>JAJOZX010002181.1:357500-701201 GCA_023014485.1 Bathynomus jamesi
AAAGTTGATAGAATATAAGCACTGGCTACGGTAACTAGCTCGGAAAGAATATATATATATATAATTTTTTTTTTCTATATTTTTTCCATAAAGCAGTAGTTCATTTACATTTTAGAGAAATTAAAAATTTTTTGGAAATCATGTTAAAGAATTCTTTGAGCGTAACTTTGAAAATTACCTCAACCCATTTTCTATTTCAGATTATTTTTTGCTTTTTGGACAAACTATTTTAAGTTATAATTACGGTAAAATCTTTTTTTTTTTTAATTAAAAATGGGAAAAGGTCATTTCTAATTTTCTGCATTAAATTAGTTTGTAAACAATTTTTAACTAAAAAAAATTAATTTTGTGAATTTATTTGTATTTTTATTATATATATATATATATATATATATATATATATATATATATATATATATATATATATTAAATAAAATTGGTTTACAAGTACGTTTTGTCTGAAAGGTAAAATTTTGTTACAGGTATGTTTGGGTTTGGAAAGAAGAGTATGTCTCTCGGAATGGTGCTTATTTTTTGTGGTAAGTCTGGAAGTGGAAGGAATATTTCAATAGTGGTTATTCTGTGGGTCATTATTGGCGAACAAAAATTAGGGGTTTGAAGCGTTTGTTCCAATGGCGAGAGGAAGTTATCGGAAATATCATTACCATATTCTTATTTAAGCGTATATAAACTTGTATCGAAAAGAAATGGGGGGGGGGGGAAGGAAAATATATATAATACGGTTGCCAAAGTAAATAGACATGACAATGATTGTCGTCAAGAATAAATGTTAGTTCATCAATGGAATGTCAGTACGTGCGTCATCTTTACATAATAAAGGAAAAAGTAACGTGAAAAGGCCATGATATCTATTTTTATTATCGCTTGAAACCCACTTATTCCCCGCCTAAGCCTTTGTTCTTCGTGTATTTCTGTGGATAAATATCAAAATTCCCAGTGCAAACAGTGTTGCCAAATTAAAGGTTATAAGTATGCCTCGTCCGAAGTCGCTGTTGACTTCTTTGTGAACAGTAGTTGACCACCGCATTTTCAGAACGAGTAAAAGAGGATGATTCTAAAACCTTTTGGGGAGAAATTAATGATCCATTCCGAGAAATGGTGAAAATAACCCTTTTCATCATATTTAAGAAATAAAAGGTAAATAAACGTCTTTCAAAAGTGTGAAATGTATAATTTTAAGAGTGTCGTCAAACTAGTTGCGTTTCAAGTTCTAATTCCTTTATGTACTTGTACTAGGAATAAATTCTTAAGTTAGAGTACGAGTGTGCGTTACTCGGGTTAAAATCTTGAATTATTTTGATTATTTGATAACTTATATTTTAACTTTTCATGAAAAGTGTGATTTTGGGGTTTAGGCCGAAGACGCGAGTGATTGGTTCTTCAAGAGGAGAAACATTCCATCTGGAGCCTCCGTCATTTCCCTTATCTTCTCTCTAGCTCCTTTTTCGCCTTAAAAAAGTGTGTGTGTGTGTGTGTTTTAGTTTTATTAAAATGGTATAGGAAATAACCGGTTTCGATTGAAGTTTGACGCATAGGAAATTTTTTCTTTAATTTACCCGTGGGGTATTTTATAAAGATACCCCAACTGTAGGGTATGGGCTGTTGGTTACAAACCTGTTCGTTAGTTATGGTCGTAAACTAAAAAAAAGTCGTAAGCCGTTTTATATTATATATATATATATATATATTTTGCTTGCTACGACTTTAATGGGAGGTTGTGTACCCTAAGTATGTGGGTATTCGTGTAGACAAAAATACTGGACAGTTATTTGAAAGGATTTTCATTTATTGGACTTGGTTTAGATTTTAGGAAATGTAGTCGTCTTTTATTTGTGGTTTTATCGCATACGCAAAAAAAAAAAAAAAAAAAATCTTTTGTGATGACATTTTTCCCTCAAGTTTCTAAAATGTATCTGTTCAAAAGAGGTTATAAGACTTATTTTTTCCAAATTTCGAAATAAAAATACTGAATTGTTTATTATCTGTTGGCAATTATTATTGACTTTAAAAGGACTTCTCTTTTACATCAATTCACTTTGTACATTTAAATCGTCAGTAATTCACACATTGGCAAGGTCAACATAGTTACCTTTCATAACGGATTGTGTGTGTGTGTGTGTGTGTGTGTGTGTGTGTGTGTTTCAGTTGCACTTTTGCTCCACTAAACTATCGATTTTTTTCTCATTGACATTTGCTTGGCAGATTACCCTTTTAATATTTAAGTTGTGGGGGGGCTGCTCCCGCACCTCCAAGTCCCCTTGATAACATTTTCGCGTACTGTACCTCCATTCCTAGGTCCCGAATCCTCCTCCTCCCCCCCCCCCCCTCTCAAACTTAACATTTGTTTAACGAAGTCGGGTGCCAGCCAAATGTCAGTCAGTTTGTGTCGTGCCTCTATTATTTATAAGCCCTTTGGCACTCGTCCTTTTGTATCCTTTTGGTCACTGTTTACGCTCGATTGATTCAACATCGGGTCGATAGACACGTCTATTAATTAAGCTTCAGGCACAGCATGCAACATCGGGTTATTAACATACTCTTACAATGAATGAAGCGGGCCACAAATTGACAACACTCTAGTCAACTAATACGGACCATTGCTCCAAATTCTCCATTATTATTATTACCAGCACCATCGGGATTCGAACCCCTGACCTCAGTGTCTTTACTTCGGTTATAGGGAAACTGCATTACCGATTGAGCTATGAGCGCGGGTAGTTGATCCTTACACACACACACACACACACACACACACACAGCATGACTTCGAACGACGATTCAGAATCAACCTACGGTCAACCTCTGCAGCATCCTAACTCATTTGGTGGAGAACAGAGTTGGTTTTCGCTCTCTTGCCGTCCTAGTGCATATATATAATATATATATATATATATATATATATATATATATATATATACACACACACACAAATTTCTGAGTACAGTGTTGGGTACACATCAGGGTTGGAAAAACCCCGGGGTTTAAAAAAAACCACCCACCTGGGTTTTATCGTTTTTTTTCATATTTTCAGTGGCGAAAATAGTATAAGAATAGAGTTAAATAACCGAGAGCTTATTACAAAAATAACTATTTACCACGAGTTGTATTTTCATTGGGCACTTACGTACGTACGAGTTTTGATTGAAAATAAAATGTTCAAATAATTAAGTGTTTCTAATATCTCAGCCAAGTTATGTGAATATGGAATCTTTTATTGATTCATACTTTAGTATATTTCAGTAATGAGTAATAATTAATCTATTACATTATTTTAGTAGTGACTCGTTGATTTATTTTGAAAAAAAAAAATCCGGAGACAACTGGGTCGGGTCCAGTTGGGTCAACCCTGGTACACATGAGTACGTTTTCGCCGATATTCGATTATGTCGTGTACGGCATATCTCTCCAGGGTTGAAGTACCTTTATTTACGGGTGTGCTGCGCACTGACCACGGTTTACGGATGTTCGCTCGCCGTTCTATTAATTTGAAACTCGCTTCGGGAATCTATCGCTCGTAGATATAACCTTATGTTGGAAGTGGGACTTGGATTGCTTTTGCAACGTGAAATTGACTCCATAATAGATGGACATTTCTTTATACTTGCGTCATATTGATGAATAGGAAAAATACATTGTGTATCTTTCGCCTCGTCTGGCTATACGTCATCTTTGAAACGCCGTAGGCTGTGGTAAAAAAATGCAACTTGCAAATTCATATTAAACATCATATATATATATATATATTATATATATATATATATATGGGCTACGTAGTGGCCGATGTCGTAACACCGCTTCTCGGAGATCAGCGAAGTTAAGCGACATTGGGTCTGGGTAGTAGTTGGATGGGAGACCGTCCTCCGCGGCCAGATTATGTAGCGACCCGTGGTTCGGATCCCACGTAAAGCTGTAGGTCCCCTCCGTCATATGACCTTGGATGTTGCGAAGGAGGTTAAACAACCCCAATTAAAAAAATATATATATATACCCCTTTCAATCTTTCAAAGGTTCCGCCTGATGATTCCTCATTTCACGAAGGTCAACTTGTCGCCCCTCCTCTCGAGTTGCCCTGGTGAAGTAGTGAGTTAGTTTCTTGTACTCTCCACCTCACACAGCCAAGTACGCTCGGCTCATCGAGGATTGTTCTGAACCAGGCGTCTAATCTTCTTTCGAAGATGTCTACTGCAACACCATTCGTGTTCCTTAGGTCTTTGGGCGGCTGATTAAAGTTCTGGTCCTCTCACAACAAAACTATTTTCTTTCAGGGTTAAGGATGTTCCCTGTCTCGCCTTTAATTTGGGAACACGACACAGTCTTCAGTTTCTACTTTCCACCGTTGTTTGGGGAGTTACGGGGTTCAGAGTAAGATTAGGGACTAGTTTCTCCATTATTTTCCAAGTGTAAATAATGGTGTATCTCTCTCTTCTTCTCTCCAGTGAATATAGGTCTAGTTCGCGTAACCTTTCCCAGTAATTTAGTTCTTCGCACCCATTGATCTTGGCTGTGAAGCTTCTCTGGATCCCTTCCAGCTGTCTAATGTCTTCTTTTTTATATGGAGATGTTAGGATCGAGCAGTATTCCAATTTGGGTATGATCAGTGTTTACAGTAGAGGAATCATTACATTACATTCCTATCCCTTCGTTTAAAGGTTCTCAATATCTGCCCCGTTATTCTCTTTGCTCTGTTTACTGCTATCGTATTTTGTTTCAAATTTCGCATCATCAGTCATGACAACCCCTAAATCTTTTGCTCTAGAATTTCTCTGAATTTCCTCTCCATTTGGGGTATAATATTCCATGGATTTTAGGTCTTCTCTTTTTCCGTACCGTAGCAGCTGAAATTTCTCAGTGTCAAACTTCATATTGTCTTCCGTCCACTTGTAGATTCTGTTCATGTCGGGTTGTAGAGATCCTATATCTTCTGGGTTTCTTATTTTTCTACTGATCTTTGTGTCATCAGCAAAGGATGTTACTGTACTGTCTCTGGTAACGTCTTCATCTATGTCAATTAGCATGATTATAAATAGTAGTGAAGCTAATACTGTTCCTTGTGGTACCGAGCTGAGGACCTCTGATTTTGATCAAGATACTCCTTGTACTGTAACGACTTGCCGCCGTTCACTAAGGAAATTATATATCCATTTCCCTACTTTTCCTGTTATTTCCATATACTTCAGGTTATGTATTATGATTCCATGGTCACACTTGTCGAACGCTTTAACAAAGTCTGTGTAATTACATCATAGTTTTCATTACTTTCAAGTGCCTCAGTAATGTTGTAGTTTTCCATTAGTTGTGATAGGCATGATTAGTGACGAGTCGTTTTTATTGTCGTTTTTTGTTTTTTTTTTTGTTTAAAACGAAGATAGTCCGTTTTTTTTGTTTTTTATTGTTTTAAACTTATTCCATATTTTTCTTCCTTTAATCTAATAAGTATATTAGTATTACCTATAATTTACTATACTACCATGCTTATACGGTTATACCTAGTATATATAGTCATCTTTTAGAAAAACTGAATCACGCAAAAAGTATATAATAGAAAGGAAAAACAAACCCTCATTTTTTATATGTATATATATATTTTTTAACTAGAACATAAAACATTCTTCCTCATTTCAAACAATATACATAATTGTGATTGGCAAGAGTACCAGTATATATATTCCAGATAGAAAAAAAAAATATTCACCTTTTTTTGAACCTTTTTGTTAACCTAATGTTGTTTAACCTTCATTTCCATGGAAGAATCATCACTAGATTGGGTAGAGCATATATGCTAGTTTCAATATCACAGGTATGGTATAATATACATAATAAAAAATACATAATACTGGTATAAAACAATATATATAATTGTGATTGGCAAGAATACCAGTGTGTGTGTGTATATATATATATATATATATTCCAAATAGAAAAAAAAAAAAATAAAAATATTCATCTCTTTAACCTTTGTGTTAACCTAATGCTGTTTAACTTTCATTATCTGATTCTATTTCCATTGAAGAATCATTATCACTAGATTGATTAGAGCATATAGTTTCAATATCACAGGTACTGGTACTTATTGCAGATTTGGATGTTGACGAAGCCAATGTAGCACCATGTTTTACTTCACTTTCTTGGAATTTTGCGTTTTGGGATAAAATACTAGCTTTGCTGCTCTGTCTGTGCTTAATCAGTTTCTTTTGGCTGTATGGATATTACTGTATGTGCTAAATGATCTCGGAGGTAATGAAAGGGCGAAATAGAGGTGTATGAGTTTGTGTAGGTATATATGTGAGTATGCGTGCGTATATATGGAATTCTGGATGTATGCGTGTGTATGGGGTATATAATAGATATAAATATGTGTATATAAGTATTTATGTATATATTGGTATATATGTATATGGGTGTATGTATATATATGGATGGTCTCGGGGGGAAAATATGTCATCGCGGGTCTAAAGGATAGTTAAGTGGGAGATTCAAAATCCGAGGCATGGATGGGAGAGTCCTGGAAAGGTTGGACAATGGGCAGTCAGCTACCAGCCAGTGTTCTTGCAAGTTTAACGGATCTCAAGATACAAGACTTTCAGTGCAAGAAAGAGGCCAGTTTTTTCTGTAAATAGGCTGAAAAGGACATTCTATACTGGTACCATATGGCCTATTTTATTATTTATTTATTTATTTTTATAATATATATCATTGCAAAAGTATACATTATAATTAAATTAGCAATATCTATATTAATTATTAAAAAAAACAAAAAAAAAAACAAAAAAAAAAACAAAAACCAATAAAACAAAAAAAAAACAAAAAAAAAAAAACATGGACATAAAAAAAACGGTTTTTTAACATCACTAGGCATGATCTGCCTGACCGAAACCCATGCTGGTTATCATTGAATTTTTTCTGAGTTTCCAAAAAGTCAGATTTTCTGTCTAACTATTCTTTCAAATATTTTAGCGAGATATGTAAGCGACATTGGCCTATAGTTTTTGGCATCGGATCGATCTCCTCCTTTATATATTGGGACTATGTTCGCGCTCTTCAGGATGCCTGGTATTTCTCCCGTGTCTAGTAATCGTCTCCATATCCAATATAGGGGCTTGGCGATTGCATTCTTGCAGTTTTTGATCAGTGGCATTCCTTTTATCCGGTCCTGCCGCTGAGTGTGTGTTTAGTTTCCCTATAGCTTGTGTCATATCATCTGTCGTAAAGTCGAAGTCCGTTATACTTTCCCAGGTTGTAGTTCCCCTTCTAGTCCTCTTGTGTGTATGTATATATATGCAATTTGAATTGATATAATAATTTATTTTTGCCATACATAGTACGATAATTGGAGCGTGATCCATTTGATGACATATTCAAATTCTAACTTTACAGCACTTGTACACAGGGCCGCTGAGAGCTGCCCCGGGGAAGGATTGGTACATGGGCCCCCCCTGTTTACTCAGTATTTTATTATGAATGTTTTTTGTGTACATAACAAGCAAACTGATTATATGTCCAAGTCACTTTTCAAAACATATAGTATGAATAAACAAGGAAGAAAATGACCATTTTATTTTTCGAATCAATTATATTAATTCTATCACCATACAATTTAAAAATGCAGTACCAGTCCATGCAGGCAAGACAATTGTTTACTGCAAGATTTTCATAATTAGAAGTGTACTTTCTTTGCCTTCTCTCTAGCAAAGTGGTAAATGATTCTGATGAAATTTAAAGTGCGGGCTAACTGGCTTTCAATTACAATGGTTCCCAGATCTGTCAGTCGCTCTTGGGCATTGGTGGACCGCAGATAATATTTTATCTGTTTCAGTTTGACTATGATAATCTCTCTAAAATGTATGTTCATTAATTATATTTCCTCCGTTATTTAATAGATTGCTTTATTAATATTTTTAGATTTTATACCCCCTCTTTCCGGGCCAAGGGGATTTTTCCACGGTATCCCCACCCTCTCGGTGGGTCTGCTCGTACAGTAAAGATTTTGTTCAGGAGAACGTACGTTGTACGATAATTATGAAGCATTGCCACCATACTCGGGTGTTGTACGTACTTTGGATGGAGGGTTAGTGTTTACCCCCCATAAACCTCGTTATCAAGATGTCCCGACTGTTTGGGTAGCGCAGTGCGCGATTCGAGGTTGTGCGTGTCCTTGATCACTCAAATTGGAACCAACCGATTGTTGTTGGAAATGTCAATTGAGTCGAGGAAAATGAGGGTGCGCGAGTTGTTAATCAATAAAACATTGGCGAGTGTGATTGTTTGGTGTGCCAAAAGGGATTTAGTGGTAATTAAAAGCAGTTTTCCATTGACCAATCCGTTTTTGCGCGTTGTATGAGGTGGGTTATGGTAGTAAGGTGGTAGTAATAGATTAAGAATTAACTTTTGGTCGGCATATTTAAGTAGGCAATTGGTCACCTTCCCTCGAACTTTGATTTTTGTTTACGCTAAAAATTATAAACAAACTTTCGTGTGCCCATCGTACTACTTCATACGAGGGTTGGCGGTGCCTTACTCGTACGGTCACACCGATCAAGAGGTTAAAGAGCTTTAGAGGGTGGTTTATTATAGCGGGGTTTGGAGGCTTTTAAAACTTACAGTGCGAGACGATAAATTGTAGTCTGCTTCTCCATACAGGCGTTATTCTCATGCGGAATTGCGTGGTACCATTCCTCGTATAGTCTTATTCGCCCATATTTACTATCCCCTTCCCCAAAATGCTGGAAAGTTTGGGGGGGGGGGGGGGGGGCGGGCTGCCCCCGACCGAGCGAGCCGAGTGCCCGAGGTACGGACAAGCGGTCATCGGCCGATGAGGTCAAACCAGCTGTAGCCTACCCATCTGTGGAGGGAGGGGGGGAGGGGAGTATTGGGGGACTATATTTCGGCAGTTGGGGTCGTGGGGGATGGGAAGATTGTTGGAGGCCGAAGAGGCCAGTTGGAGACTAAGGTTCGTTTTTTTTTTTTTTTTTTTTAAAGGGGATCGGGGAATCCAACGATTGAAGGTTTCGTTACTTGGTTGGTTAAGTAGTTTTGCTATTCCGATTGACTTTAAATTTTGTATTTTTTAATTTATGAAGTGTTTTTCATTGAACAACAGTAATAATAATATAATTTGTATGTTTATTATTATAATAAACATGCAAACTTTTTAAATTTAGAACGCGAAATAGATTTAACTGTTTCGCATCCGCAATTGATGTTACATACACAAGATTTAAACACCGTTATAGCAGCCGGGGGAGGTGGGAGGGTCTAATTACAGAGGGGAACTTACTGCTTTACGTGGGATCTGAACCGTCTATGAGTGATTATATCATCTAAACGCGAGACAGTCACCCATACTACCACCACACCACCCGGACCGAACGTCTCTCAACCTCGCTGATCGAACGGGAAGTGGTGGTGTGACGTGACCTTCGCACTGTACCTCGGTATGAAGGATATTTTCGATGGTCATTATTTTTAGTAACCATTTTTAACATTTGTGACCGACTCTATTTCTCCCTTTAAGTCGTTTCTTAAATTATCATGCATTTTTGTTCTCTAAAATTAACCTTGGTTTTGCTTCGCCCGAATTGTTCATTCTGACGAAAGTCAAGTTTGTTCCTACAACTTAACGTGGAATCCAAACCACGACCCACCACGGGCGGTCAGACACTACAAAGTCCTTGCCTTGATTCGATCTCGCAACTTTCCGATCAGTAGCTCAGCGACTTAACCACTAGAATACTTAGGG
This sequence comes from Bathynomus jamesi, assembly GCA_023014485.1. Taxonomy (NCBI): domain Eukaryota; kingdom Metazoa; phylum Arthropoda; class Malacostraca; order Isopoda; family Cirolanidae; genus Bathynomus; species Bathynomus jamesi. Next base: position 367,258 of record JAJOZX010002181.1, read on the forward strand.
TACCCTGCTGTCACCAGGAATCAAACTCGGGGCCGATGGATTCGTAGTCAGTGATACTAACTACACCACCACCTAAGTATATATATGATGGTAATCTGTGGGTGGATGCAATTATTTGTTAGTGCAGCAATTTGATAAACATTGGCTTGTTAATTGCTGGAATAGTCACTTTCATAGAGGTAAATTAATTTTAAAAACTGTTGGAAAACCATCCAACGAACACCACTATGCCATGGTTGTCATTACCTACAGCCGACTACTAAAGCGCTTCAAGGTAAATGGCGGTGATGGTGATGTGTCGAGGGTCACTCACGAACCGCACTCGTGATGTTTGGTTTTGTTTCCATTGCAGTCTTCCTTTTGGCCTTCCAGTCCGCGCAGTCTTCGCAGTCTGTTCAGTACGTGCTTGAAGGGAAGGACGTGACCCTCGAGTGCCGCATCCCCCGCCCCCTTACTCGGGGTGCCAGGCTTTACTGGATGGGACCAGTCAATGGCACTATGGACAATTACGCCATCGACAATGTCACCTTCAACAAGGATTACAAGTAGGTACCACGGCTCGATTTTGTGTGTCCTTTCTCAAGCTTGATAAAAGGTTTTATCGTCTCATTATGTGCTAACTTAATGCCACACTCGCCCCATTTGAGAGAATTTTAAGATTGAAGAGAAAAGTTTCGTTGGAATTATTATTATTCGGGTATTTTGCAGAAACCTCAAGGGTTCTTTCACTCAAAGAAAACGTTTATTTATTTCCGATACTGATAATTGATGATATTAATAGAGTATTAATTAAAATTACTCTGTACCATTTGTGTTCGTATTATGATTAGTTATGAATGATTTTTTTTTTTTTTTTTTTTGTTCAGAGTGGACTTAGAGAGGTCAGAAGGTCGCTATGATCTAACCATCAGCCGTGCTACGTATGATCGCAACAATGGTTTGTTCCGTTGCCGCGTGAAAGAAGAGGGCACGGGGTTCGACCTCCACTCTACCTCCCTCAACCTCACCGTCCTCATTAAGCCGGGCTCGCCCAGAATCAGCCCCCAGCACCCCACTGTGACTCAGGGGCACCTCATTGAGCTGACCTGCTCGTCTCAGGGGGGATCTCCCGATCCAGAAATATTGTGAGTTTTCAGTTACCTATATGTGTGCCTGTGTGATCTTGCATTCAAAGATAATTTACCAAAATCACTATGTAAAGAATATGTTCTTATAATATAGTGAGTTGGTCTGTTTTTTCTGAGGTATTTTATTTCCATTTTGATTTCGTTAAAAAGTTTTACTGGCATATTTGTAAGCATTTATGTAACCTCTCCCTCTCTCGTCAGCTGGTACCGTGGTCGCGATGGGGAGCGTCTCCAGAGCGTGTTGAGGCCCGGGGGTGGCAGGGACTTCCCCACCACTTCAGTCCTCCGGATAGAACCCACTCGTGAAGATGACGGGATCGAGTTCATGTGCGAAGTGAGGAATAGAGCCCTTTCGTCCCAAGAGAAAATGGTCTCATCAGTCAGGCTTAATGTAAACTGTAAGTAGGAAGCCGAACGTGTAACTGATTGACTGATACCGTAACAGAAACGCGCAATTCATTCGTGTCTATTAGTTTAGTTTTTCTTTCTTTGGAAGTTTTATTAATTTTTCAGTATTCGGTTTTGATTCTATGGAGCAAAACGTATTCCAACTTCAAATCCATGTTTAGGCAAATTTCTAATTCTGAAATGGGAATGACAAGTGTGTTTAAATGCCTTGATTGAACGGTAATGTTTGGTTTCAGATTACCCGATCGTTCGCATCACCCCTTCGAACCCTGTCCGCGTAATCGAGGGGGAAGACGTAACCTTGACGTGTGACGTAGACGCGAAACCCCCAATTCAGAATGTTCGCTGGAAGCACGAGGGCGCCTTCCTTCAGACAACGAGAACGCTCCCTATCATGAGAGTCTCCCTGGACAACGCCGGTCGATACATTTGCCAAGCGGACAACAGTTTAGGGAGACCAGGAGAGGCCGAAGTCACGCTCGATGTTCTTTATCCCCCGAGTGTTGCCGTGCCCTCTCGTCGGGATGTGAGTCATGGCGAAGATGTGGTCGTATCGTGTAACGTAACTGCCAACCCACCGCCCGATCTTGTTTACTGGACCAAAGTAGGTGACGACACCTTCAGACAGAAGAAAGAGTTCCTCCGTCTTAGTGACGTAACTTCAGCCGACCACGGGGACTACGTTTGCCACGCCGTCAGCGTCCTGACGCCCTCAGGCTCCCCCAGGATCAGTCTGGAGGGCAACGCCACAGTCGCTCTCAGAGTGCGTCATGCCCCCGGTCAGAGCTACATTCTACCTTCGCAGCCCGTCGCGGTCAAAGGCAAGAGCACTGTGCTCACCTGCGGGGCGGACCCCCCTGGATACCCCGAAACGAGGTACCGTTGGTGGAGAGAAGACGTTGTCATGGAAATAGGGGAGAACTACACCATCCCTAATACCTCCAGAGAAGACGAAGGGTTCTACTACTGCCAGCCGTTCAACATGATTGGAAATGGTTCTGTCATTTCCGCCCACTTGAGGGTGTTCCAGGCTCCCAAGATCACCGAGGGTCTCAAGCCGACCGCCATTTACCGCAGAGAACGTACCGACCTTAGACTTTCCTGCAGGGCTCAGGGAAAACCCAAACCGATTGCCAAGTGGTACAAAGATGGGGAAGAGGTGAAGGAGTCTGACGGGTTCTTCACAATCCAAGTGAACTACACTGATATGGGATCAGAAAGCGGTTACATCGTGCAGTCAACTCTCTCCTTCAGAGGACCCGAAAGGATTGGGCAGAAGGTGCTGCGTCCGGAGGATCGAGGAAAGTACGAGTGTTCCTTTGAGAACGAAGCGGAGAAGGTCAGCAGCTCGCAGTTAATCAGGATTCGACGTAAGTTTTTTACTTTTTATTAAGATAGTAAATAGAACAAGTAGTAACACATTACTATCCAGACAGTGTTCAGAGACAGTCCATAGGGGCTTAATTATTAACCTAACCTAACCTATTATGGACTCTCTCCGAACATTGTTTGGATAGTGAAGTTTTGCTCAACTGAAAATTAGATTTATAACGTAGCTATTAGCGGAATGAGGATAGTTTCGGTTATAAACTGGACCATCAACAACCCGAGAACAGAAATGTAGTTTCGTGTTTAATCTTTGGTTGCTTTTTAGATTTAGGCGAGTTGGTTGAATTTTACCCTCATTTAGAGTTCTTGCTCATACAGATCCCCCGTCATTGGCACACACACGCAGCAGAGTAGCTTACGACAAGGGTGAAGACGCGGAACTAACGTGCCGCATGCGGGCCTTCCCCGCTCCCACCTTTGAGTGGACTCACAACAACAACATTCTTCAAGGAGGGCACGGGGGCCGTTACTCTGTCAACGACACGGACGTTGGAGATGACGTGTACGTGTCCGTTTTAACTGTCCGTGGTGTGGGGGAGAGCGACTACGGCGATTACACATGTAAAGTGATTAACAAAGAGGGGCCTTCCAAAACGCTCTTGTTCCTGGAAAGGAAGGGGCTACCGGCGCCCCCTGAGAATGTGGTTATCACTGACGCGGGGGTCGATTTCCTCGAAGCGACCTTTGACCCCGCTTTCGACGGAGGTTACCCCGACGAGACGAATTACTCGGCCAGGGTGTCGCCTTCGGCACACAACGAGGTGAGGGTCGTGGGTTGCCGCTCTCGTTCCAAATGTCTCATTCACGACCTTCGTCAGAATACGGAGTACAAGATTTCCCTTTTTGCCGTCAATCCACGGGGGCAGAGCACGTTGTCCGATCCCATAATCGCTCGGACCACTTTGGACCCCACAGCCATTCCAGCCCCTATTGGAGTGTTCGCCGCAACTGGATCTGGCACTGTTGTGTTCTCAATTCCTGACGAGGTGTCGCGCAGCTCCGCACTGACCCTGGAGGGACGTCTCGAGGTGAAATATGAAAATGGTTTGGATTGGACCAAAGTGCCCGCCCAGATCGACACCAAGGGAGGGAGGGGAATATACGAATTGGGACCAGTCCAAGGGCAAATGCTTATCAGGGTGAGACTGTGTACTAAGGACAGCCTAATCCTATGTGGACCTTTCCAAGTCGCCAAACAAGGTAAGAATCATTCGAGTCTCCTCCATCGCTTGAATGACTTTGAGTGGGTGTGGTGAGTGAAGTTACTTGATGAATTATACAAAATTGATGGGATAAAGGCCTATATTTACGTCACGTGAATAGCAGTGACTAAATAACTTCTTTTTTTCAGTTTTGGAGCTTCCTCAAGATCTATTAGCGACGGGTTCTGTCAACGAGTTGGTCATCATTATCGTCGTTGTAGTAGTTGTGATTGTCGCGGTTGCTGCTCTGGTCCTCGTCTGTTGCTGTTGTCGACAGCAGCGAAACACTAAACTCAAGAAGAAAACTGCCGATATGGAAGTCTCCCATAGAGGTGTTGTTACGCAGCAGGTGAGGAATAGTTACCGTCTGCGGTGGTGGTGAGTGAAGAAATTATAGCAGTAGCTTTTATGTATTTCGCTATGAATTTAGTCTGTTCCACGTAGTTAAAAAAGCAAGTTCAAGTATACTAAGTATCGTATAAACTTCCGCCATTTGATATAAAAAGTTGAAATTAATACTTTGAAACTTTGTTGCGTAGGCCCCTCCTCCTCCCTACTATACTGTGGGTTTGGAGAATAAAGGCATGGACGGCTCTATTGATCGATTGAATGACCACTCAAAGTCGCTCATTTACAACACTCAACAACAGTATCAAAATTACCCCCAAAACCACTCGATACCGAATCAAGGCAACGCCAATGGTGAGTTAGTGATAAGGAATTTCTGCGTATGACGACGCTTCTCTTTGTAGTTACGATTTAATGAACAATTGAGTTTGATTGTATAGGGTGTCCGAGAATTATCTGTACAATTTTTGGCTGTTATTAAAAGTCAACCATGAAGTGTAGGAATTCCAGTGTTGTCCCATTTTACAGAGGATCTCGTTAAGTTTTTTCTGATACCACGTTTTGACAATTTTTTTAGAAATGTACGCGGGTGACAGACATTGATGATTTATTAGCAAGAATCACAGCTGCTATTGAGCGAATTGATGTGGATATGCTGCAGCGTACATGGCAACATTTGGAGTATCGATTGGATGTTTTGCGAATCACTAATGGTGCACATATCGAATGTTTGTAACAACGTTACTTTAATAAAAGAAACTTTTGAAAATACAGATTCTAAATAATCTTTTTTAAGAATTTTACGTGTGTTATCAAGAATTTTATTAAAAGATGAAATTGTACAGATAATGTTCGGACACACTGGAATTTCTAAAAAACTTGTCACAACTTGGTATCAGAAAAAACTTAATGAGATTCTCTGTGAAATGGGACAACTGGAATTTCTACACTTCATGGTTGACTTTTAATAACAGCCAAAAATTGTACAGATAATTCTCGGACACCCTGTATTTACATCGTAATTATTTTCCCAACAATGTCGAATCTTTTCTTCGAAGGAATGGGAGTTGGTTACATGGACAACAGTTACTCCAACTCGAATAACGGAGGCTCGGTCAACTCCCAAGACTCTCTATGGCAGGTCAAAGGTCAACAGCAACATTCTGACCCCAACCAGATTCCGCAACAACACCAACTGGATCTTTCGGTAGACCATAGGAATGGGTACCAGTACAACCCGATGGTCCACGGGGGTTATGGTATTACCGGGTACGATGATTATGCCCACTACCCTCCCGTGCCACAACACGAACAGGATTACTCTAGAAACAACAACTATAATGTTAATTCCGACCCGTACGGCGTTCACAAACCCAGAGGAATGGATTCTGTCGGTAAGATGAAGTCGAGTTTCAACTCTAACAGAACCCAATTCTCTCTCTCCTTGAAATGACTCGAGATTCGATGTAAAAAGATATAATTTCACTTTTCATTTTCGAATGATAACTATTATAAGTTGTTTTTTTTTCAGATGACAGTTACGACGTAAACGGCATGCCAAACCCCTACTTAGAACACCACCACAACCCGAACCTTGAAGGGGTTCCTCAAATGATCCCTCAAGACACTAAACCCCAAATCAGTTTCGACGAGTCCTTAGAATCGGGGTTCTCCACCCCAAATTCCAGAAACCGAAGAATCATTCGAGAGATCATCGTCTGAGGTTGGACATAGAGGGGAGATCATGGTTGAAAAAGACAATTTTTATTCCTTTAATTTTTTTAAGGAATTTTCTTTCGAATCGAATCGACATCATCGATCGAGAAAAACAAGACTTTTGAAACGAATCGAAGAGCAGTCTTCGATAAAAAAAAAAAAAATAAATATATGTTGAATGCAATGTAAATAAAAGTAAAATATTTTCAATTAAAGATTAATTTTAGAGTATTAAAAGGGCATGATAGGGATTCTCACCACCTGTACGATAATGCCCCACCCCCACCCCAGGAATGAGTCCCTCCAAGACTTCATAGCATTTCTTATGAAATCTAGTCCTTGAGTCATTTAGTTTTCATAACATCGAATAATTTTTTTTTTTTTTTTTTTTGTGAGCTCAAATGTAAATAAAAACAGTTGGAGATACTGTAGAAGTTCTTCTATACATTTCTGTTAGGCAAAGTAACCCAATGAAGTCTTTCTGAAACTATAATAATTACGTAACACGTGTATAGATTTGTTATATAAATAATCTCAATTTTCGGTGGTGCTTTAGATGTGAAAGGAACATGACTTCCTAATTAAAATTGTATTTTTGGCTTATTAGTCGATATCAAGTTTTCAGTGAAGTTCCTTCAAGTATTTCTACCAGTCGCGTCACTCGCTCATGAAAGGAAATGACCGAATGAGATCTTCATTACGCGATTAAATTTCGTCGAATTTACCTTTCAGTTACGAAATCTGGGGAGATAATTAAATTTTCGATGTACTGTACTGTCATTTCGCAAATGAATCTGAAAGTACCTGATGTACATTTTAGAACTGACTTTTCGTATCAACTCGATAACGAACTGTTGAGAATGTTTGTTTGATCTCCGCTCTATTTCCGTGCTTCTGTACCAAGTTATTTAAATACTGTAAAATTAGTTACAACCTAGTAAATCCAAAAGTTTATAAGGGCAAATTAAACGGGCAAAATAAATATGAATCGTGTTCTACGTTTCAAGATAACTCTTTAAAGTTAATGTAATTATTATTTATTAAAGTGGCCTACTTTTACGGTGTTCAAGTTAGTTGCGTGTATAAATTTTTGTAATTTATATAATAACGAGAGGATTGATCAGTCGCGATAAATATTTTCGTTAGGGGAGAGAGAAATCACTAACTTCGGCGCGACTAAATATATAGAATTAAAAACTATATAATTACCTAGAACGTCGGTGGTTAATTTATTATTGAGGTAATTAAAAATTAGATCCATCAATGACTGCACCAGTAGACATTTACTCTATTTTCAATTGACTCAAAATGTCTCGAAAAGAAAAAAAACTCCCGAGTAGGTTAGTTTAACTCATGTTTTTCTTCTCTCCTCTTAAGTATGTTATTTTGGGAGGATTTGTAATGAAAGCCTCCGTCAAGGCAAAAAGCTTTCCGCAGAACACACGCAAAAGGGCCATTAAGATGACAACGAAATTCGTGCTTTTTTAAAGTCAATAACGCTTTTTGGACTATTGACAAATTTCGTGAGTAAATTGGTATGTGCAATATTCATTTACATAAACTTCCCTTTGATAATGACTCTGTAAATTAATTGTAGAATATGTAAATATTTAAATGTTAAAACGTTTTAATTTTTATATGTAACATTAGTGAGTAAGAAAGTGTTCATTTTGTATTTTATCTAATAAATAACTTGTACATAATTATTTTAATCTACTTTATGGTGAAAGACCGTTACCACACCTATCCCAGATCACTATTATTAATCTGTCAATACCCAGAACATAATGTTTGCGAGTTAACCTTCATAACGCCAAAAGTCGCATGACGGAGACCTACAGATTTACGTGGGATCCGAGCCATCTAAATGTCGCTACATCACCTGAACGCGGAGAGTAGTCACCCTTTCGAGTACTGAACGTGCCTAATGTCGATTAACTTAACTGATAAGCGGGAAGTGGTGTTGCGAGGTAGCTTTCAGTGTCCAGAAGCGGAGTCCTTTACGTGACTGGAAGGATGAGTTTTTGTGGCTCCAAAAAGCGGTTATGCAATGATGGTTAGGTTCAAAAGGTCCTCCAATAAACAATTTTGGAGTTAATGCTTTTCCTTATTCCTCTGAGAAGAAAACTGCTTGAATAAGGCACTGGAAACTGCATGAAAATGCGCATTACAAATAAATATAACTTGGATGATCAAAGATACTTCAGCCAGTGTCAAATGGGCAAACTTTAACAACTCGGATGATAAAAGTAATGAAAATGCCCAAATTTAACATCCATAATGAGAGAAATTTGCTACTTTGGCAGCTGGGAAACCTTTAAAATGAAAAACTGGTTATATAAAGATTAGTCGATATCACGTAAAAAAAAAAATTCGCAAGTAAATCTAAAGGAATGTGAACGGAGTAAAATAAATGCATAATGAAATATCAAAACGTTTAAGATCATTTTAGGTTTCAGATGATTGAGCAAAACGCACTTATATTTTGGGAATTTCTTTGACTTTATCGGAAACGAACACTGGAAACGTGATGCCAGTAAAAATGTGAAGCAATTGAAATTGATAAAGCTACGAAGGAAAATCTGGAACTTATTCTTTATAATGAAGACCTCAACGGTAAAAACAAAATAATAGGTTTTGATATCGGATTCCAAACAGTGATATAGAAGATGACGAGTCACTTAAGACGATTGGGTAGATAAACCGAACATGTACAAATGCAAAGATGTGGAAAATTGTGGCTGTAGAACTTTAAGTGTACGAGGTTTTGCATAAACTTTTGATAAGGGGGAAATAAAGTAAATAAGTATATCATTTGAAAGTTACTCAAAATGAATACAAAAACGTATTAATACCTTGTATGCTTGTCAATACCCTTGCGCACAGCTCTCAGGCGTTCAGGGTACGATTTCAGCAAACGTTCAAACAAATCTCTTGTATTCAAGTTCTTGGAGGATAGCTGCTGAAAGAGGACCTCTTGAGAATATCAGTTGGACCAAGTTCCTGCAGTATCAGATCTTCAACTTTGTCCTTGAAAATGGCCTCTCAAAGTGTTCTACTACGTTCAGCTCATAGAAATTTCCCGGCCATCGAGTCCGATAAAAAGAAATCAATCCCAGAATCTGTCAGAAGTTGTTTGGTGGCATTTATACGGTGGCGTAGGGAACTATCACGAAGATAAACCAATTCCGAGGTGTCTACTACATTTTGTGGATCCAAAAGAAATGGAATGACATTTTCTCCAAGAATAGGCTGCGATAGTATGCACCACCACATGAAGTGCTTTCTTCTTTGATCACCCACACCATTTTGACAACAGTGAAGCAGATGAATATACCAATGTAATGAGATTCTAAGCAAAGCTGTTGATAATACTCGTGGTCTTCAATATCTTTTTAGGAAAGTGACTATACTCTGTCATTTTGATAATTTGGCCGACGAACAGTCAAAACTAAGAATTCATCACTTGGTACCAGGTACATGAAATCATCTCCATCCCACAGACGCAGATAATCGCAAAACCAAATTCGATTCTCAATGCTTGTTGGGGATATCATTAGCTTTGGGATCATATGGAAAGGCTTCAATCAGTGCCTCGTGCGATATCACTGAATCGTTGACCAGTCAGCAGCCTTCTTTCGCCTTTCCAAGATGATTTTGGCAGCTTGAATGCAGCTTCATCACCTTCTGCCACTGCTTTCAGTCAGTCTCTTTACTCTCCCGTGACAATTGTTTTGGGCCTGCCTTCGCCAAATTTTGTAAAACACGAGCCGCAACCCTTCTTCCATTTGTCAATCACCCACCTTTCACTACGATGAAGTTTTGGGGCGAACCACTTCTGATTGATGAGAGTTGCACCTGCTTCTGTTGCTTCTCGATAGGCATGTGCTCGAATTCGGTTTACCACGCGTTGTTCTTCACTATCTCCAATGACAGCAGGCATCGTCACCTTAAATTATTATTAATTTGAAATCACAATGAAATCATCGATTAAAACATGTACAACACATCTACTTTGGCAGTCGAGTTAAGTTTGCACCCCTATAGCAAAAGCTTACGTACAACTCCGTAGGTCAAGCTAAATTATTAAAGTAGCAATGAAATATCCCGTGGAGAGAAAGTTTTTGGTCTAAAAATTGAGCAATTATGAATACCATCAGTTACAAAACTCTATACCATAGTAGTTATTGTCAAAATATAAAGTTTCTATACGTTAACTCACGAAAATCTTGCTTTGCTGTACAAAAATCCAATTAAACCGAAATTAATTAATACTTAAATATTTGTCACGATATATTTTTACCAGAAGGGAAAAGGAAAAAATGTAAAATCTGATCTAGCAAATCATGTCCAAATCTTGAATTACTTAAAATGAAATCCATCAATTATGTTGTTGGTTAGCCGATCAGCCCACCCTGATCGAGCAAGCCGGCGGCACGCAGATAACCGATCGCCCTCTCTGGACTGGACCAGAGGTTCAGCGGACTAGTGATGTGTTGTTGTTCTATGTTGTGCTAGAGCGGTACAGTCATAATGTTTCAATTGTTTGTGGTGTGTCCTGGCACAGGTGGCAGGTGTCGTCTGTGGAGTTGTCTAGTCTGTGTGTATATGTCCATAAGTTGGGGTGATGTCCACATCGGAATCGTGCTAAGTTAACTCGATCCGATCTGCTCAGGCTGGTCTCTGACCTGTCAATGGGTGGCGACTTCGCATCTAGGACCGCATTCGGACAGAGTCGTGTCAGTGCTTTGTAGGTTAGGTGTGTGTGTGTGTGTGTGTGTGTACGTACGTGTTTTCTGCACTGTGTGATGTCTGTGGGGCGTGATATGGAATGGAGTATTTGGTTATAATGTGTGTCTGGTGTTACCTTAATGGTGCGAGGTGTTGGTGCATGATTGTACATGTAGTGGCAAGGGTGCTGCCATGAATTGTGTTCCCCTCATGTCTAAATGTTCCCTAACTTTCAGTATTTTTGTTTGTTTGTGTGTGCAGGTGTTCCATTGGTGTTGTTTGAGTGCATCCTGTAATGATACGAAGTGCGTTGTTTTGTATTGTCTGTAAGGTGTGTGTGTGGTGTGTGTGTGATAATGGGTGCCCAGCATGGGCTAGCATAGTCCATAACTGAGCTAATATATTGTTTATATGCGAGTGTTGTTGTTTCCTGCTGGTGTCCAAAGTTTGTGCCTGTTAGTACCCTAAGCGTGTTAAGTCTTTACGTACATTCGTTTTTAATGTCCTGAATGTGGTTTGCAAAAGATAATGATGTGTTGTATGTGACCCCCAAATATTTTGGTCCTGTGAGTGTGTGGAATGTTGGTGTTGTTTAGTGTAAGCTGTGGAGTTATCTGGTGTTCTTTTGTGTTGCTTGTTAGCAAGGTGATGGTTGATTTTGTGGGCGCTACTTTGAATCTATTGTATGTGAGCCAGTCTTGTATACTGTTTATGTAGGTTAGTAGGTTATTTGTAGCGGTGTCGATGTTGTTGTGGTGGATGTTACTGTAGAGTGATGTCATCTGCATATGATAAGGTAAGCTTGTTATCTATGGGTGTTGGAATGTCATGCATGTATAAGTTGAACAGTGTTGGTGAGAGAACAGAGCCTTGAGGGACCCCGTTCGGAAAAAGTTTGTTTTTGGGTGACTTGCCATTAAATGTGACATGCGAGTATCTTCCTGAAAGATAGTTGCTCAGCCACCTTTTGGTGTTATTGTGCATGTTTGCGTTGAGTATTTTGTTTATGAGAGGGAAGCGTGGGATAGCATCAAATGCTTTACTAATGTCTATTGTTGCTAATAGTGTACGTTGAGCTGGTCGTCTGGAGTTGATGCCATCCATGATGTGCTGCGTGAGGTTAATGAGTAATGTCGTGGTTGAGTGGTGAGGTCTGAATCCATGTTGAGTAAGCGATAGTGGTATGTATGGGTTGGTGATTTGTAAGATTAGTCTTTCTGTTACTTGGGAAGGTGTGCATAGTAAAGTAATGTTGGTATGAATATGTGCTGATGTTTGTGAGAGCTAGTATTCCCTGTGAACCCAAGTGTTTAAGGTGTATGTTTAGATATGTTGTCTGGTCCAGTAGCCTTCGAATTCTTAATGTTTTTGATGAGTTTGGTGGTCTGGTCTGTATTGAAGGGTGTAATGGCCGTGTCGAGTCTAGGTTTTCGTGTCTGGCTGTTTGTCTGTCTGCGTGTTTCTGGTTGTTGTCTGTTTAAGCGACTATCTTTGCGTAGTGATTAACTAGAATGTTAGCTTGTTGTGTATATGTTGGGATATTATTTTGGTTGCGACAGATAGCCGCGTGAGAGATGTGAATGCCGCTGTTAGAGTGGGTAATGCTGTTTATAGTCTTGTATAGCCTGGATGTGTCTGTGGAGTGGTTTAGTGTTGTTATGAATTCCCTAAATGTTTGCGTTTGTTTTTCTTTGAGTTTGTTGTTTATTTCTGTGTTAAGCTGTCGTATCTGCTGTTTTACGGCTTGCGTGTGTAGTGTTTGTACGTTATGTTTGAGGTTGTTACGTTGCCTTATGAGGTGGGCTATTTCTCTAGGGTAATTTGGGTTGTATTTCCTAATGTTGCCCTTGGGTATGTATTTGTTGGTGGGATTTGGTGCACAATTTAAATCCTCGCGTACTAAAAGCAGAAACGAAGCATACAACCTAGTTTTTCAAACATTTTTAATTGGTCACTGCTGGATAGGACAACAGACCCCTCAAAACGGAAACGGTGAATGTACCTTGAATTACCGTGTCGTGATACGGCCTTAATCAAGATTAACGAAGTTAAGTGACGCTGAGACTGTTTAGTAGTCGGAGGGGTAACGGTTGTCCATGTTCAGATGTTGCGACCCGTGTCTAGGATTCCACGCTAAGCTGTAGATTATCTTTGTCATACGATTCCCCTGGCTGTTAGGAGGGAGGTTGAATCATGTACAGAGGATTGACAAAAGTAAATAGACACGTTCAGTTTTTCCATATTTTTTTTTATAATAGAAGTCAATAAATAATAACAGATTTATTGAAATTATTTAGAATCTTCTCTCTTCCATTTTGCACACATTCGAGCATTCCACTGATGAGTTTTGCCATTTGTTGAGGACAATCATCGTGACGTCTTTTTACTTTTGTCAACCCTCTGTAATTAACCTTAATATTGGTGAGAAGAGCGATAAAAAGAAGGATCAAAACTACAAAACTATAGATCTTATAGATCGGAGGGGGGGGGGGGGGCGGATTTTTAGGCCGGCCGCACGCAGGATCATCTTGCGACTAACGACTTGGGTCGTGACGACTCGAGTGGCGTGCGATTTTACATTGACAGAATGGGAGCCTCGCATACTGCAGCGACCACAACGCGAATGAAGAAGTAAACAGTTAAGAAGTAGAGAGAGAGAGAGAGAGAGAGTTACAAGGAAAAGAAGTACCTCAAAAGGCCTTGCGGCCCATACCGAGGAGGTACCAATGGCAACGGGTGCCAGGGAAAATTTTGTAAAAGTTTATTTTTCTTTCAACTATCCTAGCAGTAGGAGAAAACTGGATAGAAAAGTAGAAGGCTCTCTCCCCACCCTCCGCTCCCTCCCTGCCAGAGGCAGGTACGGAAAAAGGTTGAAGAAATACCTTGACCCTGGAAAAGTAGCCAAGGAAATTTTACAGGAAAGTGGAGAATATATAAATAGCTCTATATTTAGTTTGCTCACATGAGAGTATTCAGTACTTTGTCTAGCCTATTTTTAAACAGATTTACACTTTGACTGGAAACAACCTCTGAGGGAAGTTGGTTCCAGATATTAACTATTTTATAGGAAAAGAAATTTCCGCAGACTGAGGTCCTAAATGTCTTTACACACTCAAATAGTGTGCAAGATTTCGTCTAACCTTTTCTTGAACTGATCCACAGAGGAACTGTTCACAACTTCCGAAGGTAACCTGTTCCATGTGTCACAGATCTTATACGTAAAGTAATTCCCACACACACTAGTCCTAAACCGTTTCAAATCCAACTTCCAACCATTGTTGCGAGTTGGGTTATCATTTAAACTAAACATACTTCTAAAATCGACATCGTTGAACCCTCGTAAGAGCTTGAAAACCTCGATCAGTTGACCGCGCAGCCTCCGAGTTTCAAGCGAAAACAAGTTCAGGGCGCGTAACCGTCGATTGTAGCCCATATGCCTAACGGAAGGGATTAACTTTGTGGCCCTCGCCTGCACTCGCTCCAGCCTCTCAATATCTTTCCTGAGGGTGGGCGACCAGAACTGCACAGCATACTCCAGGTACGGCCGAACAAGGGAATTGTACAGTGAGAGCACAATCTCCTTGTTCCGAAACTGAAATTGCCTCCTGATATAACCCAATAGTTTCTGGGCTTTCTTTTCCACCTCTACACACTGTTTCGTAAACTTAAGGTCGCTGCTAATTAGCACACCCAAGTCCTTTTCTAAATCAGTCACCTCGATATTACTGCCCAACATCGAGTAGTCCGACTTGGGATTGGCGTAGCCAATGTGCATCACTTTGCATTTACCCAAGTTAAACGGCATTTGCCATTTTTCGGACCACTCTCCTATCCTACCTAGGTCCGCACGCAGTTCCTCGATCGCTTCGGGCGTCCCAACATTGGCCCCAAGCTTGGTGTCATCAGCGAATTTGGCGATCCGACTGACGATGCCACCGTCGATATCATTTATGTAAATGGTAAACAACAGTGGCCCCAAAACGGAACCCTGAGGAACCCCACTAGTGACCGAGGCCCAACCCGAACTAGCCACTTTAATTACCACCCTCTGCCGCCTATTCCTCAGCCAGTTTTCAATCCACCTACCTATTTCCCCACCGATACCCAGCGCGCGCACTTTCGCCATTAGCCGGCGGTGAGGTACCTTATCAAAGGCTTTCTGAAAGTCGAGATAAAGTATATCAATCGCCCTACTCTTATCGTACTCACTCAACATGACGTGGAAAAACTCGAGCAAGTTGGTGAGACACGACCTATGCCGTCTAAACCCATGTTGGGAGTCCCCAAGCAGCTTGTAGGAATCCAAATGGTCAACGATTCTATCAGCTATTATCCTTTCTAATAATTTACCTACAACTGAAGTGAGACTAATAGGACGATAGTTCCCTGGACTTTCGTGATCCCCTTTCTTAAAGATAGGGGTCACGTTGGCCTCCCTCCAGTCACCAGGCACCTGGCCCATCACCAACGATTTGTTGAAGACTGTAGCCAGGTGGGGAGCCACCTGGTCGCGCACTTCTCGCAAAACACTGGGAGAAACTGGTCTGGCCCAGGAGCCTTAAACGCGCTCAGTTTGTCTATTCTATGAGCAACGACTGTCGCGGTACATCTAACACTATCCAGGCCAGCACCTTCGTGCCTCACAGCTGGCTCGGGGATGACGCGGGTATCCTCCCTGGTGAACACTCCCGCAAAGTACTCATTAAGCACATTAGCGATGTCCGCGTCGGAGGTCCGCAGAACGCCGCTTCCGTCCTTTAAAGGACCTATCATGCTTCTAATGGGCTTTCTACTATTAACATAACTGAAGAACTCCTTAGGGTTCCCCTTGCAGAGGCTTGCCACCCGTAGTTCTTCGTTACGTTTCGCTAGCCTAACCTTCGCCTTCACTTCCCTACACAGGCGGACATACGCTTCAGTGTTCTCGTGGGAACGATTGGCCTTCGCCCTCCTATACGCTACTTTCCTATTTCGGATAGCCGAAGCGATGCCACGATTGAACCACTTAGGCTGCGTTGAAGCAGGGGTGACCGGTTTTGAAGGTATGGCAGCAGACTGCAGCACCATAAACTCATCCGGAATGCACTCCACACTCCTCAACATCGCCGCCAACCTCTAACCCATCTCTCCTACGCTATCCCTGAGGCTAACAAAGTTCGCCCGCTGGAGATCGAGCTTACTGCCTCTCGAGTTACTACGCTTCACCCGAGGGACGCACACACGGAACCTAATAAGACCGTGATCACTCCCGCCCAACGATTCGTCAACGGTGAGGCCAGTGACGAGGTTGTCTTCGGTCGTGAATACTAAGTCTAGAACGCTTTCGCCTCGTGTAGGCTCGTTGACCCACTGAGTGAGGAAGTTCTCATCAGCAAAGTCAACTAGCCTCCTCCCTTCAGCATCGGCAGTCCTCTTTTCCCACTTTATGCCGCGACAGTTGAAGTCTCCTAAAACTACACACACCCTATCCCCTAGCAGGCTACTGAGTTCGGTGTACAGGGCTGTATCGTCCTCGAGGAGGAGATGCGGAGGTCTGTACACCAAGATTAACCTATAGTTCGTCCTCCCACGTTCAGATCGACGCCAAGCAGCTCCCGTTCCGACCGGAACTGGCAGTCAACCGGACTCAACGTGTCTCTGACGTATATTAGTACCCCACCCCCCTCCCCACGGGTGCGGTCTTTGCGAAACATTCTATACCCGGGAATTTCGAACTCCCCAACGTAGTCCCTACGATCAGTATGAATCCAGGACTCGGTGATAGCAACGATATCCTGGTATTCTGATGCTAAGAGCGCCCGTAGCTCGCAAAACTTGTTCCTAATTGACCTAGCATTAAAAAGCATTGCACGGAGGGAGCCTTCCCTATTCTGACCGCCCCCTAGCACGACCCGTTTCCCGAACAGCCAGGGCTGTCGGGAGTTGAAGAGCCCCTCACTAACGAGGGGGCAACTTCCGCAGGAGACTGAGCCCCCTCCAACGTAGGAGGAGGGGCACCCACCTGTACTTCGACGCACCCTTCAGTTTAGAGAGAGAGAGAGAGAGAGAGAGAGAGAGAGAGAGAGAGAGAGAGGTTTTTTTTCCGTAGTTGGAATTATCACAGTGAGCAAAGATCAAGAAAAGAGCCTCGAAGATCGGTCATGTAACCCATTAACTCGCGTAACAGTGACTTAGGAACAGGCCTAGTTAATAAATTTGAATATTCACTGATGATGCAAAAAAGTAATGGTGAAACAATCATTACTTTAAAAACAAAGATCAATATTATCTAAAAGTATATACAGTAATATATAGTTAACACGCGTTAAATAGTATTTAAAACTAGATAAATACGAATTAACTGTGTGTGTGTGGTGTGTGTGTGTGTGTGTGTGTGTGTGTGTGTGTGTTTCGGAAGAAACTATGGAGGGTATAGAAATAATGACAATCTACTGGGGAAAGACAGTGAATGGAAAATAGAGAGTTGAAAGTAATTATCAATGAAGATGAGAGGTTTCAAGAACATGAAAGCCCTACTTGGGCGTGAATAAACGAGTTCCTCGAGTTTCATACGGAAGTGTGGCTATGAAATCACAATGCATGCATTTCTTGATGTGTATGGAATTTAAGTCAATTTATATATATATATTATATATATATATATATATATATATATATATATATGATACACACAGACCGTGCATGGAACAAGGAACTCTTCTGGGATAATTAAATCCACTATAGTCCGAATAAGTAATGGTAAATGACAAATACCATAGTTTTTCTTTTTCATGATGCAAGCCCGACGTGAGCAACGGGTCTCTCGCAAAGAAGTCCCATAAATATAGCTTCCCTCACCAGCTATCTGCAAAGCAGACAGGATCCAGCTTTCGGACATGGATCTAGGGTTTAAAGCAGCCTAGCCCCACTACATTTAGAACCTCAATATAAGTAAAAGACTCGTTGCATTCACGTCGGATTGAATAAATCAAAGAAATAGGGGTAACTATTATATTTTTAGCCAAAACCAAAACTTAAACCTCAACTGGCAGAATTGAGCGTCCACTTTTCAAGGCACATAACATGTCCTTTTCATGATGGGAATGAACTCAGAATGGTTCCCTGAGTTTTTTTATGATACACACAGACCGTGCATGGAACAAGGAACTCTTCTGGGATAATTAAATCCACTATAGTCCGAATAAGTAATGGTAAATGACATGACAAATACCATAGTGAAACGGACCATCATGAAACGGACGTTATGTGCCTTGAAAAGTGGACGCTCAATTCTGCCAGTTGAGGTTTAAGTTTTGGTTTTGGCTAAAAATATAATAGTTACCCCTTTTTCTTTGATTTATTCAATCCTACGTGAATGCAACGAGTCTTTTACTTATATTGAGGTTCTAAATGTAGTGGGGCTAGGCTGCTTTAAACCCTAGATCCATGTCCGAAAGCTGGATCCTGTCTGCTTTGCAGATAGCTGGTGAGGGAAGCTATATTTATGGAACTTCTTTGCGAGAGACCCGTTACCCACGTCGGGCTTGCATCATGAAAAAAAAACTATGGTATTTGTCATTTACCATTACTTATTCGGACTATTTACCTTAAATTTACCTTAAAGCGCTTCTGCCTCAAGGGTGTGCTGCTCCCTCGAAGTCCGCTCAGCGCCTCCTGAGGCGGGGCCACGACGGGGTCGCCACCCCTCTTTTCTCTCGCTCCTGCCATACGATTTGGTCCCCTATTGAATTTGTGGGGGCTGGTCTGGCAGTGGAATACCCTGACACTGTGGGTTGGTCGGGTATGTTGGCTAAAAACATGTCCAAGTGTTTTTTAAAAGTATCTACTGGGACTGCACTTATATCTCTAAGGTACTGAGGCAAGGAGTTAAACAGGCGAGAACCCTGCCTAGAGATACTATTATATTGAAGGGTTTGAATCCTTCTCAGACTGGTGGGTGATATTTTTTACACATTCTTCCAGTTCTTGTTAAGGTGGGCACAATTGGTTCAGTATTGGGGGCAACTAAAAGCCCTTCTAGAATTTTCCAGGTGTAGATTAGGATGTATCTCTCAAACCTTCTCTCTATGGAATAAAGGTTGAGGCCTCTGAGCCTATCCCAGTAGTTTAATTTGTTTTTACTCACCTGTTGCCCATCAGGTTGTTTAATATACGAGGTAAAGGTTCTTTGTAGGCCCTCAATTTTTTGCAATTCATTTTGTTTGTGGGGAAACCATAATTGAGAGCAGTAGTCAATGCGTGGAAGGACAAGTGATTTCCACAGGGTAAGCATGGTCATACTGTCCCTAGTTCTGAATGTCCTCAGTATATATCCTATTAGTTGTTTGCATGATGAGGTTACTTTGTCAATGTGCCTGTTGAATGTTGCATCTTCAGATAATATAATCCCTAGATCCCTGACATGATCAGTTTGTACAATATCTTTTCCTGTGGATCCAATGTAGTTGAATTGTTCTTTCAGGTATTTATTTGGTCCATACTTAATTAGTTCAAATTTGTCTTCATTGAAGGCCATATTGTTTGCATCTGCCCATGCATATATAGTTTGTAGATCTTTTTGTAGCTCTACACAGTCTTCTTTTTCTGTAATTGATCTTAGTATTCTGGTATCATCTGCGAATGACAGGAGAGAGCTTCCTAGGTTACAGTTTATATTGTTTAGCATTATAATGAATAGAATTGGTCCTAGTACTGTGCCTTGCGGCACTCCACTAATCACTTCTTTTTCTATAGATCTTGCTCCATTTACAATTGTTATTTGTTTTCTGTCAGAGAGAAAGGCATGGATCCATTTTCCTATTTTTCCACAAATACCAAGTTCTTTTAGTTTATGGAATAAATTTCAAAGGTGGGCAGTTGCGCCGCAACATTTTTGGTTGCGCTTGCGCCGCACATTTTTACAGAGTTGCGGAATTGTTTGCGGCGCAACTTATATATGCAGTTTCAAGATTAGCGCGCAACGCGCAACATTTAATATTACTTCTCTGTAAAAATAACCCAAGCGAATGTAACTTAAATATATGGAAAACTGATGTGTGGGTAGTTGGGAGGTAACGAAAATGGTTCATTGAGTAGGTAGGTAGTTAATCTAACAATTATTAAATTCCTTTTATGTCAATAACTGGGTGGATGAAACCAATTGGTTGCTCACCAGAGTTATTCTCCACACTAGTATTTATATACTGTGTGACAAGAGCGTGCTCGGTAATAGATATACATTACCGATCAACCAACCGAAGAAAAAACCAAGACGACGCTGGTGGAAAAAGCCCCGGGAAAAGGAAGACAAGGGGGAACGAAAACGAGGAACGGGGCGACAAGACGGAACGAAAGAAGGGAGAAGAACAAGACAACAAAAAAGATCCCCACCAGCAAGTACGCTCTCAACAATTAGACAGAAGGGGAAAGAGACTCTAATAACTAGCAGTAAGTGACTAATTGTGTTTTAACCCAGTTAGAAGTAAACGCATTAAATTAAGCTGGGTCAGACAACTTAGGCCTACATTGTGGCCTAAGACCTAGCATCAACTCATAGCTTAACAAAGGTGAAGGTAGATTGCCCTAACCTAATTTGGTGAGGAATCCTACTGTCAGAGCTGGGCAATAAATACATTGAATGTATTTAAATACTAAATACTAAATACATGGGAGAAATGTATTTAAATACTAAATACTAAATACATTTTACGAATGTATTTAGATACTAAATACAAAATACATCAATTGTATTTAAATACATTTGTAAATACATTTTAAATACATACAAATTTTAACATATGCATTCACTAATTCCTGAGTAACAACAATATAAAATGCTTGATAAAGGATGAGTGTACAGATTCGTTGTAGCATTGCTTGCAGCAGAGACTTCGTGTTTACACAGCAAGCAGGTGCACTTTACCTTATTACCATCTTTAGATTTAATTTTAAAGTATTTTCCATCAAACAGAGGTGCACTAAATTGTTATCTGCAGATATATCACTGTTTGATTCACCGGATTTGCTTGTTGAAGCCATGACACGCACACGATAAAGAAATCAACCGCTTTCGACTAAGAGTGGCACACAACTGATTGAACTGACACGTTGAAACATGAACCATGCTGTACTACACTGTCGATGCGTCGTACTGTGCTAGTACAGAACGTGTATTAAACCAGTAAAAGTATTTACATTTTTATATTTTGAGTATTTAAATACTCATTAAAGTATTTAAATACTGTATTTAAATACATGAAAAACAATGTATTTATAAATACAGTTCTAAATACACAAATGTATTTAAATACGTATTTAAATACAAATGTATTTAAATACTGCCCAGCTCTGCCTACTGTGGACCTCAATTTATCTGCCCGCTCTGGACCATTTCCGGAATCTCTAGGCTGACCCCTACAAGGCTAGACTTAATCTACTCTATAGTTAGACTGGAGATATTAGGGGTGGATTAATTGTGGACCAATTCATACAGAGCGTTTTTCACAAATATTTTTATCTGGCAACACTGCACTTCAATTGTTTACATTCAGTCACATTCTCAATGCGTCAGTATCACTGTCTGACTTTTTGTTGCTTTCGTTTCTTTTTACTTTTTAGTACTAGTACTAGTACTAGTGTTATGGATCGTTTTGTGGTGTCTGTGGCCGACAGCACTGATTCTGCCGACCAGGACATGGACAGAGAGGTTGAAGTGACTGAGAATGTTGACAGCCGTTCCCCTGAAACTGAAGCAAGTGTCAGTGAGGTTTCCGCTTCAGGATCGGGGGCCCCTACCGTTAACCCCTGGCCTTACTTGGCCGACTTTTTTGAGTTCAAGGGTCAGGCCCAGGCACAGGGCCACACGGACAACTTCCTGTACGAGTGTGTCCGCTGCAGGCCCAATAAGGTGGTCTTCTCAGCCAACAAGAAGTCAAGATACAGCCTCCGGAAGCATATGGAGAGTAAGCACGGCTACTGCCTTCAGAAGTTTTTGGACTGCTGTATGGACGGGACAAAAGAAGCCAAGAAACGCCATGCATCCTTGCACGAAGCACGGTCACCAGCAAAGTTGTGTCGTTGGTGGACAGGGCCAGGAAGGATGAGTTCAGCAGCAGCAGCAGTGATGCGGAAGCGGCAGACAAAGGGGACTTCCTCGAGCAGCTGTACGACACAGGAGTAATCAGCAAACAGAAGGAGGAGAGCACAATGCTGGTGAACAGTTTCCTGGACCAGAGGCCGGAGAAAAATATCGCGAGGAACGTGTTCACTTGCAAGGAACTGACAGACCTCTTTGTGCAGTATAACACACCCATTCCCTTAAGTGCGGCTGTAGAACGTCTGTTCTCTTTGGGGAAGGATGTTCTGAAGCCAAAACGGGCTGGACTCTCCGATCCACACTTTGAGATGCTGGTGTTCATGAAGGGGAACCTGGCTCTTATGTAGTGATCTTTTTGCATTTATTATGTATTGTAATAAAATATTGATATCTTTTTCTGTATCAGATATATTTTGTTTAACTTGTAAAAAGGCTTTTTATTTTAATATTTTATTATTTTTCAAAAGTTGCGCGTTGCGGTTGCGCTTGCGGCGCAACTT
The DNA here is from genome assembly GCA_023014485.1 of Bathynomus jamesi. NCBI lineage: Eukaryota > Metazoa > Arthropoda > Malacostraca > Isopoda > Cirolanidae > Bathynomus > Bathynomus jamesi. The sequence goes on from JAJOZX010002181.1 coordinate 389,753, forward strand.
TTTGAAAAGGGTTGCGCTTGCGCGTGCGGCGCAACTATTTCAGCAGAGTTGCGGTTGCGGCTGCGGCGCTACAAAAATCGTTGCGCGTGCCCACCACTGGGAATAATATACCATGGTCAACCTTGTCAAAAGCTTTTGCAAAGTCTAGATAGATGACATCAACATTGTGGTTTTCTCCCAAATATTGTAGGATTGTATTGCAATGGTCTATAAGTTCAGTAAGGCAGGATCTCTTGTGTCTGAAGCCATGTTGAAAGTCTTCTAAGAGATGTTCATTTTCTATAAAACTGACAATGTGCCTTTTCAGGACTTTCTCAAATATTTTAATAATATGGGAAGTCAAAGATATGGGTCTATAGTTCTTGGCTTCCTTTCTTTTGCCTCCTTTGTAGATTGGGGTAATATTTGCTTGTTTCATGATTGGTGGTATTCTACTGGTGTCTAGTGAGGATCTCCACAGGATTTTCAAAGGCAGAAATAAAGTATGTTTGCATTCCTTAAGAATCTTGGCTCCAATTCCATCTGGACCAGGGGCTGAACTCCCCGGTAGCTTTGTTATTGCCTGGTGTATATCTCTAGTGGTTATTTGTAGATCTTCCAATAATGGTGTCTTGGTCATTTTCTTCTCTATCAAAAAATGCTGTAGTTTTTATTTTCTTTGCTACTACAGGGGTACTCCAGCTTAAAGCATATTGAGATTGTAGAATGTTTGCCATTTCCTGTGTATTAGATGAATAGAATTAGTGGATTTAATTATCCCAGAAGAGTTCCTTGTTCCATGCACGGTCTGTGTGTATCATAAAAAACTCAGGGAACCATTCTGAGTTCATTCCCATATATATACAGGGTGGGCCGTAAGTTTCCATACATAGGAAAAATTAAACGTTTGTTTTTATGTTTCAGATACCCTAAGAATATGCGTGTAAGATCTTGTTTACTGATGAAGCAAATGTTTACGTCAATGGAGAGGTTAATCGGCAAAACATACGTTATTGGAGTAATGCTAACCCTAACTGGCTGAGTCCGACGAAGATGCAAGGTGCCGGTAAAGTGATGGTGTGGGCCGGGATATGGGGTGACAGAATTATTGGACCAATTTTTGTCAGTGGAATCTTAATGCCGAAAGGTATCTTAACATGTTGCAAGAAGAGATTTTCCCATCCCTGCTAAACGAGGAAGGTAACTTCCCAGTTTACTTCCAGCAAGATGGAGCTCCACCTCATTATGGTCTTCACGTGCGTCGGTATTTGGATCAGCAGCAGTTTCCGGATGCTTGGATTGGTCGGCGTGGTCCTGTGGAGTGGCCTCCCAGATCCCCAGATCTCACCCCCCTTGATTTCTATCTTTGGGGGCACTTGAAGGCCATGGTGTATCAGGAAAAGATACGAGACATAAATCATCTAAAGGAACGTATCACCAACGCCATTACAAGCATAGCGTCAACTGTGCTAATGCGTGTTCATCAACAGTGGGGAACACGTATTGAAATGTGTTTTCAAAACAATGGCAACCATGTAGAGCATATTATATAAATAAAAATGGTTGTCCATAAAAAAATGTTTATTTTTCCTATGTATGGAAACTTACGGCCCACCCTGTATATATTAATAGCGGAATTCTGAACGAGCCATACGGTCGAGGAACCGAGCGATTTTCGGTTTCGCCCTCGAGCAAGAGCTTTTCCTGGACAAACATTTCTCGCAGATTCTAAGTAGAATCTCGTAAAATCCCGTAGAATTTAGCGAAATTCTAGCGAGATTCTACGAAAAATACAGGGAGCTTAAAAAAATGTTACCACTTATATGGCACTAATATGTCATTTGCTTACCACTTATAATTTGTGTGGTTTTTTGTTTATGCGAGTACTTGCGTGTTTATTAATAATGCGTTTTTTTTCAGGGATTGTACGAGTGATTAATGAGTGAACCCCATTCAATGGAAATAGTTACGAGGTTTACATTGGTTTAAAGTGGTAACATTTTTTTGAAGCACCCTGTATTTGATGGGTTGGAATGAAATCATTACACTTACATTTTCAACCCGAAGAATCTTCCGTTCCAATTCCAATTGAGGAAGTAATCTTCGATTCCAGTTACAGTTTCTTTATTTACAAAAGTTTTCAATTCCGACAGGAAATTAATGTAAATATCAGAATGAGAAACCAATTTCAGCTGAAATGAACAGAAATTTGGATTTGAATTAGTCTTCATGAAAAATTAAAGGAATACAATTATACAATTATTATTAATTCGTGAAAATGACGAAAACAATCCGTGTTTTGTTGTAATTATTACTACTACAATATTTCCAAGAACATGACAAACCGTTAATACTCTACACAGCTTCATCTTCCTTGTATGGGAAAATATTCTCATTAAAATACATCGGTTGAAGAAAATTTTTAAAGGGTGTTGCATTCATTTTAATGTTTCCCTCGCATTAACTAATACTTTAATAACTTGAATGGATATATACACGCGTGAAAAGAATCTTATTTTCCAAAGATTTAGAGGCCAAAAGGCGGAACACCCGGATGTAAAGTACCAAAGGTTAGAGAAAAGGCAGAAAGTAAAGCGTACACATCAATTCCGACAGGCATCCTGGTGAACTAGCGGCCCTAACTCACATGGCAAAATGCCACACCTGTGGCCGAGGCCCGGGTGAGGAATAACGGGCCTTGGTGCAACTTTTGACTCCAGGCCCTTATCCCCGATCAACACCACCTCTACCTTCAAGCCCAGGCCCTGGTGTTTGACACCTCGTGCACCCTCCTCTCCCGGGCCTTGCTTGCAGCGATTCATGCGCCATGCGTGGTAGCGTTCCAGGCCTTGTCAAATACAAAAGAGGGTCTTGAATCTACGTACAAACCAACCTCCATTCCAACCTACTTGCAGCCACTTCTCGCGCATCACCCAGATCAAGTCCACGTTTACTCTCACAATCATTCACTATGTCCATCCATCATCTCGGCCTTCCTCTCCTTACCCTACCTTCGGAAACACACTTACACTTTTTTCAGAACTCTTTCATCTTCCATTCTTTCAACATGTCCAAACCACTTCAACACACTTTCCTCCTCAATTTTCACTTCCACTGACTTCTGAATACCACATCTTTCTAGGACGACACGAATTTTTACTCTATTAATTCGACGCACGCCACATATATTTCTCAGATTAATTAATTATCCATTTCAACCGCTCTTACTGTACTCTTGACTTCTCCTTTTCATGCCATGCCAAACATTTCAAATCCATACAAAAGTGTCTGTACTAACACACCTTCATGTAAACATCTCTCAGCATCTCGATCCAGTCTCCGCTTTCAACGTATCCGCCACCTCTCTTTCTTGATTCACTACCGTTCATTTTATCCGTACTCGTACCTCTTTTGTTCAGTACACATCCCAGATACATAAAAGACTACTACCACCTTTGGCGTTTCACCATTCATCATCATAAGACAGTCCAAATTTTTCTCTCTCCGCAATCAATAACTTGCTCTTACTCACATTCACTTTAAACAATCTTCCGTCGCAGACCGCTACAAAACTCTTAACCTCTTGCTGCCTTGCGTACCACACTCATTCTGGGCAAATAGTATAGCATCATCCGCATAAAAGATTCGACAGGCCTCACCTATTCAATACCATGTAAATACTTAGGTCATGTAATTACTCACGAGCTGCGAGATGAACTCGATATTAAGAGGCAACTTAAAAAGCTGTATGTACAGGGTAACATGCTAAGGAAATTTGGTGTGTGTTCAGAATCAGTTAAAACTTATCTTTTTAGAACTTACTGTACTGCATTGTATACATCCCATCTGTGGTGGAACTATACAAAAACTGCTATGAATAAACTCTGTTGCTTATAATATTTTTCGTATGCTATGTAGGGAACCAAAATGGTGCAGTACCAGTTTTATGTTTATTACGCGTAACCTACTACCAGCCAAACGTTTAATCCGGAAAAATATATATATTTTCATTACTAGGGTCCAAAACAGCTCTACTGTGTTATTGTACAATGTCCTGTCTTCAGATACTGTGTACCTCTCACCTATATGGAAGTCTTGGTTCAGACAACTGCTGGTTTACAATACCTTATTTTTGTAATGTAGCAAAGATTATATGCATATTAAGTTGTGTTATAATAAGTGGCTATGTTATAATAAGTGTTATAAGATATCTCGTGTAATAATATACATAAAATTGTCAGATAATTAATCAAACAGTATGCCAGTATGCTAGGTTAAGTGGATATGTTGGCCATATATTTGTATTAAGTTCAGTGTATACGTAAGATTGTACTTTTACGTTAGGTTAAGTGGCTATGGATTGTGAATGATCCGCAAGAAAGATGTTTTGTTTGTTTGTATTCCCGTCACACACCAGATTCAATTCTTCTCGCTTCTCTCATTACTCCATCCATAAAGGCGCCGTTCAAAAATTATGTAACACTATTTTTGCTAAAGCCTGACACCCGCACACCCCCTAACGTTCCGTAACGTGTGGTGAAGTTTACATAACATCTTCGGGGATGTCTGGTCTAGCTTTAAAGAACGACGTTCCTGAGGGATCTGGGGTGTCAAGTTTAGCAAAAATAGCGCTACGTAATTTTTGAACGGCCCCAAACAGATTGAACAATTATGGAAACTATTACACATCCATGACACGCACTAACACTTATATCATCCAATCACACAGTTCTTTATTTACTTTCAGACATGCACTACTTCCATCAGAAATTTCACCGCATTTATGATTCTACCGTCAATCCCATATATACCCAAGACTCTCTATTTACTCTATCATGCACTTTCTCAAGATCCATAAAAGCCACATACACCTTGCAAACCTTTTCACATACTTGATCATCACTCTCTCCCACCTCGAAATCCTCCTTGCTCATCGCTCACCAAGTATTCTCTAATACCACGAACTCTGTCACTATCTTACCATACACCTTCCCATTACTCAACAGACTTGCACCTTTGTAATTCTTACATTCACTCCTTTTTCACTTTAGATTTTATATAATGGAACAAATTTTGCTTTCTTTCAGTCTTCAAGAAAATTCCCATTTGGGCATGCATTATGACATACTCACCACAACCACTTCAACCCTTTCAATCCCCCATAATTAACCATTTTCTCCATATATTTGATCCACACTTGCCGCTTTTCCATTTTTCAATTTGCGAACTGCCGCTTTCACTCTATCCATAGTTATGTCTCGGGCATTCTGTCACATGCCCTCCTCACACCGCCAAATCCCACCATATTTATATTTGCATTCCCCTCATTTCACATCAAAACTTCGCAATATTCCTTCCATCTATTCCGTAGATCGGCATCTATTGTAAGCATTCTTCCATTTTCATCCCTTACTCTCAAATTTACTTTCTTAGTTCCATTCCTGCACTTCCTTCCAGAACACCTTTCTCTTCTCTACATAATTTTCATTCATCTTTCTCCCAAACTCGTTATTTACTTTTTCTTCTGCCACACTAGTTTCTTCACACTTCTCTTGCTCTCTTCATATATCCTCTTTCTTCTCTATCACAATTACCCTGCACACGCAGCATCCATTTCTTCTTTTTATCCTCAACCTCAACCATTGCCCTCTTCTTCATACGTTTTTGAGACTCTACACACCCTCCTTGCATTCCTAATCAGACATTCTTAGTACACACCACATCTCACTCAAATCCATTTGTTCCGCAACTTGTACACTCCATTCATCACATTTACTCTTACTATACTTATCCGCTACTTCTCTTACCATTAACTTTCACTAATTCTTTCGTGACCGCCTTTTTTCCATTTGCACACTTCTGTCCTCCACACAACCTCATTTTACGCAGGATTATCACGTGGTTAGAGACCCCCAACTCGTATCTCGCACTACACGTGCCACATAGCTCTTTCAGCATGCTTTTCACGAGCACATATAATCTATCAGATTTCTCTCACTGTATAGCATTTGTTCTCTACCGGATATACTTGTGTACCCCCATTATGTTCAATCAGGCCCGCCGAGAGCTGCCACGGGGAAGGATTGGTATATGGGTTCCCCTGTTTACTCAGTATTTTATTATGAATGTTTTTTGTGTACATAAGCAAACTGATTATATGTCCAAGTCACTATTCAAAACACAGTATGAATAAACAACTCGGAAGAAAATGACCATTTTATTTTTCGAATCAATTCTATTAATTGTATCACCATAATTTTACAAATGCAGTACCAGTCCATGCAGGCAAGACAATTGTTTACTGCAAGATTTTCATAATTAGAAGTGTACTTTCTTTGCCTTCTCTCTAGCAAAGTGGTAAATGATTCTGATGAAATTTAAAGTACGGTCTAACTGGCTTTCAATTACAATGGCTCCCAGATCTATCAGTCGATCTTGGGCATTGGTGGACTGCAGATAATATTTCATCCGTTTCAGTTTGATTATGATAATCTATATAAAATGTATGTTCATTAATTATATTTACTCTTATTTAATCAATTGCTTTATTAATATTTTATCCTCCCTCTTTCCGAGCCGCCTAGAGGTCCGGGCCCAGGGGATTTTTCTACAGTATTCCCACCCTCTCGGTGAGCTTGTGTTCAATAAAGGAAATGGTTACACAACTTTGTCTCATTGCATAATTTTTTCAGTATACACCCGCGGTCATTCACTCATCAATTGCTAAAAGAGAAATCATGTTGGATATGGTGATATATCGGGATGTGCTAAAAAGTTCAGACAAAATTTATATTTATGCTCGAGTTTCAACAATTTACGTTTTCGTAGCGAATCAAAAATTTAATTTGTTCAGAATAAAGTGAAATTGATATTTAGATGACGCAAAGCCTACCTATAATCAGTCAGTCCACATTTCTATAAAATTTCACACACTTTTCTGTAAAACTTCTCAGGAAAGTGTGTGAAGTTTTATAGAAAAGCTATCGCCGGTTAACAAAATTTACAAAAGAACGCAGCGCTCAAGATTTTGAGCTTTGCTTTTTTTTTAGCCACGGCTCAAAATTCGTGAAGCCTCATTAAAAATTTAAGTGCCCCATGAGCTAAATGTTTTGCATCACTCTGTTTCGAACGAGATATTAACGGCAACAGATACTGAGATAGGAAGTGAAAAGGCAATGAAGTGTAAGACTAGCGGGGCTCAAACCCTCATCATGTGGTTTCAGAGTCAGTGCTCCCACTAATAACACCATCTAACGCCTATCTAAGATTTGATCATGCTTCATTCAATTCCCTCGTCTTTATAGATTATGAATGCTTTATAATGCAATAAATGCACTTAAGGAAAGATAAGCCACAAATTACCTTTGAACATTATGGACATTTTGAATACTGAAAATGCAGTAACAGTGTCAAGATTTGTGAGCTTGGCTTAAAAGGTGGTGTAATTTTCATAAATTTTATTTGTTGTATTATATTTAAACTAATTATTTTACTCATTGTTTTGCCGCTTTTTAAAAAATATATTGAAACTAAACAGTACTAGCTAGAGTGGGCCCTACAGGCCCATTTAGTTAGACCTGGGGTGCTGGGGACCGCAAGCCCCCTAATTACTAGGGGGGGGGGGGGGGGGGGGGGTCAATTGTTAATTAAAGCGTCACAAAAGTAGCTCGTGAACTTAAAAGTAAATATTAAGCTTTCACTGCCCTGATTTTTCAAAATCTTCGGCGACGGTATGCCTCTATTTTTTGACAGACTGCCTCAATTATATTATAAATTATGGAATTAAATAGGTCAATGCAACAGTATTACTCAAAAGCAGCAGGTTTCATTCGACTTATCAGGCAATTACTAAGAAGTTTTTAGGGTGATGCAAAACTTTTGGCCATGGCCGAATATAGACTTCGATGATGATAACTTTTTGACACGATATTAAAGTATCAATCTTGTTCCAATGTTATTGTTTCTTAATCTTAAAGAATAAATCAGTATCTAATGAAGGTTGATAACATTAATCGAAATCAACACTGTAATTAGTAATACTTGGATCTTAACTCTTAGGCTACGCCCGCACTTGTCCAAATTTTCTAGCCACGCATTATCAGAAGAATTTTTATGCATGTATTATTACTTGCATTTAATATGTACTGCATTTGCATTTATTTTACTTTACATAGGTGTATATAAGTAATATCAATGTATTTACAATACGATAAATACCATTGCATATTAGATAAATGTAAAAATATACACAAAAATCTTTGACGTGCGACTACAGAATTTTTGACAATTTTATCAATGTTGAACTTGGAACGAAATAAAATCAGAAAAAGAATACAACTCAAAGTTTTACACTATTTTTCAGTATTTTTTCTGTACAATTTAGATAACTGATAACATTAATATATTTAAAATATTCTAATCCGAATATGCAGGGCCGTTTCTAGCATTTTGGGGGCCCCAGACAAGATTTTTTTTAGGGGCCCCCAACCACATTAGCTGATCATTTGCCAAATATGCATCAAAACATCTGCCTTATATACGTATAATGTGGTGTGTGTATATATATATGAAAAGCCCCACGTGCCATGCACAAAGTCCTTAACTTTTCCATCCATGAGGCAACGCGATCATGCTGGGTTGTGAGTGAGTGAGTGAGTGAGAGTGGCATAAAACGACAGAAAACGAAATGGTTACTAATTTTGGAGCAAATTTAGTTTCCGTCCCCCTGACGCAAAAGGGGACACAAACTACACTAGGTCAAAGTTGGGGAACGTAAACTACGCTAGGATCTTTAGATTTTTTAAATGAATCCATCAAATAAAACGTTAAAACTAACGAAAATATTACGACTTAACCTAACCAATCGTCAATACACCTACACCTTTTTGAAGTGGGGCCCTAGGCAATCGCCTATTTCGTCTATTGGAGTAAACGGCCCTGCGAATATGCACTGAAGCATTTCAGGCAAAATTAACCCTTATTTCATAACCTAGGTATAATATACTCTTGGTATAACTTAACATGGTTATGAAATAAGGGTTAATGGAACTCAGCTTTTTACACAAGACAATAGAAAGGACAAGTTATAGTAATAACAAATGTATCTAATATTAAGGTACTTTCCTGTTATCCCGGACCCCAGACTTTGACAATTAGTTAGGTTTAGTCGTGATATTTTTGTTAAAACTAACGAAAATATTACAACTTAATTTAACCAATCATCAATATATATACAGTATATAAAATTTGGTTCTACATAATTTAGGACTCACATTATTAATTAGAATTTAGGACCGTAAAAGCGAGGATATCCTGGGGTCCGGGATAACAGGAAAATACCAATATTAATTATAACAATTACAAACCAGGAACGTAAAATAATTAAAAATAATAGAAAACTTTATATGAACAAACCTCTTCGTTGATTTCACTCGAATATTAATGTTCAAACCCTAATACTAAAGTAAGAAGTAAAAGAATGAAAACAGAAATTCTGTAAGGAGCAACACAAAAGGCTCATGTGTCACCCTTTACATAAAAATGACGGGTCATTGTAAAAGTTTTTACACTAGAAATGTACTTTCTTAACAATATCATTTAAAAATTCATCTAATCGATGAAACCTTTCATTGAAATTAAAATTCATTACGTTATATATTATAAAATCCTCAACAGTTCTCCTATTACCATATTTGTACTAATTCTTTTACACGTAATAAGGAAAATTGCGTTTCTTGAACATAACCAAATCTCACTCACTACAGTGACTACACGGAACTTTGTAAACCCCTGATTGATTTAATAATTATTAGATTGGTCATTGCAACTAATTCATTTAATACAAGGCCAGACTTACCTAAAGCTTGCTTCTGCCCGAACTGTAATGACACAATTTCATGGATCAAAGTGGGTTGTAAAAAGCTGGATTTCTTTGTACATTTCTAATGTTAGTTTTGTTTTCTAGTGCTTTTTTTTTAAAGATTACAGCATATATTTAGGTAATTTTTGGAACATGCACAACCGGATTTACTGAGACAAACAAGGTAGCTGCCTCGGGAACTCGACACTTTAGGACCCTCACAAATTCTAATTTTTTTATTTATTATAAAATGTTTATTATTATTATTAAATGCAAACAATTGGGCAAATATAATTTGCTTGGTTCATCCTAGTTATAGTCACTACTATGACCTAAGTATCTAAAACAGTTCAAGTTTGGAAAACAATGGTAATAATTTTTTTAATTTTTTTATTTTTTACATAAATGTTACTTCTTTGTTTTGCTTCTGAAAACTACTATTCAGACTATAGTGGGGCCCCAACAGGTCTCTGTCTGGCATTGGAGACATGAATAATCTAGAAAAACCTTGGTGGTTTTGAGTTATCCTTCTGCTTTTCATATTCTTATGTTCATTCTGATGAATGTCAAATTTTTCGCTTCAGCTTAACGTGGAATTAGACTTGTAGACATTGTTATTATTAGGTGTTAACTGTTAAGTCCTAAATATTAAAAAAATCACTGATAAACAGGACGATATTTCTTATCGAACATTACTGGGGCGTCGTAATATAAAATCCTTAGGAAATAAAATCCTTGGAGTAACCTCAGTATTTTCAAACACACCAAATGTACTAAAGCTTACTACTATTTGAAAAATGGGGTTCACATAATTTACATGTTCTGAAATAAAAACCAGAGATTGCTAGTTTTCACTCATGATGTGATTGGAAAAGGCGTGAACGTATTCGTTCGAAAGTAGTGGTTTCCTGTAATTGACTTTGGTATAGATACCATTATTGGGAATATAGAATAGAATTTTCAGTTAAAAAGAAAGGGAGTCCAACACTGACGTAGGAAAACGATTTCCAGAGTGGTGGACGAATGAAGTAGCATAAAGCACTAAATTAAAATATCAAGTAACCAGTCTTTCGTTCAGTAGGATTAATTAGAGGTCCAGAGAAGTGTGTACGCAGATTCACTAAACGTCGCAAACTCCATGGTAAGAGGAAATAGTTTTTCTTCACTTGTTTGCTCGTGCAGGCGCGATGCCTTTAGATCTTGGTTTGAGAACTACAATATCCAATGAACATTGAATCACTAATGCAAGGTTAAATGAATACCAATAGAGGCAATACTTAACCTGGGACGTAATACTACCTGGCTAAATACATTAGTTGTGATCAACTAACTAGCATACATCCATTTATCTTGCAGATGTGAATAGGGTACTCATTTTAAAAATTCATCTACCATCTTGCAACCGAAGATAGAGTTATTAAGAAAGGATACCAAAATCCTTTCAGTTCGTCCACACCGACTCTTATATAAAGTTTTAATATTGTTGTGAATTTCAATAGTCGTCGAAGCGTCTCGCCTGACATGATCACTTTGTTTACTCGTATTTACTCTTGTTCACCGAGAGGTCTTGATAAATAGGTAACCATTAATGTCAGATAATAATGTTCGAGGTTAACTCCTTTCGTAAAGGGAACCTACAACTTTATTGAGCAAGACCCAACTGGTTTAACGTAAAGCGACGTTGCAACGGTTACCCCCACCACACTGAGATCAGGATAGGTAATTTATTAAGAGAAATATTAGTTCGTAGTAGTAATAAACATAGGATGTGACCCATAAAGAAACATTTTAAACTTTTAATATTTTTATATGAAAACCCGAGTAAACAATCAATCTACCATATGTATTCTTTCTTAATAGGCTTTTTTGTAATGTTGACCCTATTTACTCAACAAGAACTCGGTTATTCGGGTTTTTATTAGTCGCTTTTAAGGTGTGTAATATTAAAAATTTGGACAGTACCTCTTCAATTCCGTGTTTAGGTTTTCCAATAGCTGATGTTATTTTTTAAGACACAAAGATGGTTCTCTTAGATTGTCCTCTCCGGCACCATTAAACTTAGGGGATGATTTGAAAATGACATTAGTTACCACCATTTACAGAATACTTTCAGAGGTAAATATTTAATTTTGCGGCCACCTATTTTTTGGAAATGCACAAGACTTCTGATTGGGCAGAAGTTGGTGATGTAGGAAATTACTAACCAATCTCGAACGACCACCTAACCTAGTGCACTCATAACCAGGGCATAGGATTCATCCTGATTGGTCCGGCGTACGGAATGGGCGGTTTTCAACTGTCAAAAATCTGGTGGCTGCGAAACTACATATCTGTCCTTTTAAGGAATAATAATAAACAAAAATCATAAAAGAAAAAACTGTCTTCTTTAAACTTGAACATAAATCACACTTAAAAATATTATTTTTTTTTATGATTAGTAACAAAGTACTGGTCATCATTACACTGACAGATGAAAATCAAAGAAAAACTAGGGTCATCAAATAATGCGAAACGTCGATTTAGTTAAACAACAATTAATCCACAAACGGGAAAAACTTCAGCGTCGTTCCGTTCATATAAAAAATTACACTACTTCTCGGGAATATTAAGCGAATTATGATTAAATTTTAAGTAATTCACTGTTAAATCCCATTTTATAAATTCTACAATTAAAAATCATATTGGCACGTTTTTCATTTGTCTTTTCCCTATAACTAAGTTCTACATATTGCCTTCGATAAATTACTCAAAACGAAAACAAGGCGAAGAAGAGAGCGAATGGCAACAAAGGAGGAAATTAATATCATGAGGGTGCGTAGTAAGTACGAATAGATTGGTAAAGTTAGGCTGTATCCAACACGAATACTCGGTTAGGTTCAGGGAGCTAAAAATATTGCTACTATCAACAACAACAACAACAACAACAACATAAAAAAAAATCATAAATATAAAAAGTTTCCTTCAATAAAAATGAAAAATTCATCTGGTTAAAAAAATTACATTTCTTTTTTCAAATTCCAATCAATTAATACTTTAATGGATAATCTAAGTTACGAGTCCTTCTTAAAGACTTTTAACTAGTTTACATGGACTTCGAAGATTTTGTTTTCTTTCACTCCGCCTTCAGTAGTTTCTTCTTGATTGACTGAACTCTTTCTTTGGTTGGTCGATTCCAGACGAGAGCGACCAGGAGGACTGCGTGGCAGAGGTGGAGCAGAGAAGAACTCCACCACGTGGAAGGGAAAATGTTCCAACACAGTTCGATCACGCTCAAAAGAAGTAACCTTATAAAGGAAGGTAAGGAATTAATGGCATTCACTCGTACGATAAAATTGGTGAAAATAATAATTTTTCAGTGTGAAGGGAGTAACTTATGCGAAGTTTTTGCAATTTCAACTCGCGTTCAATTAGGGTAAAAGTGTCGCATCTACACGAGGTGAAAATATAAAAATGCTCAAAATTGCTGCCCTCAGAAATAGAAAACAAAATATTCCAGATTCAGTGTGTTTACCTAACTTACATATAATTTACACGCAGTAGGAATCAGTTCTCAATGCTCTAAACTGAATTTCTATTTTAACAAAATTCCTTTCAGACACTTCTATTTCAAGGAGGTCTAATTGCGTGTTAAGATTGAAAAATACCTTCCTTTTAGAATCGCAAACTACTACTCTTATGGTTTTACCTCCAAGGGATGCTAAGTTGCGTGGACCACAGCAGGTAAGGTATGGAGTGGAAGTACCAAATGTAGAACTGGTAATGGAGAGAGCGGCTGAAGGCGATTCCTACGAAATTGCTCATGAAAAGAGGAAGCAGCAGAAGCTGACACGACACGTCCAATTTCGATCCTTGCAGTGACCCAAAATGTACCAAGTACCTGATGACGATCAATCGTTGAAAGTTGCTAATTGCGGTCATTTTTGCCATGCGGTGTTCATCTTAACTTAAGACATTTACGATTTGAGTGAAGCATCTTATTAATATATAAAAAGAGAATGAATCGCTTTAATATATAATAAATAGTACCGTACTAGTACAAACTCAAGATATGAATATCCTCTTAAAACAGAGTTAATGAATTTTGCAACAATTCCTTTTTCACGTAACTATCTTGTTTCTATTTTAGTGGGAAGAATTTGCACCTTTCACCGTGATTTTCATCAAAGTGTGGCTCCCTTTTATTTATCCGATGTACAAAAGTAATAAATTCCTTTATTCGACACTCAATTCATTATAATAATAATAATAATAAAAAAGTTGAATCTCACCTATTCCAATGTGTGAATGCGAGCAAACAAAGCACGAAGACGTGTGAAACCAAAAGGGTGACGTGAAACCACTTATGCACAAAGATTTCTTCAGGCAAAAACCTCCAATTGACTGTCCATTCGTGCAAGAAAACCCTACCGAGGTTGAAAGACTGCAGGACGTAACCAAAAGGATTTTCCAGGAGGAAAGGAAACCCTACCACCACCTAAATTAAAGATTAAACTCTTTATTTTCGGTAGAGAAACATTTATAATATTCTGAAAGAAAAGAACAATTTGACGTTTTTACACGTTTTCTGGAAAAAATAAAACACCCAAGTTTGTAATCAAACGCAAAAGTCTTTGGTCAAAAAACAATGTTAATTTTGTTTTTTTAAATGTTTTTGGTCAAAAACAATGTTAATTTTGTTTTTTTAAATGTTACTACAAACAGGGTTTAGTCTTTGCAAAATATTATTTAGTTTGACTGATAAAATTTAAAAATAAATATAAATGGATAAATTATATGGTACGTCCTACGTATCGTACTTACAGTTAAGAGTAAAATGCTAACAAAGACCCTATGCCCACTCCAGGCTACCCAGGAAAGAAGTAGAGAGAAAAAAGAAAAGCAGCAAATGAAAATAAAGAATATCGAAAACTCGCATACCATGTTTACGCTTATAAACCATAAACATGGTACTTTATTTTCGATTCTTTTCCTTTTTCTCTACTTCTTTCATGGGCAGCCTGGAGTGAGCATAGGGTCTTTGTTAGCCTTTAACTCTTAACTGCAAAGTACGATATATAGAGTAGTAGTAGAAAAGTATAGAAGCAGATAAGGCTCTTCCTCCTCCGCCACTCAATTTAAAAAAAAAACTTTCTTTCATAGTGAAAGGGAATTTCGATCGAGTTAACAAGAGGTTTTAAGCACTTGACCCCTTTATCCATGCTCCTTTCAAATTTATTTGAAAAAGAGCCGCCTTGATTCGGAAACATTCTAATGAACTTAGAACAAATGAGCCTTGTCCCCCAAATCCCAAGATTATCCGCGCAACGTATTAAGATTGATAACCAATGCGCTCACGTCAGAGACCTTTAAGATGCTTTTTTGCGCAATTTCATTAAATAGTAATTTCGTGTAACTTCGCTTTTTCTGTTGGATTCCTAAAGCTACTTTGACTAACAAAATAAATTAGTTTGGTTTCACGCGCAAAAATAATATTCTTTAAAAAAGTTGGCCGTGGGTGAGACACGAATCTACATAAAAGGGAAATAAAACAACTTACCTGTACTATAGAACAAACAACGAGTTGAACCATGGTGCCAAATACACCAAGACAATACAGGTAACTCATTAGCAGAGCCGGAGCATACAGTAAAATATTCATTTTAACGCTTACAGCTAGACTGCAAATGGAGACAAAAGAAAATTATAATTCACGGATGAAAATTTAATTATGAACTGTACATTCATAAATAATAAATAATTCTTAAAAGACCATTGGATAATGTTCTATTTTAACTTCTACTATTTTTATAAGAGCTCCCAGCTCTAAGCTCTGGGTTCATTCTCCGCTGCTGCTGCTGCTGCTGCTCCTAGCTCTTTGGTTAGGCTGGGAAAGCCACTCACCCTGTCACAATCGCTTCTACCCCAACACAGTGGTAAAATGAGATTCCAGGCCGTTACCTCGTTTTTCGCTGTTCATACGTGGGAAGCTAATAACTTCTACCTTCTCAAAATAACTCCCGATGCTTAAAATTAATAACCTCTATACCCATTTGGTAGAAGGAACATTTTACGAACACTTTAAAAAACTAACTGAAAACTCATTCATCGATTGGGAATATTCAGTAAACAATCGACGGTCGTTATATCACCATTTAATTTTACTTGACCATCACTTATCTGTTTTCCTTTTCTCAATGCATTTTAAAATATTTCAGAAATGGTGATAAGAAGTAATCTGGAAAATAACCTTCCATTGCCTGAATATATATGCACTGCGAGGATTTCATATTTCAGACCCCAAATACTGTTTCATTAAAATGATTTACTGAAAAGAATTAAGTGAAAATTTCTCGTTTACGACTCGATCAGACTCGATATGAGCTATTAAAACAAAAGAAAATCAGTTACTCTTACCTCCCTTCATACCTTTCAAGCCACTTTTAACTTCTTACCTGAACAGAAGACTTCCCGCTGTCCACCAACCGCTGATAAAGCAATTGAGAGCACTGTAAAATATCACCATGGCAATGGGGTCATTGAACAGTCGTAGTACAAATATAGAATGAATACGATATGACATACAACAAATGAACACGAGAATGTACGGAGGGAGCTGAAACGAGAAAAAAGATCCGCCGTGGAATGACTTTCTAACGATTATAATCTCTTTTAGGTTCTATTTTCTTAACTGCTTTTATCAATCATCATAAACTAAACAACTCTGGACCATTCAGTCCTTAAGATATTTCTCAAGTCCTTCACGGTAAAGTAGTGAATTTTTTTCCTTGAACTTATACCGATAGTAGATCGCGTAATTAATGACAATCTAAAATTGACGTAACACGTAAAACAAAATATTTTGTTCTACAGATGTAAAATTTACTGCTAGATCATTCCCACGAAATTTCTACTCGTATTTACGCTTGTAGTTACTGTTTAACCTCATGAAATAATGCCTAAATCCTCTATACAATCAGTAGACTAAATTGAGACCTTGAGTGACCACAACTCTGAACCATTTATAGCTCTATATTAACTTGATATCTTCAATGGCGTCAAAGGTAAGCCTAGATGGGCATTTAGTTCTAGCATGGCTGTCATAATATAAAAGCTCTGCAGAATACCATTCAGTTACGGTGCATTACAGTCAAAGTAAAAATGAAGCAAAGTACATCTTGGCTTCAAATAATAGTAATAATAAACATAAAATAGTGAAATTTATCTCAGAAAATAAACACACGAGTAAATTTTACATTTTTAGGAGAATTTATAAAACACTTTTATGTATGGTGACAGAGCTTGTACGTCGTACGAGTGATTCTTAAGACTCACCTTTTTGCTCTTGTGGTATATTCGAAAGACAAGGGCGAGTGTAAGAAGATAGATTCCAGCAAATATATACTGTGCTAAATAAATATTCTCCCCTTTGTTAGTGACGTAATAGAAGAGGGAAAATATGTACACGAATCCTGAAAGCAAAATTACATTATTCGATCTGACTATAATAGCAAAAATAATATGAAAAAGAATAGGTAATTTTATTAGCCTTAATTCTGAAGGAAAAATATATAGTTTGGCTCTTTTCAGAAAGAAACAGAACTACCCAATTTAATAATTACCTGATCAGCAGATGAGTAAAATACAAACCTATTTATTAAATGATACACTAAACAATTACTTCACACTGGACTCTTTTCCAGTACCATGGTAGCTACCATAGGGTATCAGGCTAGCCCTGTTACTACAGCTCATGAGTGTTAGAGTGAAATTTTAATATTTAACAAATATATTCTTATTTAGATTTTAAGAATTTATAGTATTAGATTACCTGAGCCCTTAATTTCCTGATAATTATGCTTCCTCAGAGTGTCATTAAACATTCATACACCAACATACATTCACATTCTCCACACATTCTTCTCTTTTTCACCATTCTCATCACTTTCTCACACTCCATACCTCAATAATCACCCATACTCTTCACATGACCAAACCACTTCAACAAAGTATCATCCAAGGACCTGATTACACCATACTGCCTCACCTCTTCTTTTCTCCCTCTATACATCTCAGACTATTCATTTTAACCACTCTCATCCTAGTCCTCTCATGTACACCCTATACATAGTCTCATTGCTGTACAACAAAGTTGCGCAAGCATCCCTTTACGTATTCCTCTTGCAATATTCATAGACAACTGTTTTTTCCTCAGTAATGCTATTGCAACCCCATACACATTTTTTCCTGCTTGAATTCTCTCATTCACTTCATTTTTACACGTACTATTATTGCTTACCAAATTTCCTAAATATTTAAAATCATCTACCATTTATAATCTTATTTCATCTAGAACTATTTTGTAGTTTGCATTACCATCCGTTTCTCATACCACCACCTTACTCTTATCTGCAGTCACACTGAACAAGCTGCTTTTGGCAAACACCCACATATGTTACAGTCAATCTCTCTAACTTTTCCTAACTTTTACCAATCATCGCTGCATCATTCACATAAGGCAGACGAGGCAATGCCCATTCATTATCATTTACTCTTAAAAGAACATCCCTTTCAAGCATCCTCATCTTTACCTCATCCATAAAAATACTGAATCACTGAGATAAAAACATCACACAGCCTCGTCTAATGCCTAACGCTTAATTTCAAACCAATCTCTTAAGATACTTCTCACACCACTAAACTTTACCAGATACACCACAACTGCAACACCTATCACAATGCTGCTCTAATTCACTCTATCTTACACTTTCAAATCCATAAATATTTTATCATTATACTCTCCTGCTCTCTCAGCTAACTGTCTCACTGTAGACAGATTATCTATATATCCACTCTCTTTCCTAAAACCTCCCTATTCATCTCCAATCATACCTTTATTCACTTTCCTTATTCTCATGCAGTATCCATCCACAACACTTTACCTAATATTCAGTAAACTTGCACCCCATAATTCTTACGCTCATTCCTGTCACTTTTTACACCTTTACCATACATGATCTCATCCAGTCCTCGCAAACTCTTTCCTGTTCTCACACCCTTCTACATATCTCTGTCATCCACTTCGCAACTAGAAGTACTTTTCCACCATATTTTATTTTAATCTCTCTCTATAAATACTGGTATCATCTATCTGCTGCCTTACCAATTTTCAACTTCCTTCTCTGAAATACTCCCCCACCCCCACCCCTCCCACTTCTACCATTCCAGCAGCTAATCTCATCCATTCTCTCCTCATTTGCTCTTAGCAACTAAAATTTTCACACCACTTTTCTCAAACATCTACTTCATCTATCAACACTCCTCCTTCATTATCTTTCATCCTTAAATCAAAATGCTAATTTTTCCTTACATTTCATGACCTCCTTCCAAAACAAGTTCTTGTTACCAACAAATGGCTCATTCATTATTCTTCTTTACTACTTTCTACTGCCCTATTCATCCTTCTCTTCAGAACCCTGTATTTCTCCTTTCTCCTCTCCCACACTTCTGACCCTGACCTCTTGAAGCACTCCCGCCCATGGTTCCCATTTCTCATGTACCAAATTAGATATATTACTCTGTCATGCCATTCTTCTCCCTTTGCCTCCTTCGCTGCTCGAGTCACACATTCCTTACAATATTCCCAACTTTCTCCAAACCACAAGATTCTACATTTAATTCATTCAACTTATGTTCCCCTGATGTACCTGAGCTCTTCCTCATTCAGCCTTTGTATCCTCAAATACACTCTCTCTCCAGTTACTCTTCTTTCATTCTTCCTCAAATACCTTGGATACAAAGTCATTTGATGCAGATCATATGATCTAAATCCACGACTCAAAACTCTTACTGCTTTTACACTCCATACATCCTTTAACATTCTTCTCTGAAAGGGCATATAATCAAACTTGCTTCACCACTCATTTTATACCATGTACTGTACACTAAATTATAACCTTGTGTTTCAGCACATAATACTTCAACTTTTCATTAAGTACTCCAAATGTCACTAACACTACACCTTCCACCCCCATTCCAACTTTCCCATTCATATGTCCTATCACTATTACCTCATGCTCACCTTCCATCTCTCTAACTGCATTTCTCAACTCTCTCCAAAATGGGCATATTCTTTCACCCTTTCCCAGTTGGAGTATTAAGTTTATAAATAAATTAAAAACAGCATAAAACTGGTAATAAGATAACATAATCATCATGTAGAATTGGTAGCTGAAGGTTCTACAACCATACTTTAAATTATTTAACCAATTTATGTTCATGCACAAATGAATCATGGGCAGTGAATCACGGCCCCAATTAGCAATTAACAGACAAAAATTAAGGATAAAAATTGCACTGGTAAATTCCCTCAATGCAGATCTTGGCTTAAAGACAATATAAAAGTTCATACAGACTGACCTAACTCATAAACACTGACCTGCAGGGTATACAAGAGGTCCTGTGTCTCCTCTAAGTTCAGTGTAGTTAAAAGTACCATTTATGAATCCTTCTACTTCTTGCATGTAGGACAACCAATCTATCTCAGTATCTGGAAATTTATGTTATGGTACATAAATTTTTATTTTATTTTATCATAAATCTCTTCTGGTAAGTAGGGCCCATACTGTAGTCAATAGGCTACTACAGTACCATACATACAATACAGTGAGATTAAGATGAATGCATTAGTACCATATGTTAATAGATAAAAAATACAAATTGCTTTAATTATATATATATATATATATATTAGGGTGGTCCAAAAAGTTAAAGCATCGACTAAGTTCTCTCCACAAGGTTGGTTTTATGCCTCTTGGTGTGGACAGTATTTGTGCAAAGTTTCACGTTATTCGGTTAATATTTAGGGGTCGCCCCACTTGCCCCCTTTTTGAAAATTTGGGAAAATATATAGACAACTGAATAACTAAATTTTTTTTTGGTTCTCAAAGAATATGAAAGAAAACAGTAAGACAATAGGACATGATAATGGGTGTATCTTCATTATTTCTTCTGCATCAGAGTCGCCTTGGATGGTATTGGTATCTGTTTTCGGTGGGCGGCTACGAGTTGTAGGAGGTACTGCTTCTGGTCCTCGTTTCGTGTCAAAGTGTCATTGTAGCGTTGTGCGAGAGCAATACCTCGCTCGGCAGCATCATTGACGACTTTCATCTTTAAGGCGCGATCTCTAAGTTCCCTGTAGTTCTTGTCATTTGGCCATTCCCGTGGATCTTTTTGAAGTAACTGGCGCGCTTCCTCCTTACCTCCAACTTTCAAGGCATCAAAGAGGGTCAATGTCCTTTTCGTGACGAAGGATGCCACATCATTTTCAACACCAGCTTCCGCCATGTCGATTCGTCGGGGGCAGCCATTCTTTTGGGGATGTTGGAGGTGTTGAACCATTCTCCTTTTGGTATCAGGATCGATCCTATTATCGAAGAAGGCCAGTCCAATCAGATGCTCCGACAAGTACCACAGGTGGCGTCTTAGAGCTGTCTTCGCCGCTTGTGCAGCTCCTCCGTGTGGATATTTTTCCAGAAGATGCAGCATTTTGAGATCATTGAGAGGAGCTTGTGTCCCCATTGGCGCTTCATGCCAGTACTTGACGTAAATCAGACTGACAAATAAAGCCAGCTGAGTCACGTTTCGTTCTTCGCGTGCTGTGAGCTTGAATTGATAGTGAAAGAGGTAGATTTTGAGCGCATAAATCGCATTGCCATCCATCTCGCGTGGTGCATGGGACCCGGAGCTCGGATAAAGAGTTGACCACCAGTCTTTCCCCCCAGGAAGAGCAAAGATAGTTCAAGGAACTCCTTGTAGTCGTCACGAGGTTGGCTTGCCTGAAGAGCGTTAGGTAAGTAAGTGAGCATCTCTTTTCTCATCTCTTGGAGTTGAGGGTTCTCGAACAAGCTGTCCGATGCTGAGACAAATGCTTCGTGGGAGAGAGATGGCCATTCCTTTTGAAATCGCTTAAAAAGGCCTGTTTCAGGACTTCCTGTTGAGCCAAATATTGAGGCAAAGACATCAGCAAGTACGACTTCAAGTATATGATGTCGACAACCGATCCAAACTAGCTCGTGACCCAATGCTTCTTCAATCCTGACACAGGCTCCGCGATGTAAACCCGTGTTTGACGCAGTGGTATCGAAGACGAGACCTCTCACATGCTGTTCCACGTTCCATAATTTCATAGTTTGAAGGCATGCCTGGGCCTGTGCTTCTCCAGTTCCTTGTTTCATCTTTGGGACACCAAGCAGCTTCTCCTGTCCATTGAATGTTATAAGGATTGCTATCCGATGCACATTCGTCTTCTTCCCTTCAATGCCGGGGAGAAGCTTTCCGTCCCAATGGAGAAGGACAGGGTCTTTTAGAGAGAATGATTCTAGGTCTTCTCGAGCTGCCTGTTCTCGCCCACTTTCTCTGTAGCGATGAATAGAGCTCCGAGAGCACGTCATCCCAGACAGATCATGCCCCGCGGCCTGTAATACAGCTCCAGTTACGAAAACAGCATTCCGGTCAGAAAGATTGGTGCGATCCATTGCTCCAATGACTTCTGGAGATTGGAAAATGTTCGTAACCTTGTTCTTGGGACGCTTTGGTGCCGGAGCTTCAGACGAAGAAGGAATCGGAACCGATGGTCTATAGTCGTCGTCGTCTTGCGAAAAAAGGGAAGAAGAAGAAGAGGAAAGATCAATTGATGACACTCCTGCTTCTTCCAAATCTTTCTGTGTTGCTTCATGCCTTGCCTTCCTCTTGGCTTCCTTCTCCATTCTGGATCGCTTTCTGTCCTCTTGTGTAGTCGTTTCCTTATCAATGCCAGCCATGCTGCAAGAATTGACGTCCTTGCGCTGCATGGACAGGAAATTTCGGTCCTCAACGTTGACGATTGTGCTCATGGCATCACTGGTTGCGATGTCAAACAGTTCCTGGATGTCCGCTTTGAAGATGTCTTCATTCATTCTATCGCTGGCACGTTGCCTGGTCCTGTGCTTCTTGAGTGTTTTGTAGCGGTCTAAAAGCTTTGAAAGCTTACGGACACAGGAGTCGATCCGTTGAGTTGGGATCCGCGCTCGGGTCCAGACTTCAATCACCCTCTGGCATGCCTGGTTCAGACTGTCGGAGGTGGTTTGCTTTTGATTGATGTGGTGGTATTGCCCCAAGAGGAGGGCGTCAAGGCATGTAGGGAGCCTTGACGTGGATAAAGTTCCAGTTGCCATCCCTAGAAGCCAAACTTTTGGAATTGATCGAGTTTGAGCCATCGGACCTACGGAAGAAAAAGTACATTATATAATATATATATTCAGAGTGGGGCGACCTCTAAATATTCACCAACCACGCTGCAATTTTGCACAGACCATATGGACACTAAATGGACAAAAACCACACTTGTGGAGACTATCTAAGACAATTTTGAAATTTCCCCCTATGGATTTGGACCACCCTAATATATATATATATATATATACACACACACACAGAGTGGGCCATAAGTTGCTTAACCAAAGTGAGTTTCTTCAAACTCACTCTGGTAAAGCAACTTATGGCCCCCCTGTATATGTGTGCCTTATGAAGTATTATAATTTTTCAAACATTTATTAAAAAGGGTGGAACATAGAAATACTGTTTAATAAGACAATTAGCTACTCTAAAGGCCTAATTTTACTGAAGAAATTTAGGTTTAATAGCTGGTTCTAGGTTCAAACTATACTTGAGGACCTAGGGTAAATCCAGCTGGGACCCTATTTTAAGGATGACTATATAGGTAGTCTACATCCATCATTCTGTAATAACATTCATTTTTATTACATGCAAGCTTTAACCCTTTGCTTAAAAACCTTACGTCCTAGCATAGTTCTCAGTTCCTTAAATATAAAATAATAAATGCTATTGGGCTAGCTGCCTTATAGGGATACATTTTCCTTAAATTATTTTCCTCTAGGTCCCATATTTAAAGCATCAAGGCATAGAGTTCATCCTAGGCTCACACATTTTTTCAATGAATGACTTAATTCAAGACTAATTACTAGCATTAACATTGTTAATTAGATGTAATGATGGGGTTGTTTAACCTCCTCCACATTTAATGTTACATGATGGAGGGGCTCTACAGCTTTATATGGGATCTGAACCATGGGTTGCTACACAGTCTGGACATAGAGGATAGTCTCCCATCCAATTACTATCCGACCCAATGTTGCCTAACTTCACTGATCAACAGGAAGTGGTGTTACGATGTAGCCCTTAACATTGCTAGGGCAACATGGTATACACACTCTTGGTTATATCCAAAATGTAATATACTGAAGCTGATAGTATTTTGAAATTTTTGTTTCATTTTCAACTATTAAGATGAACATGTGTCTAATTCTGAATGGTTACAGAGATAGAGCTGTTTGAATCTGATATGCATGCAGCTCTTCCTCCCCCTTCCCTCCCCTATAACTTGAACCATGTAAGCTGTAATGTAAGCATGTAACATAAGCCAATCAACAGCTGACTGTTGTGAGTGACATTGTTTGGTGTTTGAAGCAGTGTTAAGAATGCCACACACCTTCACACATGCTGAATATGCAGATATGGTGTATGTCTACGTTTTTTGTGATGGAAGTGCAACAGCTGCTGTTGCAGAATACTATCGACGGTTTCCGAACTGCAGAATTCTGGATTGAAGTGTGTTTACCAGGGTTTTCAACACACTGCGTGAGATTGGTACACTTCCCAGCACTCATGTTTCATCTGAATGTGAAGGTCAACAAGATGTGGATGAAGTAGAAAACATTCTTCAGTTGGTAGAGCGTAGTCCTACTACTAGGCTCAGGAAGAATTTCTACATGTCTCGGTTTACCACACATAAGAGTATGGCGAACATTACGTGAGGAAGGCTTGCATCCATATCATGTACAGCAAGTACAACACCTTCAACCAGGAGACGCTGCCATGCGACTGGAATTTTGTCATTGGGTAAATGCTAATCGCTAATTGCTTCAATTAATACTGTTCACCGATGAAGCTACTTCTACCCATGATGGTATCAACAACATTCGTAACTCTCATCGGTGGTCAGGTAAAAATCCAAATGCCACTGTGGAAACAAATTTTCAACATTGCTTCTCTGCCAATGTGTGGTGCGGTATCATCGATGATCAGCTGATTGGCCCTGTTACTTTAGAGAATCATCTTACAGGACAAAGTTACCTAGAATTTCTGCAAAATGAATTGCCAGGACTATTGGAGGATGTTTCTTTGGCTACACACCGCTGGTATGTACTTTCAGCATGATGGAGCTCCTCCACATTCTACCCATCTGGTGATGCAATACCTAAATCAAACTTTCCCTGGTAGATGGATCGGCTGTGGTGGTCCCATTCAATGGCCACCAAGGTCTCTAGACCTCTCTCCATTAGATTATTGTTTGTGGGGGTGGATGAAAAGTCAAGTTTACAAAAGAAAGGTGGATACATGAGATGAAGTGCTCACGCACATTTTGGATGCTGCTGCCCACATAAAGGAACGTCAAGATCAACTCAGACGAACAACACACCATCTTCGCACACAAGTTGCAAAGTGCATTGAGATTAACAGTGGGATTTTCGAAAATGTATTGTAAACTGTAACAAATTTGTCATTTCTGTATCTGATACCATTCAAAATGCCAATGTTTAAACATTAAATGTTAGAAACAGTAATTAGTTTCTCTTTTTTGATTACCATTAACAATGCTTTTGTATTTGTAGATTCAAACAGCTCTATCTCCGTAACCATTCAGAATTAGACACATGTTCATATGAACTTTTTTTCTCACAATGACCGATACTATCACCTCCCGAAGTATTGACCTTTGTCCCTATGCATAATATATCCTGGCAGTATTTTTATCTTATCCAGTATATGTTTCAAAACCAGCATGATTAAATGAGGTTGAAAGTCATTCACACTGAATAAAGAACAAACATATACTAGCTTAGTTTCTATAATCCTAATTCTTTTATTATTATTCTTACATGGTACCAAGGTTTCCTCAGGCCCAACTCTCAATCAAAAAGGAAAAAAAGATAAAATACTTACATTTTATATTCTCTATAATAAGTACATTAATAAGAGCTTCTAGGATAAGAAAGGCACAAGCTGTTATGGAGAAATAATATGGATTGAATATCAAATCAGAGAGCATCTGACGACTAAATATTCTTTGCAGATAAAACTTTGCCTTTTGACCAAAAGAATTTCTTTTCTTTTCTTTTCTGTCAGTTTGGTTTTTATTTTTTGAAGATTTAGGATTTGGATTTGACACTGGCTTCTCTTTATCAAGTTCATTTTTTTGAACTTGTTCCACTTTTGACTTTGCTTTCTTATCAGAGAAAAATTTCTTCTTTCCTTTTTTTTCTTTTGGGGCCATAGCTTAGACAATTGGTACACAGCCCAGCTCAAACATGTAGATATTAATATGCTGTTATAAAAAATGAAATAGGGGGAAAATTACCAGTAGTGAGTGGAAGCGGAAGAATGAAATAAATATGTGAATAAATACACAGAAAAACTTTCTGCTTGCTAATGTTGACAAAAACCTTGCAAGAAAAATGAAAAAAATTCACAACCTAGGTCTTGAAAAAAAGGTGTAGCAACACTTCAAATCGTCTCTTAAAGACTGTGAATTCTTTATTAATACAAAATAACAGTAGGCCTACTGCAATGATAACTGGGCCACCTGGCCTACAATTTACTTGAACTACAGAAACTATGAATTAACATTAAGGTAAATCACAACCATTGTCTAGAGAATTTGTACCCACTTTCTGGTGTAGGCTATATTGTCTAATCAAACTGAAGCTAGCTTAACTTAAAGTCTAATGAAACATAAAAAAAACTTTCAGCAGATTGTCAGAACATTAGACAGACAGAAATACTGACAGTTTTTTTTGCACCCAAGTGGGTTTAGATAATTACAGGAGTTAAGAAACATGTTAAATAGTTTGAGTAGGAAGAGCAGAAAGCAGTGAAATAAATCTAGCTAAAAACAGCAATAAGGATCCACAGAAAGTTTTTAGTTAAAAAACAGGAGAGATTGGCTCATTAGAACATGATGATAGGATATTTGAAAATAATCAGGATATAGTTGGTATTTTTAATAATTTTTACAAAAGAAAACATGAATAAATTTGATTTTGATTCTTTAGATTCTTTGAACTCTGGTATTCTTGACAAGATTTTGGTAAAGAAGCATGATGTTAGGTAAGAAATTAACATACTGAAACCAAATATAGCTGCTGGTCCTGATAATATTTGTTATTTCAGAGAAAGGTAAGATAGCTTAGCTGAGGCACTATTTTCCTTGTTATATCTATTAATTAATTATGCAGAGATACCTCAAGACTGGAAAAAAGCAAATGTTGTACCCATTTACCAAAAGGGTAGTGAAACAGAGGTAGGAAATTATGGTCCTGTTAGTTTAACATCATTGGTAGGAAAGATACTAAAAATTATAAAGAAGAGTATTTAAGAGCATTTGGAAACTTTTAATCTTAATTGAAGTTCCCAGCATGGATTTAGATCAGGCAGATCTTATTTGTCTAATCTCCTAGACTTTGTAACTGATCAGGTAGATGATGGACATGATATACAGTTATTGCCCACATGTCCAATCACAATCGTCATAACAAATTTTGACTGTCAAAAACACTGGTTTCTGTGAAACTTAATAAACCCTATTTACAGAGGGGAGATATGATACAAATGTTTAAAATGTTTTCAGGTTTGGATGATGTAAATATAACTTTTTCTTATTAGGGCTATTATCTGATAGAGGAACTCAAGGACTTAAGAAAATTAGAAAACAGACTTGTGGACTGGATCTACAAAAACATTTTAATCATAGAGAAGTAAATTTTTAGAATTACTTGCCATATGATATCATAAACAGTAGGGTAAATATTAAGTTTTGTGGAGACCAGTGTTTCTGACAAAGTCAAAATTTGTTGTAAACACCATGATTGGTTAGTTATTTACCATGACCAATTTTAGCTTATGTAAAATGACCATCTAACCTAGCATACTCTGGTCTCTGCAAAACTTAGTACAGTCACCCCTCGCCATTCATGGTCACACAAACCCCTTCTGTCATTATTGAAATTA
The DNA here is from genome assembly GCA_023014485.1 of Bathynomus jamesi. Classification (NCBI taxonomy): domain Eukaryota; kingdom Metazoa; phylum Arthropoda; class Malacostraca; order Isopoda; family Cirolanidae; genus Bathynomus; species Bathynomus jamesi. The sequence goes on from JAJOZX010002181.1 coordinate 417,693, forward strand.
TGTACAATGTCTGGGTCTAAAATACTATTTTCATTATTTCTTTCCCAGTTTGTTCAGTAGTTAAACACTACAGCAGGCACAGGTATATTCCTCATAATAAAAATAGATGAATCTATCAGAGCAACACCAAAACTGGGAGCAAGCCCTGTACTGTCCCTGATCACTTCGCAGCTTTTTCCAATTTAAGGGTACTCTTACTATAGTACTTGCATCACCCATTGCAAACCCTCTGGTGGTACATTTTCTCTAATACAGTATCAGTAGAAAACCATTTTCTAACGCTATTTACCCTCATAACCAAAGTGATTTTGTAGATAGTGTGTGCACTAAAATATGTCAGCAAATTAGTAGTCATATTTCATGGGGTGTCTGGGGGTCCCCAGGCATGTAACCCCACTTTTCCCAATGAACTTTTGTATTGAGGTTCGTGAATTTCGTGCTTCATGGGGTCTCCAAAGAACAAAATACCTGCAAATAGTGAGGGCAGCTGTATTAGTAGGAATGACCACTGGTTTTTAATATATATACACTTCATTTTTAAAATAAAAAACTCATCACTCCATTCATCAGTAACTCGTTTCAATATATAGAGTAGGCCTACCTATATAATATTTTTGCACAATTTATGAATGGAAATAAGTTTTAATAATAATTATTATTATTCAGGAAGAACACATGACATAAGATATCTATTATATCCATATAGGTTCACACAATGTTGGTATTAATATTTAATTTTGTATTTTTTAGTGACAAGTAGTGGAGTGAAAAAATCAAGTGTGTCAGGATCAAAATTGAGGGGTGTCTAGATAGTTGTCTTTTGTCCAGGATTAAACTTTAAAACTGATTTTGGGTGGTTGCATACAAAACTATGATTACTACTGGCCAATTTATACAAATCGTATGTGTGTGTGTGACCAAAATTTGAACCCAGTGACCTATCTTGGGTTCTGGACATGATAGAAAGACAATTTAAAAATTGTTTAGGATGTATTTTTTACCTTTGAAGCAGATTAAAACATTTGCAGAAGGCTGCAGGCTCAAAAATACATTAAAAAAAATCCACATTTATATTATTTTTGGCCAAAAATTGCAATTCTCAGCCTTTTTTTTTGCAATTTTTTTTTAGACAATTTGTGGTAAATATGTATAATTTTCTACTGAAAATATTACAAATCAACTTAAGATTAATCTAAAGTATCACTCATTAAACAAAGTAATAAAAAATAATATAAACAGCTTCAGAATATTGTATTTTTGTATTGGACACTTTCATCAGTTTTCTTGATTTTATCTTTTGTTGATTAATGTTGTCACAACTTTCAAACCCTACCACATTTGAGGAAGACTCTGCTACAAGTTTAATGTGCCTCTCTACAGCCTGATTATGACAAGGCTGGTTGAGTTTCAGTACTTCCTTTTTTATGTTTAGGAGTTCTTCATTGGTTAGAGATGCTATGATAGGGGGCTCATGAATGTCAGGTGAATTTAAGTTTATCATTTTGAGATACCCTTAAGCTTCATTATCGATTTTAGGCACCATGAATCTCCTGACACTACCATCTCTCACAACACTCAAGTCAGGCTGTAACTCTGGGACTTCAATATCCTCATCTGAATCAATTATTAGGTCACCACCTTCAAAGTCATTGTCTATCACTGTTTCAACTGATTCATTCCCTCTGACCAAAAGTACGGTACCTTGTTAACTGCGATGTTGCGGATTTGTGGGTCTGAATCAGCAAGCATGGCAATTAATATGTTCTCAGGGTGAGCATAGTATGCATTTTGGTAGAGGGTTCTTAGGGCTATCTCCGTGGCTTCCTTGTGAGGAAATTTCAGGATCCTTTGGAGCATATCATAAAAGTTCTTAGCAGGGCTGTGGAGTCGGAGTTGGAGTCAGTCAATTTTGAGTGGAGTCAGAGTTGGAAGTGCATAGTTGGATGGAGTCGGAGTTGGAAGTGCATAGTTGGATGGAGTCGGAGTCGGTGCAAATCCTTCAATTATAACCATAGCAGCCTAGGCCTAGGCCTAGCTCAATTTTATGAATAAAATAGATTTAACTTAGTTTTAATATATATAATATATAAATAATATATAACATATAAATATATAAATATAAATCATATATAAATATAGTTGCTTATAATTAATTAATTAACATAATTAATAATAAGGAAATTTAAAAATTTTGTACTAGCAACCCTAAATCTTTTTCAGATTTTTAGATTTCAATTTGATAATTTTGATAAGCATCACTGAAAGAAGATTTAATGGAAGCAATCCTTTTTTTAAGAACAAATTCAGTTTAGGTTAGTACATTTTGTTACGGATGTTTATAATAATACAAAAACATCTTATTAATTTGCTAAACCAATAATAATCTTATTTTGTTTAAGTTTCAATCAGTTTGTATTTTGGGATTTATTGTAATTTTTGAATAAAGAGAAAAAAAGCCATTAAGGCATAGTTACAGCCACTAAGTAACCTGATGAGTCATGTGGTGGTGACGAAATGCCTTGTTTATGAATCTCCATTGGCCTAATAAAGCTAATCGTAATCAATTTGTCCTTAACATTCCATCGGAGTCAGAGTCGTAATTATACAAGTCAGATTTCTGGAGTCAGAGTCGGAATGTTAAAATTTTTGGAGTCGGAGTTGGAGTCAGCAAATTTTATCACCGACTCCACAGCCCTGGTTCTTAGCACCATCTGTGCATCAATACTCCTTGATCTGGAACCAACTTTGAAAATAAACCAAGATACAAAACTCTGCAAGTGTGATCAGAACTTTGGAAGGCTTCCTTTGAGAGGTATAAAATCTGAGGATTCTACATGCCAGAGTCAACCACCTTGAATGACAGATTGGTCCAACTTCAAGGAGCTCAAGATCAGGATCAACACAGCCAAGCATAACAGCCATACAGATTCTGTAAGCATAATACTGATCAGTGCTGAGGTTCTCCAGTACTTCATTAGGAATAACTGGAAATTTTGAATTCCTAATTGGCTTGAATGAAATCACATCCCACCGAGATACACTTCCACCAAGTTCAACCCCTATCTTTCCTGAAAATGAGTCTGGACTCTTTGTTGTTCCATCCAGAGTAACAAAGATGTGATGAAGGGGAGCTCATTACAGTGTAGTAGGCAAATGCTCCACTGCAAAGGTCTACGAAGCAGTTCTTCCAGGCATCTGATAGCTCCACCATTTGAACCAGTCATTGTATTAGTCCCATCAGATCCTATCATGGTAAGTTTGGTTTGTAATTCAGTGTCTCTGAGAGCCTTGTATATCTCTGTTGCAATAGTCAACCCCTCGCCATTACTTGGAGTTCATATGTGAGAGGTAGAAATCACCTGAAATAGTATTCAGAAATTAGAGACAATTTTTTAGATATTTCAGGGTTTATATCTATTTTTCAATTTCTATATCCAAAAATTCATCTTAATAAATGCAAACTAAAGATCAAAATTTTAAACCTTACTAGGTTCTCTTACAATTACATAGTGCTCTTCTAGCTGTTTTTCTGTAATATTTGCCATTCACTTCAACAGTCACCACTGTTGCGGCTTTGCAACCATCCCATAAATAGCATCCACCAATTCAACCAATTTACCCTCCTCTTTTCTTATGGCTTTACGATATTTTTTACATTTTCTTCTCAGCTTGTTCCTGTAAAGTTCATAGTGCAAATTTACTCAATTTTAAAGACAGTTATTTAAGCAAGCTCCATAGGTTTTGACTAACAATATTTAAATTTCAACACTTGTTTGAAACGTATGCCTTTTTGTGAAATACTTGATTTGAATCAGATACTGATGTACAAGATAATTGGACTGTTACCTGTTAATTACCTTCATCTTATCAGTAGTAGTGATAATTCAATAACCCTCTAAAACTGCTGATGCAACTGCTGCTCTGGCTCTGTCACTTACCTGGTAAAAGACATTTATTTTATATCAAGTTAATATTCTAACAAGATGTTCATTGGACAGCAGTGTCCAAGATTTGGACTAACTATTAGCAATGTTACATGGATTATAAATAATTTTTTCAAAGGTATTGTCAACAGAGTAACAAGAGTGTTTAAAGCATACTCATATTTTAAACTATACAGTATACCTGTCACACTGTTGAGCGAGGTTTGGTACTCTCTTCCAATTTTGTTCTGTCTTGGATTCCTGTTGTTCACTGGCAGACACCAGCTGTTTCATCATGTGATTCCAGGCTGTCCTGACTTGAGAGACTGTCGAGATCGCTGTCATGTATTACTGCTGAGCTTCATGGAACAAAGTGAAAAACTCTTCTGAGCTCTTCCCTGGGGTTAATAAAATACAATATGATCATGATACAAGATAGTTTACCAAAGATGCAAAAGTAAAATTTTATAATAAATTTGTAGCACAATCATTTCAAGAAACCCAGATTTTTGGTGGCCATTAATCAAAAGTTTTTTAATTTATACAGATCAAATGCACCAATTCTTTTCTTTTGCTTGCTCCTGCTGTACTACTCTCCTTTTGTATCTGATGTCTGTCAATGTAAGGCATTTTTTAAAACCAACATATCATCCTATTCTAGCTATTTTCTGGTCCTCAGAGAAAGCATAGTCTTCTTCTCTGATTTGAGTCCTCACAGAAGATGTCAAACAACTTGGAAGTGTTTTTAATGAAGGGAGAAAGATCACTCTAGAACTTGTTACCATGTTTCTTTTTTGGATATTTATCAAACCTACAAAATTACCAAAACTTTAATATTGTGAATGCAAATTTCAATTATAAACCCTAAGTTAAGTTCTAGTCAAAACAAAATTTATTACAGATCATTCTATGATCTGCAAATCAATGAATCACATCATTATGTTAATAAAATTACTGTCACAAACAAATAAATATAACTACAAAATTTACAAAAGTATGACATATTTTAAATCTTTTTATAAGGGACTGAAAATTTGAGTCTTACCTCAAAAATTCTTGACTATATCCTGAATCTTGCTGGTGACACTGGGGTGTGAAAATGGATAGACACTGCACCAAATTCAGTATTCAATCAGACTTAGAGCAACTGTATCAGCTGCTTGTCTGGTTGTCCAGTTCTCTTCTGCCATTACACATTGGATGACATCTTTACCAAGAGGAAGCTTTCCATTGGGGAATGAGTCTGTGCTTGAAAATCTGTGACCTCCATCAAGAATTTTAACTGTCACTGAATCTTAACATCCTACTATGCAGTATTTTTTGGCAATAAAGTTATCAAAATACATGTATTTATCAATTCCATAAATTCAACCTGAAAAGAAAAATATAAAATATAATTTCAAATAAAAAACAAAAAAAAGGGGCCAAAAAAATGCATTCCCCCCCCCCAAATTATGAACTATGGATTTTTTGATGCATTATTGAGCCTGCAGCCCTCTGCAAATGTTTTAATCTGCTTCAGAGGTAAAAAATACATCTAAACATTTTTTAAATTGTCTTTCTATCATGTCCAGAACCTGAGATAAGTCACTGGGTTAAAATTTTGGTCACATGCACACAATTTGTATAAATTGGCCGGTAGCAGTCACAGTTGTGTATGCAACCACCCAAAATTGGTTTTAAATTTAATCCTGGACAAAAGACAACTATCTAGACCACCTCAATTTTGATCCTGGCACTCTTGAATTTTTCACTCCACCCTAACAAGTAGTTTAATTAGCTACAGTACTCTTAACTGAATGTGCGATTGGGAAGCATGACAGCTTTTCTGGCAAGTTAAAACTAAACACAAACAAATTTCTTTGAAGATTTTGGTCTTCAATTGGGCTACATAATAGCAAATGAAAACCCTTTGCATGGTCTAGCAGTAACATAAAAATAATCAAATTCTAGACAAAAACTATCATATGACAACTGAATTTCAGTTTTCAGTTTGCCATAAATATGCTTTGCTTTTTCTGAATCAGTACAGTCCTGTCAGACCCTTTGAATAGGTTAATTTGTCTTGGACCTAGGGTTGCCAACTCCATGAAGTTTGAAAAAAAGGACAAGAACATCAATTCCAATATACTGTCTACAAGGTTAGGGAAAGAAGTAAAATTTTATTTATAATTTATTACAATTTATACTGCATGCTTTTTTATTGTATATTTTCTTAAAGTAAATATTTTTATTGATATACAGATATTGACCCATTGAGTCATGCATTGACAAAATTTCTGGTAACAATATTTATTTTTAAATTTATACTTTTCCGCTACATGGAACGTTAACATTTAAGTGAAGAAATGAATTTATAAAATGTTACTCGACTTAAGACTTTAAAATTATTTCCTTTTAAACAAAAGTTTTGTTATAAAACTGTTGTTTGGAACAAGATTGTTATCAGAAAAGGACAAATGGCGTCCTTTCCGAACTCAAGAAAGGACAAGGACAAAAATCTACAAAAAAGGACTGTCCTTTTCAAGAAAGGACGGTTGGCGACCCTACTTGGACCTCACAAGAGACATGGAAATAATAAGTATCCTTCAGTTCTATGAGTGAGAAAGCCAAGCACAAGGGCCTAGCAATACATATCTAGGCTGACATGAATTATATTACATTTCATTTGGAAACCATGAAGGGTAAATCCAGGTTAAATAGACAGATAAATAACACGGTCATGTCTTCAATTTGCATAAAACTTGGTCTGGGGGCATTTTTTAGTGAAAAAAAAAAAACAAATTCCCAAATTTTGTTGAAAATCGGTCAAATAGGTCAAAATTTAGGGTCAGGTCAAATTTTGGCCAAATTGTGACTGAATTTTTTAAATCCCTATATCTCGGCTTCTAATTGTCGTAGCTTAATAAACTTTATATGGATAGAAGCAGAATGAGCTCTAGTTTCCAAACATGGTACTTTCATTAGGATAATTTAATAAAAAACCACTTCATTTTGAAAAAACAAAAAAAATTCAGGATCTGACCTTGAAGGGATCAATTTAAAAAAAAATCTGATTGAAGAAAAAATGTTGCCTGAGCAAAGATCTACCATAATCAGCAATAAAAAGTGTCATTCGAGATACTGAATTTGCCCAGGTCTGCGGGCGGATCTGCCGAATGTAGGACTGCCACCACAACACTTGCCACCTATGTGCGAAATTGAAAGGAAATTGACAAGGATGCGTATGGTTTTTATGTGACAAAATAATCACTAAATTTTCTGTCGTTACATCTATTATATCTTTGTCAAGGAAAGATCATTACTGATATACACACACCTGATTATTGGACATCCAGAAGCGATCAGCCACTTCAATAACAGCCGGTGCATTGAGGATGCGGTGAGGAAGGCTGATTGATACAGTTGATTCTCTCGGCTGTCGGTATGGTGGTTCTAGCTGTGATTCGGAGTTGCTCGATGATCTGCTTTCTATAGATTCATCGTTGCTCTCAGCTTCGGTTCCTAATTTCATTTTTGAGGTGCCTGGCTCATCACGAGATTGTTGTCTTGAGAGTTGCCATTTTCTCTTGACAACGAACACTTTATCATTCCCACTTATTGTTGCCTGGCGCAGGCCCTGTTGATCCTCATAAAATTTAATATCTTCTTGTTTGTTGTTGTCTGAGAGCAGTCGACTTTTCTGTATCTCTTCAATAGCATCGGGAGCTCCAATGTCCCAGAGCTTGTTCAGATTTTCTGAAAACTTCTCCCTGCCTTTTCCCGCGTCACTGTCTCTCATCTTGCTCTTCTGCAGCGAGCACCACTCTTCCCACAGTAACTCCAGTTTTTTTGCAGTTATGCCTCATGATCGTCTTTATACATGCCATGTTCCAAAATGCCAGAACATTGGCCACCGTGTCTTTTACAGCGGCCTTCCTGTCAGTAGTTTCCTGCTTGGCATAGAAGAAGTACTGGAGAACTTGATGGGTGGTTGGCAATTTGGCACCACCGATCGAGGAAGATGGCTGACCAATTAAGACGACGTCCCGTGGCTGACCTTAGAGAAGGTGGTGCTGCTTTCTCTTTTCCAGAATAAGTAACTTTCAGAGTCTTCCCACTCCTGGTTGTTAACAGTTTATCCATTGTACTAAAGTCTAGACTTATCAAACAAGAATCAATTGACATAGTTGATCTGTAAAAAGCAAACTGTGATTAGTAAAAATATTGGTCATAGACATAGCGTGTGTGTGTAATTGGGATTTTAGGATGAGCCAGCTACTGATGCTATGATTACGTCCATAACGGGGGACAAATACGGTATTTTAAATTTTAATGTTATTTCTAGGTGAGTGTAACTTCTAAACCACTTGTCCGATCAACTTGGTAAGTATCTGAGAGGATTTCTTTCACTGAGAGGATTCAGAAAATATGGTCATTTGATGATTTATCTTTATTCAGTAAAAAATTGTAAATTTGGCCAAATTTCCAAAATTGAAATTTTCAAGGTCGATGCGCAACCCCTAAATATTGATCAATTTTGGTAAAAATGGTGTCAGTGTACTTCCACTGAACCAAATCATGGGAAAAACTTTGACCAGCTATAATTTTTTAAAAAAGTGAAAAGTGATCCACCCTAATGCGCAGCTGACCGTTACATGTCTGCCCAATCACTGCGCTCCATCCATTTCGAATATGAATTACTTTGCTACCAGAATGGCTTCGTGTGACACGTGCTCATTCGATTATTAGATGAGGAAGAGCCTCAGCCTGCCCCTGCATATGAATAAGGTAATTCCTATTTTTCTTTTAGGTTAGGTTAGGTTGATAGGTTAGGTTAAGTTAGGAAGGTTAGGTCAATTTTGAAGGTGAAATTTATGTTTTTCCTATGGTTTTTGATGTGTTTTGAATGAATCTGACCTTCAAAACCGTCGGAAATGACTCATTTTTTGTGATTTCCCCACCCGAGAACTCCTGGTTCCCACCAGGGCCCCCCCAGATTGCCGGCTGGGGGGAGGGGGTATCTAAAAAACAAGTCATTTCTGATGGTTTTGAAGGTCAGATTCATTCAAAACACATTAAAAACCATAGGAAAAATATAAATTTCACCTCCAAAGGGAGACAGGTATACTACTATAAATTTACCGGTTGTTTTAGGTTCAGCCAATTTTGAAGGTGAAATTTATGTTTTTCCTATGGTTTTTTGATGTGTTTTGTATTAATCTGATTTTCAAAATCTTCGGAAACCACATATTTTTGCGATTCTCCCCACCCAAAAACTCCCAGTTCCCACTGGGGGTCCCCCCAGATAAAAAAAGGATAAAAAAGGGTAGAAAGTTTTAAAAGCTTTAAGCTTCAATAACTCCTTAACAAATCATTTGCGATGGAAATGAGTATCATTTTTTAATTCAGCACATTGAAAAATATTGAAAACCAGCTTTTAAAACTTTCTATCAGAGACTGGTGTAATAGTAAATATTTACCAGTCACTGTTGGTGAAACATTCAATAATAACTATTATTTGCATCTGCCCATGCATATATAGTTTGTAGATCTTTTTTAGTAAGCACCCAACAAATTACATTGAAATATGACAACTCACAACCAGAGTATGTACTAAGTTCTATTTCAAATTTGTCACCAACACATGCAAAACAGTTCCTATCATCTGCACATATGCTGAACATGTTATGTCACAGCACACACATGACATCTGGGATTTCACATGCACCAGTACCAGTGAACACTGCACAATTGAAAGTAGTGCTGCCTTTGATAGTAAATAACTGAGAAACTAAGAATTTGTATAAGAAAAGGCTGTTACAGGTGGCTCAGAGGTGTAGTAGTTAGCGTCGCTGACTACAAATCCATCGGCCTGGGTTCAAGACCCGGTGACTGCAGCCAGCACGCAGCAAAACCCAGCTGTTCATCCTTCCGCACAATAAAGAAAGTGGTTGGTAGATAAATGGGTACCCTAGGTGGCCTAGACACTAGGCTACTGGTGGGGCGTGGTTCGGATTCCATGTTAAACTGTAGGTCTAAGGTGGAGTGAAAAGCTTGACCTTCATCAGAATGAACAATTCGTGTGGAAGCTAACCAAAGGCTATATTTGGAATCAGTATAAAAAACTGATTAATTATATCATATGCAAATAGTTGAAGGCTCCCGCAGGGGAAAATCAAATATTAACCAAATTTTCTTCAGTAAAAACAGAGCTAAAATAATTATTAAAAATACCAAGAGCATCCTGATCTTTTTCAAACATCCTATCATCATGTTCTATTGGCCAATCCTATCATGCTTTTTAGTGTTGTATTTATAAAAACTAAAAAATTTCTTTGGATCTTTATTGCTATTTCTAGCTAGATTTATCTCACTATATCTTTTGTTCTTCCTAATCTAACTATTTAGCTTATTTCTTAACTGCCTATAATTACCCTATTTAATTCTATAAGAACATAAGAAATTTTTATAGTGGGTACACTAGGGGCCACTTCGGCCCATCAAGGTGGCTCCACTATGTAAAAACTGCCTGTACATTGGCAACAACTAATTTTTACAAAACTAATTAATTATCAATTTAAAACTAGAGATAGAATCTCTGGATCCAGAGGATCAAAGTTATAGTAGGCTACTATCCACAAATATGTTACACTCTATATCTACTTATAACTGACATGCAAATATATCAGATCCAAGGAATCCAGTCAATTTCATTACGGTACCAGTACCTTGCCAACCAAAAATAAGACAGTCCATATCAATTGCAGACCAAGTCACAATTTACAACCATATACATTACAATATATATACTTAGGAGGAAAAGTGTAAGTGTGGCTGTAAAGACTGTAATGTAGAAATGTGTGTGCACCCATTTTAGGTCTCCCATTTAAAGGTGTTTGTGGGGCAAGAGAAGATTATGAGTTTTTCAATACCTCACAGTACTATAGGGGGCACCGCTCAGCAGAGGAATCTCTCTAAATGGGTGTGTAAGGACAGAGAGTATCCCCTAACCCAAGATGCTGCCTCCCTATATCCCACAACACTTGTGTTGAGCTGTGGGATTTATCACCTAAATGCACATAATATATATGAAATAAACTAGTACCACTAGTACTAGTACACTATCACCAGATGTCCTTTGCAGACATCAAACTATCCAACCTTCTTTTGAAAGAATCAAGTGTATCTGAAGCAGGGCTGTGGAGTCGGAGTCGGAAGCAATTTTGGTGCTGCTGGAGTCGGAGTCAGTAAAAATGTACCAACTCCGACCTCAATATAAATTTTAATAAAATATGTTTTTGTGTGTGATATCACTGGCAGCTATGGTGGTTAAACCACTTAAATAATAAACACAATGTTTTCCATTTCAGACACTAATGCCATTAATTCATTTTTTCTTTTCAGATAATATTTTTTATTTTTAATGCTTATTTAATTTCGAGTTCTTTCGAAATTTCATAAGTTTTTAACTTTCAAGTCTAAAACCCCTTTCACAATGGCAAAGACACTTCCAACAAAGTCTGCAGTTTTTTAATATTTCACAATAACCACAGATGGGAAACATTTCGTGTGTTAGTGTATGATAGATGATGATGGTGAAAAATTATGTGAAGCAAAAATCAGTGGTTTTACTGGCTCTGATAAAAATGCACCAACCAGAGCATCAAATTTGAAGAGACATTTGCAGCATTTCCATCCCAAAATTTTAGAAGTTGTCATTGAGAAAGATAGTAATAAAAACCTTCCAACTACTTCAAAGTTAACAAAAGATCAGAAATCTACTGAATGACAAGCACCACTTACAAGATTCTTTACTACAGACAAAGTTACTGTAACAATGACCACAGAAAAGTTCAAGAAGCACATCATCGAACTGGTGGTAAGAAATGGTATAGCCTTATCTTTATTTTCATAACCAGCCTTTCTAGGCCTAAATGGAAAAATGGCCAAGAAACTTGGAGTTTCTCTGGAAAGACAAAGTATCAGAAAAATTATAGTTGAAGAAGCCACAAATAAAAAGGAAGAACTTCAAAGAACTCTTAAGGGACGCTTCATGTTTATTAAAATGGATGCAGCCACGTGTCATAGAGTTAACTATTTTGCCATCAATGCTAGATTTGTTGATAAAAACAATAAAATGGTAACTTGGACATTGGGAGTAAAGGACACTGAGGCGCATCATGACAGCGACTATCTTCAGAAGTTAGTGGAGGAAGTTTTACAAGACTTTGTAATTAAGAAAGAGCAGATTCTATGTATTGTCACATATAATGCTTCAAACATGCTAAGCATGATAGAAAAGCTGAATAAAGTTGATGAAGAAAAAGTGGCTAATGAAGATGACATTCCTGAAACTGATTCTCAAACAGCACAAACAGAACAGAGCGATGAAATTTTAGATGATATTGATGAAGAAGCATCTAAGCTCTTTCTAATCCAACACATGCGTCGTGTTGTACATACATTGCAACTAGCAATAAGCGATGGATTGAAAGATTGCCATGCAGCTACTCTGATAGGCAAGTTGAAGCAAGTAGCTACTGTAGCCAGGACCTCTAAAATTGATGCTATTATCCAGAGACTTGCAGGAAAGGGAGCTATTTTGGACCAAGCGACACACTGGGGGAGCACATATATGATGATTAAGCGTTTGCTTGATCTAAAACCCTTCCTAGAAGACATTGATAATCCCAATGTTTCACTAACTGAAATTCAATGGAGGGGGGTTACACAATTAAAAGCTCTGCTTGCTCACCCTTATACTGTCACCAAAAAGTTGCAAGCAGAGGATTTAACTCCTGGTACATTCCTATGGGAATGGAAAAATTTATTATTTTGTCTATCCCAAACTGGAGGATTAATTGCTGATGGAATTGTATCCTCAATGAAGAAAAGAGAGGGTCTGCTACTGGAAAATGAGATCTTATTAGCTGCTGTCTACATAGATCTAATGAACCAAATTTTGTTGACCGAAGAACAAATTGCTAAAGCAAAAGAGGCCCTCTGTGAGGTTGCAATTCGCATAAAAGGGCTATTACCTGAAAATCCTGAACCACAGGATGAAGATATGAGTAGTAAGTCCCTCTCATCCTCTTCAAATGATGAAGAATTAGACTTTCAAAAATATTTAGATAAAATTAAATGCTCAAAAGCAAATTGTCGCCGCTTAAATGTGCATAGGCAACCTTTTGATATTAAACTAATGAAATTTAAGCAAGATTTTTTTGATGGCCTAAAAGAAGTAGAAAAATATGATCGCTCATCTAAACTGACAATACAAGAAGTCATCCCCGCATATCCAGAGATTTTAAGAGATACAGCTATGATAGTAACAGCCATGCCACCCACTCAGGTCAGTGTGGAGAGACTATTTTCCGCACTGAAAATAATTAAATCAGATTTAAGGGCCTCAATGAAAGCGGATCTGGCAGAAGCAATTCTGTTCCTAAGAACAAGTTATTATAAATTTTAGATTTTCACCCTTGGCCTTAGTTTAATAAATTTTGCAGGAATACTTTTATATTTTTGATTGCATTTAATGAAATTTTTATTTTGTCATAGTCTTAAATTTAATTTTTTTTTTGTTTTATGCTCAATAAATTTTGCTACAACCATTAGACTCAAACTTTGCAGGTTATGGGTTTAAAAAGTAGCCTGATGATTCACGTGGTAGTGATGAAATGCCTCTTGTGTAATTATCATCATAGCAGATTTAGAATTAATATACCTTCGGAGTCGGAGTTGGATAGACAAAAAATTGAGGAGTCAGAGTCGGTTTTTTATGTGCCGACTCCACAGCCCTGATCTGAAGTCACCACTTCTTCTGTCAGACTGTTCCAAAACTTAATTAGGTACTCTGTTTGTAAAACTATGTTTTCTTAAATTTGTTCTACAACATGGCTTAAATAATTTCATACTATGACCTCTAGTCTAGTTATTGTGATCTTTAATGAAAAGAGAATCAAAGTCTACCGTATCTTATCCAACCCTTTTATCATTTTATACACCTCTATCATATCACCCCTTAACCACCTCCTGGGTCATTCTCTGTCAGATCAACCAAAAAAAATTGAAATTAACACCCTCATCTCTCATATTTTGCTGAAATTTGGTTTATAGGGAGTTTGTGAGCCCTGAATCCATTTCTGAAATTATAAGGTCAATCCGACCAACGGTTCAAGAGATATGACCTCGGGCAATTTGAGGTCACTCGCGAGGTTACTAACATTTGGCGAGCCATAACTTGGGTAATAATTGTCATAATTATATAAAAGTATATATTTAGAATCAGAAAACGACAAGGAATCCAAATATGCAAGTTTTAGAACTCTAGGTTGAAAAATAAAAAAGTTACACTGTAACCAAAATTTGAGGTCACGATTTGACCTCGGGGGTATCAAATGAGAATTTTTTTTTTAAATGTAAAAAATGAAGGCATAGGCATTGGCTATTAGAATCAGCAAAAAAAAGTTTGTTTATGTTAGTATTTTTCATGTAACTAACATATAAGTGAACACCATATTCATAAGTTGTGCATCAATTCTACCTATTTTTTCACTTAAGCTCATAATTTGACCTATAGAAATTAAAATTACATTTTTTATAGATATAAAAAACAAAGTCAGAGTTCTTGACTAATAGAAACAATCATAAAAAGTTTGTTTATGTTGGTACTTTTCATGTAACTAACTTATAAGTGAACACCATATTTATAAATTGCTTGTCATTTCAAGGAATTTTTATATCTTAGCTATCAATTTGACCTCAAGCTCCAAGAATTTAATAAAAATTGTATTTCACTGCTAATCTACACTGGCAATAATAGTTATAATAGTGAAAGGGGAAGACTAAGCTCACATGTAGCCTAAACAAACCTGTTGAAACATGTTGCTACTTGTCTAAGTGCAGAATCAACACAGATAGTTGCAAAATTCCTTGTCTACAGGTTAGTACAGTTCCAGCCAGCACTGTGGGTGGCTGGTGGGTATGGTGTTTTAATGAGCCTCAGAGACTATCAAGGCCTAAAATATTAAGTGTGTATAGCTATATATTTTCTAAAAAATATATATTACCTAATTGTAAATCCTATATCTTTACAGATCAAAATACAATGGTTCGGCACTTGAAATACTGCCAGGACCCTATTCAAAAACACAAGAAACGCATAACAATCAATCTTAGAAAAGTGACTGATGTACTTGTTGAAAAATGTGCTGGAAGAGTGAAAAAAGACTCATTGTTGTGTGTGAACTGCTGGACACTGATAATGAAAAACCCCACTATACTTAGTACCACTGAAAACAACGAGTCTGAGCAGGATTCAAATGAATCATCTACTATCAGTGGCTTGAGTAACATCTCTTCAATTCAAGATCTGGACAATGACAGTGATTGCTTGATAAAGGAAAATCCTTCAACTTCAGTTGAACCAGTTCTAGCATTTCTGGACCAAACACCAGTTAAAAAAAGTAAGTAATAAATTAATATAAAACTTATACTTTACTACAAGGTCTGTTTGATCTACTATATAGCCAATTATATAGTATTTAAGGTACTATAATTAATATTTAATTACTAATATTCAGGTGTGTGAAACCTTTTTTTCTGTTCTTTTCAGAAGGGCTGTCATTAAGCCAGAAAAAGCGCAAGGCTCGTGGTAAGCTATCATCTGCTCAGAAACACCTGAAGGAGAGGCTAGAACTCAGTTATGGTGTTCAAATTACCGAGGAGGTAAGTGATACTTCAAAACCTGAAACTAAATCTGAAAAACATCTAGACAAATTAATGAATGAATTGAAACAGTCATTCCTGGAGAGCAAATGTCACCATCACAAACTACAAATATTGACACTCTCACCATACACAATTGAAAAAAACAGCTAGTTTCTTTCAAACTACAACATACATGGTGAAAAGAAGCTGTTCACTTAAATCAGAACATGGAATCCTTCCGAAGATTCCACTAATGAGCAAAGGAAAAGTGATATCTGAAGAACACAAAGATATAGTTAGAAGATTCTATGAGTCAGAAGAGGTTAGTCGTATGTGTCCTGGCCAAAAGGATTGCGTGAAAGTTATCAGTGCTGAAGGTGCAATGAAGGTGCAAAAACGATTGGTCCTCGGGAATTTAAGAGAGATGTTTGAACTATATAAAAATGATGAAAAGAATCCCAAAATAGGATTTTCCACATTTGCAAAATTACGGCCATCATATTGTGTGCTTGCCGGTAGTGGTGGGACTCATTCTGTCTGTGTCTGCACATACCATCAAAATCCAAAATTGCAGCTGGCTGCATTGAGAGAAAGAGGTCTTTCATACAAGGATCTTATGGATTACAGTGTCTGCAGTACAGAAAGAGAGACTTGCATGATGCAACTTTGCAATGATTGCCCAAGAGAAGAGGGTGTCCTGGATTTTCTTGAGTTACTTGACAGTGTGAAATCAGCTCCAAATGAAATATCTTACAAGCAATGGGTGACTGTTGACCGTTGTACAATGGTTGATAAGGTGGAGCCACTTCATGAATACTTATCATCCCTAAGCATGAAAATATCCCGCATGGTTCGTCATCACTTTGTTGCTCAGCAACAATCACAGTACTTCAAGCAGTTGAAAGAAACACTACCACCTCAGAGCGAGGTAGTTATAGTAGGTGATTTCTCTGAGAATTATTCTTTCATTGTCCAGGATGCTGCCCAAGGGTTTCACTGGGACAATTCACAGTGTACAGTTCACCCTTTTGTCATCTATTATAGATCATCTGCAGACCAGGAACTTAGCCATTTTAGTGTCTGTTTCTTATCTGCATCACTAAAACACAACACTATAATGGTTTACTCATTCATATTGAAGCTTATGACATATGTTAAATTCAGATGCCCACAATTGAAGAAGGTGCACTATTTCTCAGATGGATGTGCTGGCCAATATAAGAACAGATACAACTTCACAAATCTCTGTTACCATGAAGAGGATTTTGGTCTGTCTTGTGAATGGCACTTCTTTGCTACATCCCATGGCAAAAATGCATGTGATGGGATTGGAGGAACAGTGAAAAGAGCTACTGCTCGTGCCAGTTTGCAGAGAACTACAGAGAGGCAAATTCTTACACCAGAACACATGTTTCAGTTTTGTGAAGAAAACTTGAGCAAGAAGATAAATTTTTCTTTGTAACTACAGCTGATTTGAAAGATGCAGAAGAACGGTTGGAACATCGATTCAAGGATAGTAGGGCTATTCCTGGAACTCAGAAATATCATAGATTTGTTCCCCTAAACAAGGAAGAACTGATGGTATATCCCATTTCAAGTGGCATTGGAGAAAAGAAAAGAATAAGGAAAAGTCATTTTACTAATGAACCTGCAATGCTTGGTAACCTAAAATGTGTCAAACCAGGAGAGTATGTTGGCTGCATTTATGACATGCAGTTTGGTATGGAATTGTGGAGGAATATTGTGAAGAGTTTGATGATTTCACTGTGAACTTTCTACATCCCTCTGGGTCATCAGGATCAAGTGCATATTATTATCCATCAAACAAGGATTCATGTGCAGTGCCAGGACATCATATATTAACTGTAATGAGTTGTCCTACCCTAAGAGGAGGCAGCAGAATTCAATACATTTTTCCACAAAAAGAAATTGATGAGAGCATCGAGCATGCAAAAATTGTATTAGGCTAGCACATAAATCCTCTAAGTAGGTCTTCCCCTTTCACTATTATAACTATTATTGCCAGTGTAGATTAGCAGTGAAATACAATTTTACATTTTTTGCCTTTGTTTTTATATCTATAAAAAAATGTAATTTTAATTTCTATAGGTCAAATTATGAGCTTAAGTGTGAAAAAATAGGTAGAATTGATGCACAACTTATGAATATGGTGTTCACTTATATGTTAGTTCATGAAAAATACTAACATAAACAAACTTTTTTTTGCTGATTCTAATAGCCAATGCCTATGCCTTCATTTTTTACATTTAAAAAAAAAATTCTCATTTGATACCCCAGAGGTCAAATCGTGACCTCAAATTTTGGTTACAGTGTAACTTTTTTATTTTTTAACCTAGAGTTCTAAAACTTGCATATTTGGATTCCTTGTCGTTTTCTGATTCTAAATATATATACTTTTATATAATTGTGACCATTATTACCCAAGTTATGGGTCGCCAAATGTTAGTGACCTCGCAAGTGACCTCAAATTTCCCGAGGTCATATCTCTTGAACCGTTGGTCGGATTGACCTTATAATTTCAGAAATGGATTCAGGGCCCACAAACTCCCTATAAACCAAATTTCAGCAAAATCTGAGAGATGAGGGTGTTAGGCACTGGTTGATCTGACAGAGAATGACCCTCCTTTTTAATGAGAACATGTTTAGATATGCCAGTCTTTCCTTATATGTCAATTGGGTAATTATATAAGAAATGGCGCAACCCGAAGTATGATGTAAAAAACATTTTATTAGGTAAATTTCGATGTGCTGAAGCCAAATCTGTTAACCATTTGGTGTGCAAATGCTTCAAATTAGAGTAAATATTATTTATATTTTACTCTTATTTTGAAGCATTTGCCTAAAAAATGGCTAACAAGCACATGAAAACTAACCTAACCTAACCTAAGAGTAAAATAATCAAATCAACTTACCTTTAACTTAAACATTGGGAGGATACAACTTTGCCGCAGCTTTGAGGAAAAAATGAAGTCTCTGATCACTAGGGACGTTATGTAAAAATAAATATCTAGCTTGATTTGATTATTTTACTCTTAGGTTAGTTTTCATGTGCTTGTTAGCCATTTTTTAGGCAAATGCTTCAAAATAAGAGTAAAATATAAATAACATTTACTCTAATTTGAAGCATTTGCACACCAAATGGTTAACAGATTTGGCTTCAGCACATCAAAATTGACCTAATAAAATGTTTTTTACATCATACTTCGGGTTGCGCCATTTTCTATATAATTACCGTCAATTGTCTTAGAGATGGGATCATTCTTGTTACTCGTTTCTATACTTTTTCCAGTTTTTCAATATCTTGTATCAAATAGAGACTCTTAAATTGAATACAGTATTCAAGGAAGGGTCTCATATATGAAATGTATAGTTGCTTTATAATATTGGGTGATTTGTATTTAACCCTTTAACGACAGATGGTACCTTAAGGTCCACCAGAAATAACAATATAAATTGTACTACAATGTCTCGTTTCTATAAATGTTTCTACATGTTTATATAGATATCATTTAATTGTCGAGAAAGGATCCCAAAATGTGTATCATTTCAGTGACTAGTTACTAAAATATTTAGTTTTGAATAACAATAAAACCTATACATTCTGTTAACAAGAGTGACTGCATATGCTGCAGACTCGTCCTTAAAGGGTTAATGTGTCTCTGCATGAGATTGAGTCTAGCACTTGCTTTATTTCTGATTTCCATACAGTGATTTGAGGGTTTAAATTCATTAGTCACAGTGACACCCAAGTCTTTCTCTTTATCATCATTTTTAATCCAAATTCCATTCATATTGTATTCAAATTCTGGATTTTTTGGCCCAATATGCATAACCTTGCACTTCTCAATATTAAATCTCATCTCCCACTTATCTGCCCAGGCTGTTACTCTGTCTAAGTCTTTTTGTATTGTCATTGCTCCTGCTACTGACTTAACATTATGGCCTAATTTTGTATCATCAGCAAATTTTGAGGTTTTACATGATAGGCCTTTCTCTAGATCATTTATATAGACAACAAAAGTCTGAAATAAAGTTTGTTTGTACCCAAGTCCAAAATACTATCACTAGCTACCTTTAAATTCCCTAGATGCCCTTTTTTTATTTTTAATAATTTCAGCTATTTCCCTATTCCACCACAAAGGTTTCCTAATCCTGTTATTCTTAACATTTCTGAAAGAAATACACCTACATTGTACATCCTCTAAAATTTCTTTGAATCTAGAAAATAGCATTTTTATTGGCAAATTCATTTTCCCACTTTACTGAGCCTAACAACTCCCTAAATTTACTATAGTCACCCTTTCAGAAGTCATATTCCCTAATGACTCTCCTACTGCAAGTTCCCTAATAAGCTCATGATCATTGGAAAGAACCAGATCTAAGACTGCTTGATCCCTGATCAAAACGTCTCATAAACCATCAACTATTTCTTTGAACTTTGGACTAGGACTATGAAAGCCCGCCTAACATGTCACAGTAAATAAAATGATTGGTTGGTTGTTTTTGTGACTGCTTCTTTTTAAGACCTTGCCTGAATCCCATATATCTAGTCCATCCATGCTCGCAGTATGAGGTGTGAATAATTTCATACAAAAGGTTTCGAACATAAAAAATTAATCCATTGAGACCTTATACATATATGCTAAGTTTAACAGGCAATAGTTCTTAGACAAAGTCGAAATTTGTTCCAAGATCGCAATTGCTAAGGTGACCAGAGTCCAGATTTTTGGTGGGACAGTCCCGCTTTGGAGAAGTGTGACCCACTGACGTATGATGTCCCAAAATTGTTCCGCATTTGGAGATATTGAGCAAAAATGTCCCGCTTTATTAAAATTACTACCAATAAGCTATTTCATGATTGGTTATTGATATACTTCGATTATTTTTAACTTACTACACGTAGATGCTATTATAGACTTGTGCAATAAGTTAGTCTTAATAGTATAATGTTAGAATCCTTATGAATTACTTTAGTTTGCACTGGTGGAAAAGTGGTAATTTGACTCTGACTGTTTCGTTATTGTCTCTTATTTGATTTTTAGTGTTAGTACTGTATATATATTTGGTACAACAGAGAATGGAGCATATATGTATGTCATATGGGGGCTTGTTTTTCGCTGAAATTAACATTGAAATATCTGTTTACGATGCCACCAAAACGTGTTTTTTGAGTATTGCAATTTCAAAATTTTCTCAACCGCCGGAGGGGTACACTCCCTTCTCCCCACTGAACACCCCAGTGGGGGAGTCAGAATATGTCTCATTTTAACTTAAAAAAATTTGGCCACTTCACCAATTGCCTGAATGGTGATGATATTATCATGAACTTTCGCCAAGTCATGGCAAATCTTCCATCGGTTACATGTAATACGCTATAGCAAACAAATCAACCAACCAGCAGTTTTTTAGTTTTTAAGTTGAAGGTGGAATGAGAAAGATATCCTTATCTACCTTAGCGGATGTAGTCTTCACGTTTGGGTGTGGGGAAAATCTAACCTTAACCCATCTCGTCATTTTATATATATATATATATACAGTGGTGGGCACCGTTAACCAAAAAGTTAACTTCGATAACGATAATCCGTTAACCCCAATTTTTAACTCCGATAACGATAATCTGATAATTTTACTACAAAGTTAACGGAAGTTAACGATAATCCGTTAACGATAACTATTTCTTTACTAACATTTAAAAAAATCAAGGAAAAAGCTTTAAAACCCATAGAAAATGTTTATTTATGCAAAATCCAACAATAAATAGGTATTTAACTGTATTTTTATCAAGTTTTGCAACTTTTTTGCTTAATAACTTTTTTTTTTTTTTTTTTTTAATAAAAAGTGTACTGATTACATGTTTTGAAACCCTTGTAACCACTAACCATTAACTAAATTTTAATTTACCAGAGAATTATTATGGCGGGAACTGAAAGGTAAAATTAAATTTTAGGCACATTTATTAAAGACTGACACAATGTGCTGGTTGCCCTTCAGAAAGACCAACTTCTCAAAGTTAGGCCCAACTGCCAGTCTTGACCTCTTGGGCCTCAGGATGTCCTTGCCGAGAGAGAAGAGCCGTTCCACTGCGGCAGAGGACGGAATTGGCAGACTGAAGTTATGACAGTTTGAATTCATTCGCGGAGCGGTGATCTTCCGTGAATGACTCCTCGAAGTTAACGTGTTAACGGACTTTAACAGACTAAATATCGAGTTATCGGAAGTTAACTGGTCCGATAACGATAAATGGAAATTAACTTCCGTTAATAGTCCGTTAAAAAAAGTTAACTTCGTTAATTAACTGTTATCGGATTAACGCTTTAGTGCCCACCACTATATATATATATATATATATATAATAAAATGTAAAGAACGACGCTTGTATAGAAGAACGTTCCGCACAAGATGAGGAGGGAGAACGAACAAATGAAAAAAATCTTGTGCGGAACGTTCTTCTATACAAGCGTCGTTCTTTACATTAATTATACTGTGTGTTGTTTGCAGTTAAAATATATATATATATATATAAAATGCATTGCATTAGGTGTCTCCAAAAAGTGCCCCTATTTCCAAATAAATGCTCTAAAAAAAAAAAAAAAAAAAAAAAAAAATCTACACAGATAAACAAAATAGGTACGTAAAAAAAGTGTATTAACCATAATTAAACAACATATTCAGTGTAAGCGCCATTTTTTTTCTAACACAATATTCAAACTTACACAAATGTTTGACATAATTTTTGGAGATAGCTCAGTTGGAATATTGTTGATTAACTCATAGACTTTGGTCTTTAGGTCTTCAAGTAACTTAGGCTTGATTCAGCTCTTCCTCTACCATCAAAAGACATTTCACAGGCATGCAAATTACCGAGTATCACTAGATCCATCCTAAAAAGCTGAAAATAGCTAGATTCACAAGAAATATTTTAAAATATTGGGACATAAGATCCACGCAAACACGAGTAAGTGACTAATCTACGGAGTTCAAGTAAATACAAAGAAAACAGGGGCCTTTGCGGTGGGTGGGCCAAAAGTGGTATTAGCCCCACCATTATCAGCTTTGGGGGCCATGGCCCCTTTGACAACCCCTTCTGGACCCACCAATGTGTATATACACACTCTAACATCAAAATAAATTTATCTTGTCGATGAATTTCAGCCAATGGTGATTGGTGATTCAGAGTGCCCTTGTCATTATAAAAGCTAGCCGTATTTTTTTAGCCTAGTAATTAAAATATCCAAAAATTAGTCGCGCTTCGATCATCCTCAGGGGCATAGGCGGATCCAGAAGCATTCAAACGTTTTACTTAATTTCGTCTAACCAGGATGTATGGGGCTTCCAAATTAAGCCCCTGGATCTGCTTTTGCCTCAGAGTACACAGCAGGGGCAAATTTTAGACTGGGATGAGAGTTTATTTTAAATGACTTTGCATACATAACGTGGTCTTGAAGCTTTCTCATTCAATGGAAACACTTATATTTAAGCTCATCAGATTTCAAGGGAGTTTGTAGAAATCGTTATTGTATAAAAAAACATCGAAATATTAGCAAATGGAAATTGAATTTAACCCGTAAATACTTTATGTTAGCCCACTTACTGGAAAAGATGCATTCAGAATACTTCAGTGCATTTCTAAAGTAACATCCAGGAAGCTCATTTCCCCAGCTCAACCCCACCCGATGCCAGTAGCCGAGAATTAACTCAGGGCCTCGTGTCTGAACCCTGCCGCCGTAACTGCTCAACTACCAGGCGGTCGCTTTAGTATATTTCTACCTCTCTTTATTCTCCATTCCCTGAAAGGGGTATAGAAATACATTCAAATACTGGGAACACATCTTTCCTTTTTCTAATTCGCATATAACATGAGCCATATGAAACGCAGTAAATCACCGAAATACATACTTTTAATCAATATGATGAGGCGTGTGTACTCCAGCGTATACAGCTCATTTGTGGTGGAACTACATGATGTATAATTTGAGGAAATTATATGTTGCATATAATAATATTTTTAGTTTATTAAGGACTCCAAGATTTGTCAATCGGGCTCCTTCTAATGTCAGTATGCTGTTTGGAGTCAATAAGGTGCCTAACTGTGCCAGTGAAATTCGCAATTTTGTATTTAGATTTATCACTAGGCTTGAGTCAGTCAATAAGATAATAGAAGCCATGGTTAGTGGACTGGTCTCCGATATATTTTATAAATCTCAAATCTGGAAGCATTGGCATAGGCAATTGTATGTTCATTATACACAGCGATTCACTGGCCTACTTCGTCAGTGCTCCAGACAACTATCTCTTAATCTTCTATGGACCTCTTGTATGTTTGTACCTGTTGAGTCTGAATTAAAGTTTGTTTGTTTGTCCATTCGCATCAATAACCTGACAAAAGTCGTCGAGGTTCGCCTGCCAGACCACCACCTTAAACCAGTCAAACACTGAGCATCAAGCAACATAGTTAAGGATATTGGGAGGATACCCGTTGACATGCTTACGGTGAGCGCTAGCAAAGCGTGAGCTCTTGTAGCCCTGCTTTTGAATCCAACTGCGAACACCCTTTTGACAAGACGTACATTAAAATCTTAATCTTACGCAATTTCAACAGTACAAACGTCAAATATCGATGCAGGTTACTTCCTACGGTCATTTATTCCTCTTTAATCCCGTATTACGATGTGGAAAAATAGCATGGGGGATGAACACTTAATTATTGGAACTTCATTCTTTCATTTTCCTGAAATTCTTTGAATACCTTATAAAAATGAGGAAGTTAATTTTCATTGGAGATTTTATGGCGAGTCGCTCTCCGCCATGTCCCGTGAATGAATATGCGCAGAACTGGTACTCGTAAACAAATAAATCTTTCGTCCACTGAACAAAATTACAAGCATCATAAGCACTACAATCACCCCCTACTCACTGAGAGAGAGAAATCGGTTGAACATTTTTAACCTTCATTCTCCAAACAATTCATGAGTCAAATTTAAAGGTTTTTACTTCCAACTGCCGCACTAACTTTCAGTAACTAAACAATTTCCATCAGTTACTCCATTTTCATAATCTTATTCAACAGCAATTATCATCATCTTACCCACAGTAATACACAACCAGTGCCGATTACATTTATATAATTTCCTAACGATGTGAAGCGAAAAAAATAGTATGAATTAATACCGGGACCCGCTATATACTGTCCATTTCGTTTAACTCCTTTAGTAAGTAAAGGTAACATTTGTGATTCGTATTTACCCCCAAGGTAGTGGAGTGGTAGGAGCTCGAACCTGGGTTACCTTAACTAGAGTCAATTAAAGGGTTGCCAGATACAGTTTTAGTAGTATATCGATCACCATTTGGGGAGGAATCTGTTGAAGCATTCATTACAGTTACAAGAAACGACAAGGAGGACTAACAATCATCATCATGAATAATACTTTTGTTATAAATAGTTTTATTTAGAATAAATAAAGATATCTTCGCCTATAAATAATCCAACATTGCGTCCGTTTACGGCAGACATTTTCGAGGTGGTGGTTTAAATACTGAGTAATAGTCGAAGGGTTCGATTAGTATTATTAACCCGAGAATTGTAACGCTTTTTTAAAGCCCGGTATGGGATTAAACGAGTCCGGTAATTTTTCCTCCTCGCAACCACTCTCGGGTTAAATAAAGCTCCGTTGTAAGCGAGATTTATCATAAAAAATTCTTTGGTAGAAAATTAAACTTAGGAAACTGGAAATGGCATCTACACACCGTATAAAAGCTAAATTATTATTATTATTATTGAAGGAATGCCTTGACTAAAAACAATTTGAAACCAACAGAGAAGGGTAGTTAATTCATGGGAATGGTGAATCAGTGCAGTGACATGATTGAACCCAAGAAACAGAGTAAAATCATAAGTTTTAATAAAAATTACATCAATTATCTACTTATATTTACTTTAGCAAAAATATAATACTTTAAATAGTATTTATGGTAAATGTGGAAAAAAAAAAACAAAAAAAAAAACGGCATTTTTAGCGTCTGTTTGATTCGGATTTTTGGAGAAGGAAATTACGATTTCCATTTTGCGTCGCGATTCCTAAATAGGATTACAAATTTTTTTAATTACCAGACGTCTCCACATCCATTTAGACTTTCAAATCTTTTTCTTCTTATCTTCCTCATCTGCGCTTTTCTCCTGTCTAAATCCTCAATGCCAAACTGGAAGGCTGAACCACTGGATAAATACGTGTTCATCCTTTATCATTCCAACTCCTGCTTTATATTTAATTCCCCCATCAATGAACTTCTGAGGGAGAGCACCTCCTCCAGGGAGACTATCCTTTCTTTGGCTTCCTCGAGTTCCTTCTTCAGCTTGTAATTTTCAGCTTTTTCCTCAATTAAATAGACCAAATTCGGACAACATTCAGCAGAACCTAAAATGGAAAACTTCATTAAGGAGAAATACTCTAATTTGAAGCCTTTAAACTAGTGAACGAGTCTTCAGTAATGAAATGAGCGATTATACCACTAATTTCCTCATCACATTAACTTACACTGTATATTATGGATACTTTGTTCGTCGCAAATAGGCTCAGGCTTCACTTCCTTTAAGTAAGAGGGATCTATGGTGATGCTGGTGTGTTCCTCCAAGTACTTGTCTATATCTTAAAAGAAAATATCTACCGTAAGAACTTCATTTTCAGCAAGCATCTAGATTCTAGATTGTGTCTCAGCTCATCATTTCCGGCTCTGGTTGTCTATCTACTACTTTAACACATCCGGAAGAAAATGCGTTATTTTAACATCCAACTTACAGTTTATACACATACATACATTACTGAAATTTATACTATTATACTTTTTTGGAATGTATTTATTTCCAATATGCTTTGTTAGAATACACAAGACGAGAGAGAGAAATTTTTATGCCGTTGTTCACAAGACATCCGTGGTCAACAAACGTGAGCAAGGACTTTTGGTTATTTTTTAGATACGCCCTTCGGCGTCATGTTTCATTGGAGTCACAATGGAAATTTAACATCCACTACAGTATTTCAATACAGGTCCTACATTTAATCATTTATGCGTATTAACAAGAAGTCGAAACATACAAAAATCGCGTCACAAAGTGCTTGTGTACAAATCACTGTGGTAGCTCAGTTGAGTAGCGACTGGATTTAGCCTGCCAAGGAACGGGTTCGACTCTCACCGCCATCGCGGCTGAAGATTGAGCTCTGTCAAAGGAGCAGATGTATGAAATGCAATTCCCATAAATATCACGAGACTTCATCACTAAATGAATTTCTCAGATCACTAATGAAGAACTTCATTACCTCCTAGTGATCTACAAATTCACTGCTGCTATTATTACCATAGTAATTAAGCTCCCAATTTATAATTAACTATATAAAATGTGCTAATTTCCTTAAGCGCACTTTTAATTTCATAATTTATCCTTTTTTTTATTAGGCATCATTTATTTTCTACTAAATATACAATAAATCATTTAATCTAAAATTATGTAACATTTTGTAAATTTTATCATGTTCATTATTATTATTATTATTATTATTATTATTACTCGCCGCTTTCACTTCTCATACATAATAAATTAACTAAATTCCATTAATTTTTCCTGAAAAGCCTTCATACTTCCAATAGCATATTCAGCTTAGAGTAGTGAATATATGAATGCCATAAAAAAAAAGTAAAATTCTGTCACTTTTGCATTCTTTTCTGAATAAAGATTTTTTAATTTGAATTAAATACTGAAACTGTTTAGGCTCAATTTGAAGTTAGTCGCGTGGTGTTTGCGAAGAAATGAATGTTGAATGAAAATCCTTCGGAACACCTTGAGCCATAAAGTTTGAGAACCATTGGTTTATCCATTAAGTATGGCTGATTTTTTGGAAGGATGTAAAAGTGGACGGAGATACAGCTTTATTAAAAAGCTTTTTTTATATCCATTTAAAAAATTTAAATACGGACCTATTTGCTATTACCCATACTTTCATTTGATTTCAAATAGTGACAATGATCATCCGTATTTTTAGTTTGTAAAGATGAGAAGAGATTGAAATAAAAAAGATCAAAATGTTTCATTTTTTAATAAATTCAATCGCGTATGACTAAATTTTAAAAGTTCTTTATTAACCATAATTTTAAATTAACTTGCTTAAAAGAAAAAAACTTGGCAGCAACATTGTGATAAAAATTACCGCTTCTTATTTCACTATTACAATTAACCTTAATTAATTCATGGGCGAGATTCGGTTAAGTTCCCTTCACTAACTCCGTAAATGTTCAACATTTCATCTCATCTCAAACTGGGGGCAAATGTATCATAAAAGTACTGCTTATAAAACCCTATTAAGAGTACAACAAAAGTGGGTATACACACTGATTGGTTGTGGGAGATCACGTGACTCATGCTGGGAAAGTTTTTTTTTTTTTTAGCAGGAAAATGATGAAAGTACTTTGAAATTATTATTATTATATACATAAATACTGTACTCGTATATTTATAACAGTACTTACTTATGGAAAAAGAGTGCAGAAACTTTAAAGTGAAAAATAAAATAATAAACAACTCATTTTTAAAGGAAGATTAGTTTCCTAAAAACACACCTATTCTTTCTTAACTTGAAATACTTTCAGAGTGCTTAAGCAAAATTAGGCCTAGGTTAAGCTATAGCATTTACGCACTTGTGATGTCATTGATACTTGTCCTGCAAAAGCTAGGGTGGATAAAAGTGCTAAACCCAAAATTCAGTTAAAATATCAACACTGAGCTTTTTGTGCAGTAATTAAATATTTCTTCCACAACTTCACTGTTAAAAACTTTGGCAAAGTAGCCTTTTTATGAAAAAATATGGCTGTTATTTAAAAAATAATTATCCAAAAAATATTTTCTAGGACCATACATTTTTAACATTTAAGAACTAGAAAACAGTCAAGACATGACAGAGACTCACTCTCACTCGCACACAAAATGTAAAAAACAGAATGCCACATTTTAAAATTCATATACAGTATTTAATTTTCACCACCATATATACAGATACAGTAAAACATCTCAATAATGACACCACTACAGAGGTGCAAATAGTCGTGTATCCTAGTAACATTCACAAAAATGAAATTTAGCTGGCAGAAAGAAAGTGGGACAAAGGATTAAAAGAAAGAAAATGATACAAAATATAGACATAAAAATCATATTTAAAACTAAGGGTACAGGGTGATGGGTAAGTGGAATGAAAAAATGGAACAAGTTTTGCCTTTAAGATAGGAGTATTCTGGCAAAAAGGATTTCCTACTTTCTTCAGGTAACAAGAATTTTTTTTTTTATTTATACGTATGCTCCACTATATTGAAACCTCTTTCCTAAACACCTTGGGCACTTCAAAAACCTCTCTATCAAAAACATATTTCGTTATAAGGTGTTTTCACTAACTCAGCCTGAGCTGCAGGGGTTTGTCTCTACTGCCATTTCCCTGACCAAGAAAGTAAGCAGCATGCTGATTAGCTGATGCCTAAAAGCTACTGCGTAATTGGCTAGAATGTTTCTCCCTCATGGAGAAATACTTTTAAGTAATACATTTAATATACTGAATAAGACACAGTACTATAAAAAGTATGTATAAATAAATAATGAGGGTCTAAATAGGCCATTAAAATATACACTACAATATTGGCAAAGGAAAACCTTTTTAAAACAAACAACCTCTCTACAACAATAATTTGGCTTATATATATATATACACACACACACACGTCTCGATGGTGTAGTGGTTAGCATTGCTGACTACAAATCCATCAGCCCCGAAATCAAGACCTGGTGACAGCAGGCAGCGCACAGCAAAACCCAGCTGTTCATCCTTCCACACAATAAAAAAAATTGGTTGGTAGATAAATAAAAGTACTGCTTATAAAACCCTATTAAGAGTACAACAAAAGTGGGTATACACACTGATTGGTTGTGGGAGACACTGGCTGCTGATTGGGAGGTTGAGAGATCAAGTCCGGGTGAGGACTTCATAATTTCTGATCACCCATGGTAGAGCGTCATTCGGATTCCACATTAAACTGTAGGTTGGTCTAAGATGGAGTGACAAGCTTGACCTTCGTCAGAATGAACAATTCAGACAAGCAAAACCAAGGATTATATATATATTAGGGATGTACCAGATCACAATATAGCCGGATAACTGGATACCAGAAATCTGGCTTTTTATTTTTGCTGGATACCAGATAATCCAGTTGGATCAAGAAATGGCCAGATATTTGGCTGGATCATGTATTTTTAAGGGCATAAAATTTTTAAAACTTGCAATTAACTAGTGGTTTAATAAACTTTTATGGTTCCTACTAATTTTACAAAATCATTTTTCTTCTAAAAAAAATGCAATTAGAAATTTTGTTTATTCATTAAAAAAAAAATCCATAAACTGAAAATAAGACCTGAACTTTCTTTTATATATATACATATATGTAAAGAACGAAGCTTGTGTAGAAGAGCGTTCCGCACAAGATGAGGAGGGAGAACAAACAAATGAAAAATGAGGTACCACCTGGGATCATCCCATACGAGCAGAAACCAATGCCCTGAGGAAGCATCTTCGCATGCCATACATATATACATTTTAACTGCAAACAACACACAGTATAATTAATGTAAAGAACGACGCTTGTGTAGAAGAGCGTTCCGCACAAGATGGGGAGGGAGAACGAACGAATGAAAAATGAGGTACCACCCAGGAATCAAACCCGGGATCATCCGATTGCTGGTCAGATATGTGGTGTTTCCAGTAAAAATGTATATATGTACGGCATACGAAGGTGCCCCCTCAGGGCATTGGTTTCTGCTCGTATGTAGGAGAATTATGACTTCTGATTGATCGAGGTCCATTGTGTAGTGGAGAGCATATCTGACCGGCAATTGGATGATCCCAGGTTTGATTCCCAGGTGGTACCTCATTTTTCATTTGTTCGTTCTCCCTCCCCATCTTGTGCGGAACACTCTTCTACACAAGCGTCGTTCTTTACATTAATTATACTGCGTGTTGTTTGCAGTTAAAAAAAAAATATATATATATATGTATATTAGGGTGTCCCAGCCTCACATGTGAAAATAAAAATTTGCAAGAGTCAAATCGCACACCCCTTTAATTAATTACACTTGAAGAAAGGAAAAATGGGCGAAATTTCATTGGCCTATTAGGAGGGGAAGGGTCCCCTCATTGACCTTGTTTATTCGACCCTATATGAACAAACGTAAATGCTCAGCATTAATCATTCTAGAATGGAAGAATGAAATGTAAATTCTTTCTAATGACTAAATTAAAGGAAATGGAAATTCTTCCTAATGGCACATTTCATTTCGGGGGACAGAGGATCTTTTTGTCTGCTGAGGGGAACTGCTGGCGGTGGTATTCGACGACTTGGTACACGAGCTGCCGTTCCTCCTCATTTTTTGTCAGGCCCTCGTTGAAATCTTCCGCCAGTTTCACCGCCCGTTCTGCCGTGTCGTTCACAGACTTCAACGATGGTGCACATCCTTCGAGATCTTTGGGGGTTTTTGGAACCGGCAGCTTCAGGCAGTGAAAAAGGTTTTGAGTCCTTTTCATGACCAAGGTGCTCAAATCCGACCGTCTCACGGTCAAGACACACTTTCCCTCCAGCTGACGCAGATCTTTTGGGTTTTCGGTCTTCTTGTGCAGGTTTTGGAGCATGGCCGTCTTCTCTGCATCGGTGGTTTTGGAGGAGAACATAGCTAGTCCGGCTAAATCTTCGCTTAGGTACCAGAGGTGGCCCCGGAATTTCGTCAATGCGGCGGTACCTACATCATGATCCACCGCCTTGTACCGCTCTAGGTCCTCCAACAGCTCCAGGTCATTGACGGGCGCGTCCGCCGTCAATGGAGCCTCGAACCACCTCTGGAGGTAGATGGTGATGGCAAAGACGTTTATCCTGCGTAGGTACCGGACCTCGTGAGCGGTCAGGTGGAATTGGCTTCGGAAGATGAACATCTTAAGACAGTAAATGCCTTTGGCCATCCACCTGGCCCGGTGGTATGCTCCAGGACGATTGTACCGGAGATCTCGTTTGCCATGACCATCGAGGAAGACCAGAGCGAGGATCAGGAACTCCCGGTAATCGTCTCTTGGGTGGCCAACTTCAAGCTGGTCTTCAATGAAGTGGACAATCTGCTCTTTTTTCAACGCCACCCATTCCGAAAGGATTTCGCTTGGGCCATCGCCGTTGAACGGAGAAGCCTGCTTCTGGTCGATGAACTCCCATTGGGATTTGAAGCGAGCGAACAGCACAATTTTGGGGCCAGAAGACCTGAAGAACAGGTCAAAGACTGAGGTGATTACCAATTCCATCATGTGGTGTCTGCAAGGCAGGAAAAGAACGCGGCGGTCCATTTGGTCCTGGATAATCGTACAAGCGCCACTGCGAATACCGGTATTCGCCGCTGTTGTGTCGAAGCAGAGACCGGCAATCCATGGTTGAACTTGCGGCCAATCGTCCAGCACCTTCAGAACAGCTCCAGCCATCCGCTGTCCCGTGCTGTCAGGGATTTTTGGGATCGCCAACAACTTCTCAAGATTCTTCCCGCTGACCAGCACTGGTATGCGATCCGATTTCCCTCCATCCGAATCAGGGAGGAGTTTGCCATCAAAGTGGATGACAAGCGGCGTATCAGGATTGAACTCGGTCTTGATTCCGGCTGCCAAGTTCTTCCTGGACTTCTGCCGTGAACTGTGAAGACTTGATTTGGACAAGGTGACCGAGGATAACTCAACTCCCGCGGCAGCGAGTGCTGGAGCCACAATGTGCATCGCTTGGCGTACTGAGGTTCCAGTTCGATCCAGGGCTGCAGCAAAATTGGGATATTGGATGATCCTCCTTGCCGACACTTGGCCGTCCTTGGGAGTGGATCGAGGAGCCGAAGGACCAGGAGAAGAATATTGGACATCATCATTGGATGCTTCGGCCATGGACTCCGAAGAAGAAGAAGACCCACTTTTCACCGTTCCTTTTGCTTGCAGTGAGTCCATCTCTTTGCGGCTTTTCTTCTTCCTCTTCTCTTCAGCTGCTCGGCGTTTCTCCTGCTCCGCTGCCCTGCGAGCAAACTCCAGGTCCTCTCCTCCGATGTACATCTTCCGCACGGTTCGCTGGTCATTCAGAAAGTCTCGATCTTCGGGGACTTTGATGAGTTTCATGGCGTTGGCATGAGCTGTTTCGAACAGTGTATTCAGGTTGGCTTGGAATCCCTTTTCCCGCTCCAGTTGCTTCTCTCCCCCATGGTTTCGGTTTCTGGCAACCTTCTCGTAGTCCTGCTCCGCTGCCCTGCGAGCAAACTCCAGGTCCTCTCCTCCGATGTACATCTTCCGCACGGTTCGCTGGTCATTCAGAAAGTCTCGATCTTCGGGGACTTTGATGAGTTTCATGGCGTTGGCATGAGCTGTTTCGAACAGTGTATTCAGGTTGGCTTGGAATCCCTTTTCCCGCTCCAGTTGCTTCTCTCCCCCATGGTTTCGGTTTCTGGCAACCTTCTCGTAGTCCGTGGAGAGGGCCTTGATCCTCTCGACGCACTTGGGCTTGTGGGAGGTCGGAATAGATGCCCGAGCCCACACCGCCATAACCTCATCAGCTACCACATTGGCAGCTTCCGCCGTGGACGTTTTTTTCTTCCGAGTGAAGAACAACAGACGTTGAAGAACATCTCCCACTGTCGGGAGTTGACACAGCGTTTCCAGGGGTTCATTTCGCAACACCCCCACCAACCACAGTCTCCTGCTTTCTTGTATCCATAACCTGAAAAGAAATATGCTACAATTAGTATAAGGTAGAGAGTAGCCGTTCAGCAATAGTAACACATGGTTTGAGGGGACCCTTAAAATTAAAGAACACGAATGAAATTCATCTTGCTGGCATGTTTTCACGAGTGGAAGAAATTAGGGGGGTGTGCATGACAAACTTCAGGAGTAAAAAAAATTGGGACACTCTAATGTATATATATATATATAAAATTACAAAAACATTTTCTTTGTTAATATATAACTATTAACTGTAAATGAGAAATGTGTGATAAATATAACTGAAAATATATATAGTTATATTTTTCATTGTTTTCAATAATTTAATATTTTTTGTCACTGCTGCCAGATACACAAAAATATAGTAGATTATTTAATTTATATTATATTGCCTTCTCATAAGACCAATACATTTTGAATTATTTTTTAGTATATTTTGATACAATAAAAAGAATAAGACATTTGATAATTTGCCAAGTTTTAAATTTAAATAATTAGGATGTGTGTTACTAGTAGACATTTTCAGACTTAATTAAATTGTCTTAATAGAAAATTTAAGATTTTCCATATTTTGGGGGCAACTCTCGCATTCAATGCTGGAAAGAAAAAAGGCAAAGTTGATTGGACTTAGTTCTGCCAAATTTTTGAGAAATCTAACTTTTAGTGTGTTTTTGCTGAAAACAAAATCATTATAAATGTTAAATTTAGCCCTTTATTACACACGGCTCTTCCCATAGCTGAATAAAATTGTCTGGCATTAGCCGTAATAATATAATAAAGCACATACAAAAACTTGAAATATGAAGTTTTTTAGCAACAAAATGTGATTAAAATGTTAATTAATTATCCAGTGTCTGGCCAGATACTGAAGAAGTGGCTGGATTGGCTGGATCATGATCCAGTACTCAGTGCATCCCTAATATTATATTATATATATATATATATATATATATTATATATATACCTTTGGTAACCTTTGGTTAGCTTCCGCCCGAATTGTTCATTCTGACGAAGGTCAAGCTTTTCACTCCACCTTAGACCTACATTTTAACGTGGAATCCGAACCACGCCCCACCAGCAGCCCAGCGTATAGGCCACCCAGGGTACCCATTTATCTACCAACCACTCTTTTATTGTGTGGAAGGATGAACAGCTGGGTTTCGCTGCGTGCCGGCTGCAGTCACCGGGTCTCGAACCCGGGGCCAATGGATTCGTAGTCAGCGATGCTAACCACTACACCACCGAGGCGCATATATATATATATATATTATAATATATATATATATATATATATATATATATACACACACACCCACACAGGGTGGGCCGTAAGTTTCCATACATAGGAAAATTTAAACGTTTGTTTTTATGTTTCAGATACCCTAAGAATATGCGTTTGACGAAAGAGCAACGAATTGAAATCATACTGATGGCTGGGTCGGGAAGCAGTCGCATGGTTGCAATGAACTTTAACAGAAAACATGGAACGAACATCACACACGACACTGTGGCAAAACTTATTAACAAGTTTCAGAAAACTGGAAATGTTGCAGATCATCTAAAGGAACGTATCACCAACGCCATTACAAGCATAACGTCAACTGTGCTAATGCGTGTTCATCAACAGGGGAACACGTATTGAAATGTGTTTTCAAAACAATGGCAACCATGTAGAGCATATTATTTAAATAAAAATGGTTGTCCATAAAAAAATGTTTATTTTTCCTATGTATGGAAACTTACGGCCCACCCTGTATATATATATATATATATATATATATATATATATATATGCAGGGGGTCCTCATTATCCAAGTCCCTGCATTTACGTGGCCAAATAATTGTAGACCCATACAGATAAATTCCCCACACTTAAGAGGTTTCTGCGGATAATGTACATGGAACGCAGAAGCACAACAGAAAACCATTTAAATTTCCCTTGGACTTGCTTGCTTTCCCTTACCTACACACTCCACCCCAACCCTAACGCCGCACATTCTCTCTTGCTAACCATTGCCAATGCTGAACCCATCCACAGTTTTCTGGTGTTTTTGTTCCGATTTTGTTGTTTTGCACTAATTGTTGCAGCCATGACTTTAAAGCATACTGCTAGTGGTTTAAAAAGTGTATTTTACAAATGTTTTACCATAATTTCGAGTGTCATTTATTGTGTTAAGGTTCCAATTAAACCCTATTCTCATTATTTCTTATGGGTTTTAGGTCCCCTCGCTTTAAGTGGATTTGCTCAAAGTGGTGATTTCTTGGTCCCCATTATCTTTGGATAACGAGGACCCCCTGTATATATATATATACATATGAAATAGGATCCCTCCTAAGGAGACGTAATTTTACATTTAGGATAAAAACGAAGACGTAGAGCAAGAAAGTCATTATATTTGGCTGCAGCCGATGTTTCGGGCAACTCTACCCATTTTCAAGGCCTAATAAAATAAAAAGCTAAAATTAATGCATGACAAAAAAAAAAAAATATACGAATGTCAAAAACAAACTAATTCATAGCACAGAATAAAACCACTTAAAGAATAAAAATTAAAAAGCGTAAAACAAGCATAAGCCAAAAACAAAAATTAAAAATTATATACATGACAAATAACACATGATAAAAGTGTTTTTGAATGTTTTTAGTTTTAAAGTTTTACTTTTATCATGTGTTATTTGTCATGTATATAATTTTTAATTTTTGTTTTTGGCTTATGCTTGTTTTACGCTTTTTAATTTTTATTCTTTAAGTGGTTTTATTCTGTGCTATGAATTAGTTTGTTTTTGACATTCGTATATTTTTTTTTTTTGTCATGCATTAATTTTAGCTTTTTATTTTATTAGGCCTTGAAAATGGGTAGAGTTGCCCGAAACGTCGGCTGCAGCCAAATATAATGACTTTCTTGCTCTACGTCTTCGTTTTTATCCTAAATATATATATATATATATATATATATATATATATATATATATATATTATAATAATGAAACCCAAAATCCTGAAACTGGTCTAGAAAGCTGTCACAAATTGTAACAGAAATGTATTAGACTATTATTTGAATTACATATTAAAGCAAGTAAATAGTTTAGCTAAAATTCACACTACAGTGCCCGCGAAAAGTATCCAATCACTCAAGAAAATACAATATTTTCCCTTGATATTCAGAGACACGTAATTCACTTTCTATTTGTTCTAGCAACATCTGGTAACTTTGAGGTTGCTCGCTGATATGAGAGCTATCCAACGCATTCTCAAATTAGTGTTCTGGTAGCCTTCGTTGCGGGTGGCTGTGTCTCAAATTTGTCAGATTTCACTGTTTGTGTAAATTTCTTGATTTTTTTTTTTTTTTTTTTACAGAAAGTGGTGTAAATAAAATTTATATATAATGTGTGCTAAAAAACAACTTAAGAGTGATTGTCGAGGTGCTATTGTTGCTTTGCATGCATGTGGGAAATCACAGAGACCGATAGCTAAGGAATTAAACATATCCCAAAGTACCGTTAATTTATGGGTTTCACGGGCTAAGAACAATGGTGGCCTAACCACGCCAGTCCCTAAAAAACGATCTGGCAGACCGAGAAAAACAAATTCGCGAACAGACAAACTTATGAAACGTTTAGTATTGAAAAACCCAACAATAACTGCGAAAGAAATAAAATTTAATATGAATAATTTGTTATCTGGTGTTTCTGAACGAACTATCCAGGAGCGGCTCCAAAAAGAACTCGGATTACCATCTCGCCATGCTGCTAAGAAACCGTTCATTAATGAAAAAATGCGTAAAAAACGTGTCGCATTTTGTAAAAAAATACATTCAT
Organism: Bathynomus jamesi; assembly: GCA_023014485.1. Lineage (NCBI taxonomy): Eukaryota > Metazoa > Arthropoda > Malacostraca > Isopoda > Cirolanidae > Bathynomus > Bathynomus jamesi. The sequence goes on from JAJOZX010002181.1 coordinate 454,954, forward strand.
TGGACTGTTGATGACTGGAAGAAGGTTTTATTTAGCGATGAGTCGACATTTTTGACATTCAGAAGTTGTCCAAAAAAGGTTCGCCGGCCTATTGGCTCAAATAGGATGGACCCTAAATACACCCTAAAGACAATGAAACACCCTCCAAGTGTGATGGTTTGGGGTTGTTTCGGTTACTATGGGCGTGGAAACTTATATTTTCTTCCGAAGAACACAACTATGAATGGTGCACGGTATTTAGCAATGCTACAGGATAAACTTCCAATGGCAATGGCAATCCAAAGGACAAAAACATACATGCATGATGGTGCACCATGTCACAGGGCCAAAATAGTGACAAAATGGATTACTGACAATAAATTTGATATTTTGGATTGGCCTGGTAATAGTCCAGATCTCAATCCGATAGAAAATCTGTGGCTAATAATAAAAAATAAGGTTGAATGCCACGACACTGGCTCAGTCGAAAAATTACAAGAGGCCATCAAAAAGGTATGGTGCAAGGAAATATCAGTGGAAGTTTGTCAAAACTTGATTAAATCCATGCCAAAACGTCTAGAACAAGTCATCCAAACCAAAGGACAGATGACAAAATACTAATATAAGGTTAGTATACATTTAAACATTGTTTTTTATGTAAAAAATACAAATTTCTAGGGTGATCGGATACTTTTCGCGGGCACTGTATATGTTATACTTGCAAAACTTGAAAAATATTGTTCTGGACTAGTGCAGTTACACACACATTATATATAAATATATATATATATATATATATATTTGGTAATGAACTCAGAATGGTTCCCTGAGGTTTTTTATGATACACACAGACCGTGCATGGAACAAGGAACTCTTCTAGGAAAATTAAATCCACTATAGTCCAAATAAGTAATGGTAAATGACAAATACTATAGTTTTTTCTTTTTCATGATGCTAGCCCAATGTGGGCAATGGGTCACTCACAAACAGGTCCTAAAAATATAGTTTCCCTCACCAGCTATCTGCAAAGCAGATAGGATCCAGCTTTGGGACAGGATCTAGGGTTTAAAGCAGCCTAGCCCAGCTACATTTAGAACATCAATATAAGCAAAAGACTTGCTGCCCTCATGTCAGATTGAATACATAAAAAAAAAAGGGGTAACTATTATATTTTTAGCCAAAAACCAAAATTTAAACCTCAATTGGCAGAATTGAGCATCCACTTTTCAAGGCACATAACATGTCTGTTTCATGATGGGAATATAATAGTTACCCCTTTTTCTTTGATGTATTCAATCTGACATGAAGCAGGGTTGAAAAAAACCCAACCCAACTGGGTTTTTGGGTTTTTGATGGGTTGAAATTTTTTTTAGAAATGTTCGATAATTATGTAGTGCCTAATATATCTATTATTTTATTAATTTATTTATCTAATCTACAATATACAGGGTGTACATAAAGTCAGGATCTATTTTTGTGAAGCACTTGGAATTTATATGGAATTCAATCATAAAATGATAAAGTGGTAACATTTATTAAATAATTAAGAGTAGGATTCGACGTGATGCCCATCAGTATCCCTGCACAGCTCAAATTGTTCCGCAGCATTTCTAAACACATTCTGGAGCATTTGCCGGGTTATGTTATCTGCAGCAGTTCGTATACGTAAGTTTTCAAGACTCGTAATCTTTGTCTGATAGACGTGCGATTTGATAAAGCCCCATGCAAAGAAATCTAAAGGGGTTAAATCTGGTGATCTCGCTGGCCAAGGTCTGTTGCTTCCGCGTCCGATCCAGCGATTTGGAAAACGTCCATTTAGATAATCCTGAACAATTTTGGCATAGTGACAAGGAGCACCATCATGTTGATAGACAACGGTACTAACAATCCTATCCCCGTCATCTATCAACATGATGGTGCTCCTTGTCACTATGCCAAAATTGTTCAGGATTATCTAAATGGACATTTTCCAAATCGCTGGATCGGACACGGAAGCAACAGACCTTGGCCAGCGAGACCACCAGATTTAACCCCTTTAGATTTCTTTGCATGGGGCTTTATCAAATCGCACGTCTATCAGACGAAGATTACGAGTCTTGAAAACTTACGTACATGTATACGAACTGCTGCAGATAACATAACCCCGCAAATGCTCCAGAACGATTTGAGCTGTGCAGGGATACTGATGGGCATCACGTCGAATCCTACTCTTAATTATTTAATAAATGTTACCACTTTATCATTTTATGATTGAATTCCATATAATTTCCAAGTGCTTCACAAAAATAGATCCTGACTTTATGTGCACCCTGTATATTAAAAAGACATCTTTATTTCACAGAAAGTTCAGATACAAGAGATAATAATGACAGAATTTTCTCCATTTTAATTTTAGATCTTTTCCAACTTTATTTAGACCTAACTCAAAGGGTAAATCCAGGTTAAATAGACAGATAAAAAACAAGGTCATATCTTCAATTTGCATAAAACTTAGTCTGGGGGCGTTTTTTAGTGAAAAAAACAAATTCCCAAATTTTTTTGAAAATTGGTCAAATAGGCCAAAATTTAGGGTCAGGTCAAATTTTGGCCAAATCGTGACCTAAGAATCTTTTAAATCCCTATATCTCGGCTTCTAATTGTCGTAGTTTAATAAACTTTATATGGATGGAAGCGGAATGAGCTCTAGTTTCCAAAAATGGTACTTTCATTTGGATAATTTAATAAAAAAAAACACTTAATTTTGAAAAAACAAAAAAAATTCAGGATTTGACCTTGAAGGGATCAATTTAAAATTTTTTTTTATTAAAGAAAAAATGTTGCCTGAGCAGAGATCATGTGTTATTCTGTGATTTTACTGCATAATGGATACCACATGCCATCCCTGTAGTTGTTTACTTATTATATATATATATATATATATATATATATATATATATATATATATATATATATATATACTGTATATATATATTAGTGTGGACCAAAATGGGGGGTAAATTATAAAGTTGAAGAAATCCTTGTTCCACATTAATGCCCTTGTTCCTTTGGACCAGATAGACATGTCAGCAAAATTTTGGTCAAATATGAGAATATTTAGGGGTCCCAAGATTTAATGACTTATAAAAATTTTCCAATGAATAGGCGCGCTTAGAACATCAATGATCAACTCAACTCTTGAGTTGCAACTTATGAAAAAAATTCTTCTTATTTAAGAAATTTTTGGTGTTAATAGAGTACAAAAACAATCTTAGATCATTATTTCAGAGAAAATTATTAATAAGGAAAACAAAAATTTTGGATAAAATATATTATCCTTAATTGGTCAACTCTAAATTAAAGGCTTTGCCTAATTGGCTTGAACCTTTTAGTTATCCTTTTTATCTCCTAATTTAACTGGTTTATTTTACTATTTCAGAAATTTAATTTTTTAAACTAAAAATGGCTACTCGTTCTAAAACTAAAGTTTGGCTCATTGGCCATTTATATAAAGATATACTTTGTTGCCGCTTACCTACAAAACTGCAAGTTTTGCAAAAATATTTCTTCCATCAAAAAGAGGAAAAATTGGGACAAAGAAGATCCATTAATCTTTGCTTAGATGAAGTGATGACCTACTGGGAGAAAGCCAGGATTCCCACAATGCGTAGAGACAGTGCCATCCGAAAGATTGACTCTCTAATAAGCTGTTATGATAAATTGATGAAAAACAGAAAAAGGCCCGAGGAAAAATGCCGTATTGAAGAAGCTATGTTTAAAGATGAAATTAAGGCTGAAATTCTTGATATTGGTCACTCTAATGCCCTTTTGATGATGTCAAATGAAGAAGACAAGCTTTTCTACTTAAGCCAGCAAGAAGATCCTACACAAAGTAGCATGGGTACAGTAGACCAAATTCTTGCAAAAAGAGAGAAAAGAAGGCTTCATCGTGAAGAATTAGAGTGTGAAAGAGCCCTCAAAGAGCAGAAGCGATCTAAAAGATCATTCTTGCCTGCCAATAGAGATGATTTCACATCATCATCATCAACTAATGACGACAACCTTGAAATGAATTTTCAAGGTCCCTCTGAAGAGCAATTTAAAAAGAAAATGTTGGCTCCTAAAAATTGAACAAGAACTTGGAAAAGAGCTTTTATATTTAGCCTGCAGACACCATATTTATGAGATTGTCCTATCTCAAGTCTTCCGGACTTCTATGGGCCATTCCTCTGAACCTGATATTCCAATCTTCAAAAGATTCAAAACTCAATGGGATTTTATGGATCATTCTCAAATCACAACTGCTGCAGAATAATTGAAAGAGTTCAAGATTTAAAAAATCAAACAGTCTTAATCATGAAGGAGGCACTCAACTCTAAACAGCCAAGAGATGATTATAAAGAATTTTTTCAACTTGTTCTCTTGTTTTTTGGAGAAGAAAGCATTTCTAATACTCCCTTGAAGAGATCTGGAGCGTACCATCATGCAAGATGGATGGCAAAAGGAATTTATGCATTTAAGCTTTTTCTTCTCCAAAATCAATTTAAGATGACTAAAAAAGAACTTGATGCAATAACAGAAATTTGTTTATTTGTTGCATTGGTATACGCAAAATCTTGGGCAAAAGCTTCTCAACCAGAGGAAGCCCCAAATGTTGATCTTAAATTTTTGCAAGATCTTGCAATAATGGAGGAAAATTCTTTGATATCAAGTGTTATCAAGCAAGCCCAAAATGCCATTAAATGACATCTGTGGTACCTCTCAGAAACACTTGTTGGATTAAGCTTCTTTGACAAAAGCATATCCCTTGAAGAAAAGGAGCAAATGTGAAATAATATCAAAATGCCTCCAAGAAATAAGGGACTGAAACGTTTAGAAGCAAAGGTAACCCTAGCTTCTTTTAAAGAAAAAAGGATTTCTGATTTTGTTACTTCAAGGACTAAATCTCTTTTTGATGCTCTACATCTCAATTCTCTCTTCACTGAAAATTCTGCATCAACATGGGGAATAGATCCTGAGTACCAAGAGGCTGTGCTAGAGTTCGTGCCCTTAGAGTGACAAATGACACAGCTGAGCGGGGTGTTGCATTGATTGAAAAATTTAATCAAGCAGTGACAACTAAAGAAGAGGACAAACAATACCTGCTCAAAACAGTTTTCAAGAATCGTAAAGAATTTGCAACAAAAAATAAAGCAGAACTTATGAAAATGAGGAAAAACTAATTTTTTCAGCATTAAAAGGAAAAGTGCAATTTTCTCAGGACCCCTAAAACTTGACGTAGAGGTTTCAAATTTTGTAATTTGATTAAGGTAAGCAAAAGGAATAACATTACTCATGTGGAACAAAGATTTTTAAACCTTCATTTTTTTGGTCCACACTAATATATATATATAATTATATATATATATATTAGTGTGTCCCAATTTTTTTTGTTCCTGAAGTTTGTCATGCATACCCCCCTAATTTCTTCCACTCGTGAAAACATGCCAGCAAGATGAATTTCATTCGTGTTCTTTAATTTTAAGGGTTCCCTCAAACCATGTGTTACTATTGCTGAACGGCTACTCTCTACCTTATACTAATTGTAGCATATTTCTTTTCAGGTTATGGATACAAGAAAGCAGGAGAATGTGTGGTTGGTGGGGGTGTTGCAAAATGAACCCCTGGAAACACTGTGTCAACTCCCGACAGTGGGAGATGTTCTTCGACGTCTGTTGTTCTTCACTCGGAAGAAAAAAACGCCCACGGCGGAAGCTGCCAATGTGGTAGCTGATGAGGTTATGGCGGTGTGGGCTCGGGCATCTATTCTGACCTCCCACAAGCCCAAGTGCGTCGAGAGGATCAAGGCCCTCTCCACGGACTACAAGAAGGTTGCCAGAAACCGAAACCGTGGGGGAGAGAAGCAACTGGAGCGGGAAAAGGGATTCCAAGCCAACCTGAATACACTGTTCGAAACAGCTCATGCCAACGCCATGAAACTCATCAAAGTCCCCGAAGATCGAGACTTTCTGAATGACCATCGAACCGTGCGGAAGATGTACATCGGAGGAGAGGACCTGGAGTTTGCTCGCAGGGCAGCGGAGCGGGAGAAACGCCGAGCAGCTGAAGAGAAGAGGAAGAAGAAAAGCCGCGAAGAGATGGACTCACTGCAAGCAAAAGGAACGGTGAAAAGTGGGTCTTCTTCTTCTTCGGAGTCCATGGCCGAAGCATCCAATGATGATGTCCAATATTCCTCTCCTGGTCCTTCGGCTCCTCGATCCGCTCCCAAGGATGGCCAAGTGTCGGCAAGGAGGATCATCCAATATCCCAATTTTGCTGCAGCCCTGGATCGAACTGGAACCTCAGTACGCCAAGCAATGCACATTGTGGCTCCAGCACTCGCTCTCGCTGCCGCGGGAGTTGAGTTATCCTCGGTCACCTTGTCCAAATCAAGTCTTCACCATTCACGGCAGAAGTCCAGGAAGAACTTGGCAGCCGGAATCAAGACCGAGTTCAATCCTGATACGCCGCTTGTCGTCCACTTTGATGGCAAACTCCTCCCTGATTTGGATGGAGGGAAATCGGATCGCATACCAGTGCTGGTCAGCGGGAAGAATCTTGAGAAGTTGTTGGCGATCCCAAAAATCCCTGACAGCACGGGACAGCGAATGGCTGGAGCTGTTCTGAAGGTGCTGGACGATTGGCCGCAAATTCAACCATGGATTGCCAGTCTCTGCTTCGACACAACAGCAGCGAATACCGGTATTCACAGCGGCGCTTGTACGATTATCCAGGACCAAATGGACCGCCGCGTTCTTTTCCTGGCTTGCAGACACCACATGATGGAATTGGTAATCACCTCAGTCTTTGACCTGTTCTTCAGGTCTTCTGGCCCCAAAATTGCGCTGTTCGCTCGCTTCAAATCCCAATGGGAGTTCATCGACCAGAAGCAGGCTTCTCCGTTCAACGGCGATGGCCCAAGCGACATCCTTTCGGAATGGGTGGCGTTGAAAAAAGAGCAGATTGCCCACTTCATTGAAGACCAGCTAGAAGTTGGCCACCCAAGAGACGATTACCGGGAGTTCCTGATCCTCGCTCTGGTCTTCCTCGATGGTCATGGCAAACGAGATCTCCGGTACAATCGTCCTGGAGCATACCACCGGGCCAGGTGGATGGCCAAAGGCATTTACTGTCTTAAGATGTTCATCTTCCGAAGCCAATTCCACCTGACCGCTCACGAGGTCCGGTCACTACGCAGGATAAACGTCTTTGCCGTCACCATCTACCTCCAGAGGTGGTTCGAGGCTCCATTGACGGCGGACGCGCCCGTCAATGACCTGGAGCTGTTGGAGGACCTAGAGCGGTACAAGGCGGTGGATCATGATGTAGGTACCGCCGCATTGACGAAATTCCGGGGCCACCTCTGGTACCTAAGCGAAGATTTAGCCGGACTCGCTATGTTCTCCTCCAAAACCACCAATGCAGAGAAGATGGCCATGCTCCAAAACCTGCACAAAAAGACCGAAAACCCAAAAGATCTGCGTCGGCTGGAGGGAAAGAGTGTCTTGACCGTGAGACGGTCGGATTTGAGCACCTTGGTCACGAAAAGGACTCAAAACCTTTTTCATTGCCTGAAGCTGCCGGTTCCAAAAACCCCCAAAGATCTCGAAGGATGTGCACCATCGTTGAAGTCTGTGAACGATGCGGCAGAACGGGCGGTGAAACTGGCGGAAGATTTCAACAAGGGCCTGACAAAAAACGAGGAGGAACGGCAGCTCGTGTACCAAGTCGTTGAATACCACCGCCAGCAGTTCCCCTCAGCAGACAAAAAGATCCTCTGTACCCCGAAATGAAATGTGCCATTAGGAAGAATTTCCATTTCCTTTAATTTAGTAATTAGAAAGAATTTACATTTCACTCTTCCATTCTAGAATGATTAATGCTGAGCATTTACATTTGTTCATATAGGGTCGAATAAACAAGGTCAATGAGGGGACCCTTCCCCTCCTAATAGGCCAATGAAATTTCGCCCATTTTTTCCTTTCTTCAAGTGTAATTAATTAAAGGGGTGTGCGATTTGACTCTTGCAAATTTTTATTTTCACATGTGAGGCTGGGACACCCTATATATATATATATATATATATATATATAATAATGGAACCATATATTTTCAGGCACAAAACTAATGGATAATCTGCTCGAGAGAAGATTTGTATCAATGAAAAAACTCAAAGATCTGGATTTATTTAAAGGTTAGTTTTAATTAAAAGTACTTCCTGCTCATACTTTTCACTGGCCACTTATAACCTTTTAGGAACATGTTTCACATTGGTAAGTGAACATTTGTAAAAAAAAATTGAAAAAATTGGGGATGGTATATTTTTTTTTATTTAAGGTCAAAGGTCAAGGAGATTTTTTTTTAAATTTCATTTTAGAGGCTTATGACAAGCTGTTTAAGAGCTTCAAAATGACACTAGAATCAGAACTCTAGCTTTTTTAGTTATGTGGCTACAGCAATTTGAAATTTAACAGTAAGTAAAAAATCAGGTCAAAGGTCCAAATTTTGTGACCCTATATCTCAGCAACCAAAAGTCAGCCAGCTCTAAAATTTGGGGAATTTCAGTTTCTCACACGTACCTACTAATGTACCAAATATCATGAAAATCTGAGATGGTCATGTTCTTGGGTGGCTGAATTGACATGGAATGACCCCTTAGCCAGACAGATGGATGGATGGATCACCTTGACCTTTGATCAGCTCAAAAATGCTGTTTAAACTTTACACCCCTAACCACCACTCATACAATGTTTTTACTTCAAAGGGAAAAAATGTGAATAAAAATGAAATAAAAACTAAAAACCAGAGACAAAAAAGGTAGTTAAAAAACTTTGATTAATCTTGAGCAATTTCAACCTGCACTGGGGAATAATTTGTTGGCTAACACTACAAGATGAGTAAGAGGGAATATTATATGTTATTGCATACTATCTACTATGAACAACTGAGAAAATCAGAATAGTACCCCTTTTAAAAGCAAGGTATTGTGGTGGGCCAAACCAATTATGGTGAAAAACTACTCGACTACCCACCCACCAACTTACCTGGTAACATATCAATTTTCTCGAGTAATTTCTCACTTTCCAGAGAATTTTTCATCTGTGGTCTTTTCACTTTATATATTCTTCCTTTCTTTGCTTTTGGTTCTATGGTATGATTAAAAATAGTCGGCACAGCATTAGGTTTTAATCTGAAGAAAATGTCATAATTTGTATGTTAAAAAATAAATAACGTGACATGCATAGACTTATGGTTTCATTGTCGCGATCCAAAGTGACTTACAACTGTAATGTATGGGACTAAAATACAAAATTTATTGATTTTATTAATAAAAACAATGAAAAATATGAAATTTAATATGATGTTACTATTGTCAAATGTAAAATATAAAAAGTTTGAGTACGAGCAGAGAGTCAGTCTCAAACAAGCGTACAAGATCTTTTTAGATGGGAGACAGACAGGCAGATTTCCATTGTACTCGAGTTGGTAAAGTGGTATTTAAAATTTGCGTACTCAGAATGTAAATTAAAACAAGTTATTAGTGCATCTTTCTCTACATTAGAATATAATTAGATTTTGTATATCTCACCCACTTCCCCATAATTATGTTTTCAGGGTTATACAAAATATTATGAAGGGGAATGTGCCATTTCACTATACTGTCCTTCAGTCTTTCTTAAGAGTGCCCCACTACAACAGAGTGAATATTAGAGTTGTACGAGAGAATTAGTAAAGCAATGGATAAGAGACAAGAGGGAAAAAATTAAAAATAATGAATGCATTGTGTAAAATATATAAAAACCAATATTCCCACCATTACACAATACAATCAGCTGACCATAGTTTAGAAGAGTAGCTGATCTATAATAAAAAAGCCATTATTCTTGAATTTTTAAGACCTATCAACTACTTAGAAAATGATACACTAAAATTATTGACAAAAGCACAAACCTGTTTCTCATTTTGGGATTCTGAAACTGAGAGTCTTCAAAATGTACACTACAAAGCCGGATATTGTCATACAGATAAAGATGATTGACCTCAAAGAACTCATCCAAGTCCTCTCGCTCACAGTTAATCAACCACTGTTTGCATCTGGAGAATGAATGGAAAGAGTCATACAGCATTATTTGCCTCCTCATATTAACCAAGTTGTTCAGGCCCTTGCATAAAATAGTAATGGCACAGGCCGATAGCAGTGGTGTTTAAGTTTAACTAACCACCCTTCTTATGTCCTTGGTGATAATGATGAAATTCTATTTTAAAAAGATTTGTTAAGGGGGGAAAGAATGAATGAATATACACATACAAGATCAGGGTTGGCAATATTGCCCACTTTTTTGAAAAAGCCTAGCCCCACCTGTTTTTTTTTTTTTTTTTTTTTTTAAATAAAACCCACCAAAAAGTGGGGAAATTTTTTTTCCCAAAATATTCCCATAAAATCACTTGTTTTGAATGTAGGATATATTATTTTCTAGTATATGTGGTTTTCCATGCATCTAATAAAATGCATTAATATTTAAAATTAATGCAATAAAATTTTAAAATAACTTTCTTGTTTCCTATGACAGAGGATTTATATCAGGTTATTTTTAAACTTTGTAAGTATTAATGATGATTTGCATAGGTTTTACCCATACAATTCATGTTTAATTAAAATGTTGACTAAAATGCAACAACTAAATTACCAACTGGAGTAGAATTCATAACCATACAACAGTAACAGCAGTCACAAGCAATTATAAATGAATTAAATACGCAAGTACAATGATGTCCAAGAGTAAAGTGTCGAGTGATGGTGTATTCAGTAGGCAAAAAGTAACTATTTTGTTGCTATATGTTGGTGCACTAGATTTGAATCTCAGCATAACAATTACATTGGTCTGGCAAATGAAAACATTTACTAACAAAAGTTGTGTTTGTCAATGTTTCATGAAAGAAGGAATATGTTTCTCACTTTAGTTTGTGTGGATGATTAACATGAAGGATTTCATTAATTTCAATACCATTAACTTTTGTTATTATGGTTTAGATTTAAAAACTGGCTACATTTTACATTCCAGTGGTACTTTTCAATAAACTGTTTCATTCATGTGTTTGGTGTTTATCCATTAATTAAATGAAAACTTTTCAAGCCACGCAATATAAAAAATGTACTAAATTTGATCCTCTTTTAATCATTATTAACTAATTATAAGTTCTATGAATGGAAAATTTCAACTTAGCCTGAATTTTTATAATTAATGGCAATATTTGAAAACCCACTAAAGTGGGCAAATAGGTGGGTTTCTTCAAGTGTGTTTCCTGAAAAAACCCTTGTGGAGAAAAGTGGGTTACCCACTTTGGTGCCAACCCTGTACAAAATAGAATGACCATTCCTTACAGAATGGAACCTAATGAAGATTTTGATTTTATTATTAATATGAATTGATTTTAAACAGAGGCTACGATTTGCATCAATTGATGTAAATTACTGTACACTTTTTTTCACTGTGGATGATAGTCTATGGTACTACAACCAGAATTTTTATAGAAGCAATGAAAAGAAGGCTAACCTAAATGTTGTCATATACAGCCATCCCTTGCTTAATGAAGGGGTTACATTCCTAAAAAGCCTTCATTATGTGAAAATTCGTTAAGTAGGACCTAATTTTCTATTGTTTTATATGGGAAAAATTCAGTTTGTTTCCTAGCACACTTTTTTTGATAGCCTAATATAAACAGAGTGGGTAAAATTCACTGAAATTATCTACTTTGGATTGGGTAATGATGTTGAGCTTGGACATTTTGATGCCATGCTACAGTGGTGGGCACCGTTAACCAAGAAGTTAACTTTGATAATGATAATCCGTTAACCCCAATTTTTAACTCCGATAATGATAATCCAATAATTTTACTACAAAGTTAACGGAAGTTAACGATAATCCGTTAATGATAACTATTTCTTTACTAACATTTAAAAAAATCAAGGAAAAAAGCTTTAAAACCCATAGAAAATGTTTATTTATGCAAAATCCAACAATAAATAGGTATTTAACTATTTTTATCAAGTTTTGCAACTTTTTTGCTTAATAACTTTATTTTTTTATTTTTAATAAAAAATTTACTGATTACATGTTTTGAAACCCTTGTAACCACTAACTAAATTTTAATTTACCAGAGAATTATTATGGCAGGAACTGAAAGGTAAAATTAAATTTTAGGCACATTTATTAAAGACTGACACAATGTGCTGGTTGCCCTTCAGAAAGACCAACTTCTCAAAGTTAGGCCCAACTGCCTCTTGGGCCTCAGGATGTCCTTGCCGAGAGAGAAGAGCCGTTCCACTGCGGCAGAGGACGGAATTGGCAGACTGAAGTTATGGTGGTTTGAATTCATTTGCGGAGCGGTGATCTTCCATGAATGACTCCTCACAGTTAACGTGTTAACGGACTTTAATGGACTAAATATAGAGTTATCGTAAGTTAACTGGTCCAATAACGATAAATGGAAATTGACTTCCGTTAATAGTCCGTTAAAAAAAGTTAACCGTTAATTAGCTGTTATTGGATTAACGCTTTAGTGCCCAACACTGCCATGCTATATATTGGGGTTACGAAATAGTAACAATAACACTTAGAATGTCACTTTCATTATGAATGCAATGCATGAGAACACACAATGAACACTGATGCTGCAAAAGTGTGTTGCAGGGACAGTAGGAGACCATGTGTTGAGTGGGGGAGAGAGCTTGCCTGTGTTTTGGGAACCACCAATGTAGTGCACTGCAGATTTAAAAAATCTCCACCTTCATTATAGCTTAATTTCCTTCATAATATTCGAAAGTAGTATTAAATAAAAACCTTCATTAAGCAAGGGATGCTGTATATATATATATATATATATATATATATATATATATATATATATATATATATATATATATATATATAGTATGTGACAATACCAAGAAAAACTGCAAGTGCTATTTTTGTCTTTTTAATAGGTCTAAATTACTTTAAAAAATTAAACACACACCAAATACTGATAAATATTTCAATTTGAAAATAATTCTCATAAAAAAAAAAATCCAACTTCACTCCACTTTATGGTACTCCTAAGTAAATAGTATGTACCATATGGCAAAAGAAATGTAAATTAATCCTCCTAAACTTAAGATCTCTACTTTTGCAATTTAGCAAGGCCAGGAAATTTTTTCAGTTTGTGCAAAATTTCATTTTCAATGCAATTTGTGCATTTTATTATTATAATTTATGCTGAAATCCAACTTGCTGCCTTGAACAAACTTACACAATGGACCCCTAAACTTAAGGTCTAGAGTTTAATACTACTAATGTAGCCCAATTGGCTATGAAATTTAAAAAAACAACTTAATTTTTAGATTGTTTTAGCTAGTTAATATAACCCAAATTACATTCAGGTACAACTGAACTCCGTAAGTGCAAAACCACAACTATCTGGATGTTTAGGTAGTTCAATTCAAAACTGCCACTGGTGATGGAGGAATGAAACTTTCATACATCCTTTGATTCACTATTTATTAATAAAGTACATAGTTTACAATACAATCTAATGTAATACAAAACACATACCACAATGTACAATACAGTAATATTCCTTTATCTGAAAATTGTATCCAGAAATGGATCAAATACAGTAGATGACTGATTCTACGCACAATTATTTTACACAGTCTGGTTCCATAGAGGAAAACTGAAACCATTAAAACATTCTAAACCAGTGGTTCTTAACCTTTTTACTACCATGCCCCCTCTAGGAATTGGTCCTTCCCTCCACGCCCCCCTTCAATCAAAATAACATTCTCAATAACTTCTCAATATTAGCCCATGCTCTCGTTAAGAGAATAACAAATACAATTAGAGAAATTCCTGTTTCTAGGGGGGCGCGCCCCCCAGGTTAAGAACCACTGTTCTAAACAGTAAAATTTCAAATCCACGCAATTTGAGACACAGTCATTACAATGTTCTGACCCCTGATGAGGCACTTCAGATGACTAAGTAGCCACTGAAGCCAGAGGATATGATGATGACAATGCAGCAATGCCTCCAGTTAAGATGCCTTTGTCAGCAATGTAGTAGTTTGTAGAATTCATGAACTCTATCTAGCCTTGAAAATTGCTGACAATGACCCCAATTTTGAACAGGCATCAGAGGCTCTCCTTCATGCAAAGAAAGCCCAGGAAGTTTACCTGAAAGACTGAGTCTCGGTCTTGTCAAAAGAAAATCAGACTACTTCAGTTCAGTTTAATTTAATAAAATTTTGTCATCATCTCCCATCTTCATTATTTTTATTCAAATATACATTATTTGGGCATCTTGGAATTGTCTATTTTTTTTTATAATGTTTATAAAATTCTACATGGTCCAAACATACACAGGGTCTCCAGGAAAGTACCCCTGCATAAAATCAGTTGTCTACTATATTGTAAACTTAGTTTTCCCAGTAATGAGGTTTATTTTGAGGGTTTTAATCTTTCTGGAATAAAGATGGTGGTCTCAACAGCATATAAAATAACTTTTTTTAGATTAAACTATGTGGGGGTAAAAAAAAAAACCTCAAGAGGCAGTGATTAGGCGGTCTCATTTGAAGCAGTTTTATGGGGAGATTGCCAAATATCCCTTGAAATAATTCTTCAACTTATCACACTGTATTCCAGCTTATCAGGCTAGGTATCATCAGCTCTACTGCTTTGTGCTGTTCACCTTCCAGCATATCACACCTAATTCAAACAGGGTTGGCCCAATTGGACCCAACCCAGTTGCCCCCCCCCCCTTTTTTTTTAAGAAAAACCCACATAACTGGCTTTATTCAGATTTTTTCAAAATAAATCAATGAGTCACTAATAAAATAATGTAATAGATTAATTCTTGCATAGTACCCATTACTGAAATATGGATCAATAAAAGATCCCACATTCACACAACTTGACTGAGATATTACAAACATTAATTATTTAAGCAAAACATATACCTAAACTGCCTAATCAAAATACAATTCATGGTAAATAGTTATTTTTGTAACAAGCTGTTGGTTATTTAGCTCTATTCTTATACTATTTTAGACATTGAAAATATTAAAAAACCTGATAAAGCCCAATAAAATCAAGGTGGGTTGGGATTTTTCAATGAAACCTGGTTTTTGCCAACCCTTAATTCAAATGCAACCTAACATTGAATTGTTATAGTTTGTATATTACCCCTGCTTTTGTAACAAACATTCTTCCTTAAAAGACCAAACATCAGCTTTATCCCTAGCTTGTAAAGTGTTTACAGTGTAAACACTGCCTTCAAATATACTTCACTACTGCTGCCTCTAAATCCTTTCCTAATTCTACTATACCAAATTTTTATTCTTTACATATTCAAATTTATGTCATGGTTGTTTTCATTTAGCCTAGGCCTATATGAAACATTCGTACAATCCCTATACATACCAAATGCACAGGTACAAATTTTCCCTACCTACTTGAAAGGCACTGCTCTAATCAGTTTTAGGCATCAATTTCTTTTAAATTTTAAAAGTCTATGAATCAAATTTTACAGATTGTGCATACTGGACACAAAGTTCTCAGTATGGTAACTACCATATTTGATGGCTTATAAGACGCACCCACATTTCAGCAGGGAATATTTAGGAAAAAAACTTTTGAGTGTATTTGAGCATTTAATGTTCACTCCTACTAATATGGAACATGAGCCTGAGATCAGCATAGCAGAAGTAGTCATTTACAATGAAAATATCTTGCATCATCATCAGTAGTTATAAATCCAGCTTTAATATTTACAATAATTCTTTTTTAGTTAATTAAAAGAAATAATAATGTAATAATAATAATGATGTGTTTAAGTAAACAATAACATTTTTTAATTCTGAAGTTGGACTAGGCAGAATTTAGCCTACCATAGACAGCTACTGGGGGATTCATTAGCCTATGGGAGACCGCAACTTCACATATAGGACATGGGGTGATTTTTCAGTCATTTTTCAGAAAAAAAAAGTGCATCTTATATGCTGTCAAATACAGTACATTTTATTAACATTAACTTTCCAATCCAAGCACAATTCATTTAACAAGAGAGACTTAAAACTAAAGCCTTATGAATCTACACTAGGGGCTAATCTCAACCCCTGGCCAGCTATGCAGTTATATTTAGCCCTACAAAAAATAATGCCCAGTGCATTGATAACCAGGCCCAAAGCTCCAGATTACTAGATTTAGTTGACCAAGGCCATGAGGTCCTACTTAAATAGGCCTTAGTGGTCCTTGGCTTCCATCATTGCTCAGTGCTGCTTAATTATGTTGGTTTTAAACAAAGGCAAAAGTTATATCTGCCTAATATTTTAACTTACCTTTCTTTTTCTTTTGGAAACCTAAAAAATGATAGGCCCAACTTATCAGAGTGTTTGTTCGTGCAATTGAAAGCACCACAAGCTGTACCAGACATTGCAAGATAAAAAGGACAGGTAGGCTACATTAGTAATAGGCCTATCCCAATCCAATGGATGGTGTTGATCAATGGTTGATATCAATGACCCTATACAACAAGAAGAAAGGTATTATTTTAACATAGAGCTTGGCTAGGCTATTTAAATCACCATTTAGCAGATTAGGCCTATACCACACTTGGGGTACTTGTATGCTAGTAGGAACTAGGATCCTACCCAATTCATGAAGCAATTCTGCCAGGCCTATTAATGTAAATGCATTTAAAGAAAACAACTTCAAATGATAAAATACTGTATGGGCATATGGGTAATTCCAGGACAGGTCATGCAGTGCTTAACACCACACCCCTTCCAATTTTGCTATAATTTGTTGTATGGCACTGTCTGTACCAAAAAAAAAACAACAAGAAATTTCAAGTTTCAGATTGATTGGACATACCATTCAAAAGTTATGCCCCTTCCAACTCTGGGGGGTTCTCAGGGACCCCCAAATTACAAATTACCATATCTTAGCCCCTAATTGAGATAGAAGAATAATTCAAATTGCATTTGAAAGGTAATTTGTCAAATACTAAATGAGTATAGACATGGATAGCAGCTTAGTTGAGGAGTAAAAAAATTGTGAAAATCTGTATTATTTAAAGGGGGGTTTTACCACCCACCTCAATGGATTTTTTAACAATTTTCATATCAGATTAAGCCCAAACTCTACCTGTATAAGTAGCATTTAAGAAATTGATGTGTATTTAGATGTAAACTGCATGTTTTGAGATTTGAATAGTGATAACTTCACTGAAAATCAAATTTTTTGCAAATTGTCAAATATAAAATTATTTTACCCTTTCCTTATTCAATTATGCAGCAATGTATTTTATATGTCTATGTAAGTATATAAAGGATACAAAATATATAACTAAATAGAGATAGTCTATTCAAAAGCTATTTAAAAATACCTATATTAATTAATAAAGATAGCCTGAATCAAAAGCTAACACAACTAGTGTTAAATACTAATGAGTAATCAAAGGAAGTGTGCTTAGGAAGCAAAGTGTTCTGTTCTCTCATTTATTGCATACATGTGTGAAATAATTAGCTTATAGAGGCATATGTTGAGGTAGGGTGTACCATTTTTGGGTCATTTTCAAAAAGTCAAGGTCCAGGAGTCTAATGTTGTGCCAAATGATGTCCTAAACACAAATTTAACAAGCATTTTCTAATCCAACAAATTTTGAATCCCCCCACCCCCCTTGAAATTTTGCCCATCCCCTTTTCCTAAAAACCCCATATATCTAAAAAACTATCAACTTTATCGAAAAATGTTATAGAATAAAAATGATTTAGAATCAAACATTCTATTAGAAAAGTTCATTAAGATAGAAATTTACGTAATTTTGAAAATTTTCATTTTCTTTTGTCCAAGAGCACCTTATTGTATTAATATAAAATAAGGTGCTTAAGTTACATTATTTATGAGTATATTGTGAGTATAATCCAAATTTAAAAATCCTTTTTTACATTGAATTTTAATAAACAAGCATTGTTTTTACTCTTATTGTTTCTTTTCAGACTGCTTTATTTGAAAAATAAATAAAAAATGAGTCAAACATCTACAAAACAGCATGACTTTATTCTTGGTCGCTTGCAGGCTGATATTATGAGTTCATCTAAAATTGTTTTACCATCCAATAAAGATGTTCTAAGCCATTTTATTTATTTACGGAGAATGCAGTATAAGGGTCCAAAAGTTACAAAAGATTCTACTGTTAATGAAGTTCTACAGAAGCTACTAATAATATGGCAAAAAGCATGCATTCCTACTATAGATATTAGTAAAAACCCTAAAGGCAGGAAGATGCTGTTAAATCTAGAAGAAATGCATAATAATTTAATCAAGCACAAAAAAGAGCAAGCTTTGAAAATGAACTCTCTAATTTCATGAAAATTATGGATTCCCTTTTTGACATCTCTTCTCAAAATGCGTTGAATTAATCCAAAAAGACCGCATGAGAACTGAGCCTCAGAAAGCATATGATATTTCATTCTTAGAAGATCAAAGAAAAACGAGAAACATGTTTCGGTTTGCTAGATGCAGATTATGCATCAAAAGTACAGCGCAAGTAGATTAGATTAGAGAAAGAGAAGAAACGCAAAGAGAAACATAAATCAGTGAAGCAAGTGAGTGCTACAGCCAGAACATCAGAGACCCTTCTTTCTAGCACGACCAGTTCTGAGACAGACAGCTATGAAGAGTTTCCGACAGAACCTACAGCAGGACCTTCAAATGCTTCCAGCCCCAAAAATATTCTTGCCTCGCCATTGGTTTCCTCCACTGCAGACAGACTTAATCTCTCTATTGGACAACGGACTGTTTTTGCTGCTGCAGTAGCCATTAGGTGTGGCAAGGATACTGAAAAACTGTCTCTCTCCAGGACCACATCTGCAAGAGCCGCTCGAAAGACAAGAAAACGAAAATATGAAACTTGCATCAAGGATTTTACTCCTCCTGATCACTGCCTAGTACATTGGGATAGCAAGCTGCTTACTAAATCATGTTCAGAACAAGAAGACCGCCTTGCAATACTTGTTACTGGATACCCAAATGTAGAAAAACTTTTATCAGTTTCTATAATAGATGATTCCACTGGATTGTCTCAAGCCACTTCTGTATTTCAAAGTATTGAAAAATGGAACTTGAAGCAAAATGTCTTTGGAGTATCATTTGATACCACTGCATCCAATTCAGGATGGATGAAAGGTTCCTGTAAGTTACTTGAAGAACTTTTGCAAAAGAAATTGATTTGGTTAGCATGCCACCATCATGTGGCTGAAAGAGTTTTGTGTGCTGTGTATGAAACCATTTTTGGCCCAAGTAAATCTCCTGAGTTTGAGTTATTCAAAGAATTTCGTGAGTCTAAATGGAAGAAAATTAATACGAAATCTACATACAATGTTCTTGATGTTAAATCAAGGTATCAGAGAGGCCTAAAGGAAGAATGTGTAGAATTTATGACCCAATGTTTAAGAAAATCTGACTGCTTTCCACGTGATGACTATAAGGAAGTTGCTGAAACAACTTTAATGCTTTTAGGAGGTGTTTCCAGAGAAAACAGTCATTGGTGGAAACCTGGTGCAATGCACCGTGCCAGGTGGATGGCAATGATTTTGTATACAAATAAAATGTATGCTTTTGCCCACCAAGCATCATATGATGAATCATTGATTAAGAAATTAAAGAGAATGTGTCTATTTAATGCATTAATTTATGGAAAATACTGGCTTTTATGTTCTAATTCACTAGATAGTCCAGCTAATGATCTGAAGTTTTATCATGATTTGGTGAATTACAAGAAGGAAGATAGGGAAGTTGCAAATGCTGCTTTGAAATCTTTTGCCAATCATTACTGGTATTTGATGGAGGAAGTGGTCCCTTTGAGTTTCTTTGGATCGCTAAGTAATGATGAAAAAGATAAGATCGCAAAATCCTTAAACAAATATCCAGTTCCAGAAAATTATGTATATGGGCAACCTGTTTTCCCCATTTTAAAGGAAGACACAAAGCTTCATCAGCTAGTAGGTCCAATTTCATGGCATTTATTTCAATGCTGTGGGTCAAAACCAGACTCATGGATAAAGAAACCAGCATCAACATGGGAAGAGGTCGATGACTACAACAAACTAAAAAACATTCTTTCATCTATTAGAGTACGGTAGTCAATGATACCGCTGAAAGAGGAATCAAGCTGGTTCAAGACTTTCATGACAAATGTCAAAATGAAGAAGAATTTCAAGGTCTTTTGCAAATTGTGGAAGAGAATAGAAGACTAATTCCTGATCCTAGTAAAGAGACTCTTAAAAGAATGAAACTCAGTAAAGAATAGTTCATTAACAGATAGATTAGGTATTTTTATTTGCAGAGATTGTTTTAATTTAGAAGAGGCTGATTTTTTTTTGTTATTAAATATACCATAAATCGTCTTTTCTTATTTTTATGTTTAAAAAGCTCTTATATCAATGATTTCTAATTAGGAAACTTGTTTCTTTTTATTTTTTTGAGGAAAGTGTTGAATAAAGGAAAAAAAAATGATGGAACCTCACAACTATAGATAAAGTGTTAATTTTTAGCTTTATTTTATATATATATAGTTTTGAGGTTGTCCTCACTTTGTATAGGCTAGTTATAATAAAAACTAATTATGATTTGCATTATAGCTAGCAAATACAAAGCCCATCGCCGCGAAGCTGCATTGGGGTGATGCTTCAAAGGTGGCGGTAACACCTTATTTAAGAAGAAGGAACTGCAAGCAAAAATTTTTTTTAATTTAAATTTTTAAAAAATAAATGAAAATTTTCAAAATTAAGTAAAGTTCTATTTTGATGAACTTTTCTGATAGAACTTTTGATTCTAAATCATTTTTATTCTATAACATATTTTGATAAAGTTGATAGTGTTTGAGATATAGGGTTTTTAGGAAAAGGGGATGCGCAAAATTTCAAGGGGGGGTGGGGGGATTCAAAATTTGTCGGATTAGAAAATGCCTGTAAAATTCGTGTTTAGGACCTCATTTGGCACAACATTAGACTCCTGGACCTTGACTTTTTGAAAATGACCCAAAAATGGTACACCCTAATGTTGAGGAAATATTTTTCTTTGCAGAAATTCACAGTACATAATAGAAAATGGCAACTAAATGTAAAGACTAAACCTATCATTGCTGTAACCCATTCAAAACACACAAAAAAAGTTATTGCGAATGCTTTGAGATCACTCCCAAATCATGTTATTGAAAATAGTGATCCTGTATATGGCTTCAGTCATTCATCAAAAGTTTGTACAAACTGTGTGAAGAAAATCAATAAAAATGATGAAACACAACAGTTATTCAGCAAGAAAGAAAGTTCAGGAAGTGATACTTGTACACCTGAACCTTTACCACAAAAATCTTCATCTAAGTGCATGAATGTTCAAGAAGCATACTTTGAAAGAGAGCATCTAGACAAGACTCTTGAACAGCTTGATGTCATCCAATAAAATTACGTAAGTATACATTCTATAATTCTATAGTGCTATACTATATTCTACTTCTATAGCTTTATAATTTTCAATATATATCTAATGGTAGACTTTAAAATATCATAAATTTTCAGATGGCCTGAGCAGTATCAGTAAATCAAAGATGGCATCTAAAAAATACCAAAGAGCTTCAACATCTCTAAAAAGGAAATTGGAAGACTCAATGTCTGTGACAGTTCATGATGATGCTGGACCATCCAATAAACAAGATCTTAAAAAATGGAGAAAGATATTGCAAGTTATGTAAGAAACTGTATGTAAATTAGATTACTTTAATACTTGGTCTCTTACCTGTAAAAGACCAAGTCAAACCACAAATGCAGATAAATATGATATAAGGCAATTAAATTAGCAGTACTTGCTTATTAATATACTGTAAGAATGGATCTTTGAAACATTTGAATTTTATTCAATTCATAATATTTAGTAAAAAAAATTGCAATGATTTATATTACCTAGCTATGTATTTTTCTTCTTTTAAACAGGTATGAGATGCTGATGAATGATCTCAAAGAAGAATTCAACTTTACATTTTCCTATCAATGAAGACTTCAGATACTTACACTATTTCCTTTTACAATTACTAGAACCCAACAGTTTTTTGGTGCCACCAGGTACACTGTTAACAAAGCCAGACATTTGAGAGCTCAATTTGGTATTCTTCCAGAAGTTCCCAAGTACAGTAAAGGAAAAAAATTGACTGAAGAAACAATATCCAGAGTAAAGGCTTTCTATGAAGATGATGATGAAAGTCAGGTATGTGCAAGGAAATCTGAGTGTCAGTATAAGAAATGAAGATGGTGAAAAAGAGTACAAACAAAAACGTCTCTTACTAGGTACTTTGAAAGAACTGTATGCAATATATAAGGACACTGATGATAGTGTTGGCTTTTCATCATTCACAAATTTAAGACCTAAATGGTGTGTTATTGCTGGGAGAAGGAAGATATTTGCTGGGTAAAACAAAGCAAAATGATTCAACCTATGTCCAATCCAATTATTGTGTGTGCTATTAAAATTGCCTACTCTTTCCATCCAAAAGAGATCAAATTAGTGGAGCCATAAAAGTTTTTAGTACAGTATATTATACTCACCCAGTTGATGCTTGTACTTCTAAGTTACTGTCATACAAGTTTAAGTGTGTATATTCTTTCTAGTACTTAGTCACAGTTCGCAGGCTTCAGTTGAGAAATTTGTTAATTGTTGTTGTTATGTTATGTTTAATGAGTTTGTTGAACCTGTGTGCTGTACTGTACTCTGTATACATTTTAGAATAAAAATGAAATGCAGTTGCTAATAATTCAATCATTTCATTCTTGAAACAAATTTACAATTAATTAAATAAGTACTAGTAGTTACATATAGTTAAATAAGTACTAGTAGTTACATATAGTTAAATAAGTACTAGTAGTTACATATAAGACAGCATACTTTTTAAGAAAAAAATAAATTAAATGCAGGTGACAAATCATTATGAAAATGAAAATATAATTTTTTTTCAGTGAAGTTATCACTATTCAAATTTCAACACACACAGTTTACACCTAAATACACAGCAATTTCTTAAATGCTACTTATATAGATAGAGTTTGGGCTTAATCTGATATGAATTTTTTTTTTTTTTTAAATCCATTGATGTGGGGGGAGGAACCCCCCTTTAATACAAATTGTCACATTTTTTTTACTCCTAAACTAAGCTGCTCTCCATGTTTACACTCATTTAATATTTGACAAATTACCTTTCAAATGCAATTTAAATCATTCTTCTATCTCAATTAGGGGCTAAGATATGGTAATTTGTAATTTGGGGTCCCTGAGAACCCCCCAAAGTTGGAAGGGCCATAACACTTGAACCGTAAGTCCAATCAATCAAACTTGAAATTTCAGGTTTTTTGGTATGGTACTATAGGCAATGCTATCCAACAAATTATGGGAAAATTGGAAGGGGTGTGGTGTAAAATTTAATTTTTTTTTACATGATCTGTCCTGGAATTACCCATGTTACCCTTGATTATATGCTTTACATATTGGTACAAGTTTCCATAGTTGGATATTAGGCTAAATATGAAATCTCACTAATCAAGTTCTAGTTTTTAATATTCTAACTAGCTAGGCTATTCACTGATTGCACTGCATGACAAAATTAAACTTTTTCTGCCCTTTAAAAGAAACGAAGTGATTTTTATAAATTTGGATGCACTGAGTTCAAATCTGATGTCAGAATATCTACAGGGTGAGCCGTAAGTTTCCATACATAGGAAAAATAAACATTTTTTTATGGACAACCATTTTTATTTATATAATATGCTCTACATGGTTGCCATTGTTTTGAAAACACATTTCAATATGTGTTCCCCACTGTTGATGAACACGCATTAGCACAGTTGACGTTATGCTTGTAATGGCGTTGGTGATACGTCCTTTAGATGATTTATGTCTCGTATCTTTTCCTGATACACCATGGCCTTCAAGTGCCCCCAAAGATAGAAATCAAGGGGGGTGAGATCTGGGGATCTGGGAGGCCACTCCACAGGACCACGCCAACCAATCCAAGCATCCGGAAACTGCTGATCCAAATACCGACGCACGTGAAGACCATAATTTAAATTTTCCTATGTATGGAAACTTACGGCCCACCCTGTATATCACCCACCATTTTGAAGGGACGTATAATAAAATTGTTATATACAGATTAAAATATAGTGAATACCTCAACATAATTATTACAAGATCAGAACAATTAAAATCTTTTTGCTGATGTTTTTCATTTGTACATACTCTCAGGAGTTTCCCTAATGAGAAGCCAGCAATATTCAGCCAACATACTGGAATTCCACCTTCCGTGGAACCACTTCCATAATGGCTATCTCCTGATGGAATCTTTCACCATGCTCATCGGTAACATCACCCAAATTAGTTGGAAAGAAATCTAAATGAGAGGCAAGGAAATGCACCTTAAAGGACATATTACAACCCATAGATTTATAGCACCTTAACATTTCATTCACCACAGTAACATAATTGTCAGACTTGGCTTTATCAAGGAAGTTTAAACAAACCGATTTGAAGGCCACCTATGCTGTTTTTTCTACCTCATTTAATTTGCTGTCAAAATTGGTATCCTTCATAACTTTCCTTATCTGTGGGCCAACAAAAAATCCTACTCTGATTTTAACTTCACTTAACCTTGGAAATATATTCTTCAAATAAATAGATGCCTCACTGTTCTTGTCCATAGCTTTCACAAAATTTTTCATCAAGCCCAGTTTGATGTGAAGTGGTGGCAATAACACTTTTTTTGTCTGTCCTGGAATAAAACTCATCCTGGGAGGCCAATCTTTACAGACAAAATGGCAGCCTTTAGCATGACTGTCCCACTCGTATAAAAAGCAGCAATATTTTGTGTACCCTTGTGGCATTTGAAGGCGGCAGCTTATAACTTTTAAATCATTACAAATATTCCATTTATATTTATTATAGTTAATGGATCTAAGTAAAATATGCATATTTATCATGTTTCTTTTGTGTGGACTGCGTGTGCAATTGGGACAGAAGGATAAGTATTCCCATTGTGTAGAAGCACTGCCTTCAAACTTAATTTAGAGGAATCAATGAAGAGACACCATTCCTCCAGCTTGTGTTGATTCCCCAAAGACTCCATTAAATTGTCTACATCATTACAAAACACAATACCATCACTTGTAGAAAAAAAGGTAATGAAATCATTCTGACACTTTCTACATGAAGTTATGATATGTTGGTGCCTTTTCTAAAAGATTCCACCCTTACAGGCTAGATCCTAGAAGTTCATCCTGATTTTTTCAAAAGATTCAAATCTCTCGTAAGATCATTTAGTTCTGCCTGTGTAATAAGGTGAGGTGGTGATGATGTGGATGGTAGAAATTCTGAATCTGCAAGCTTACTGGCTGCTTGTGGTTCAATTTCAATTTTGGAGTGGCAATATTCCTCATCCAAAGTCCAATCTTTTGGTGGCTTAGGAACTGGTTGCATAGCTGATGGCAGGTTTGGGTATCGTATTGCATGTTTGGATTTCGAAGAGAACCCTCATATATTTGTTAACAAAAGTAGCAGTCACTAACATGATCTTTTGGCTCTCTCCAGACCATAGGGACAGCAAATGGCATTGATGGATGTGAACCTTGTAACCACACACTTAAGCTCCTTGCACACAAATTACAACATATGTAGGGAGCCCAGCTTGTCCTGGATCACCCACTTTGCATCCAAAATATAATTCATATGCCTTTTTAACCAGAGGGGTAAATGTTTGTTTTGGGGATTTCAATGTTAGTTTGCCACACACAAAATAAATCAGCACTGATTACACATTTTCTAGACATTAGTGAAGTTAAAACATGAAAGCAATGAATGTTTTCAACAAAAAAAGTTAATAAACACAGTAGATTCAGCAGAAAAGTACCTTAACACCAAACACCAACAGAGCACCTGAAACAATGAAAGAGAATAACAATTTTCCACTTGCTAGTCACTGTGAAACAGGGTTGGCAAAAACCCAGCAAAAACCCAACTGGGTTTTTGCCAACCCTGCTGTGAAATCACCTGACCACCTTTAGACTAATCACATAACAACAACATTTTGAATAACCAATCAATGAGCAACACACATCACAATAATGACCATTAGCTGTAGGGCTGTTCCCTTTGCTTAGCAAGCATTTGATATAATTTAATTTGGATAATTTTTGTGGAATATTAACATAGTTTTCTGGAAAAATGGTGGGTTAGAGAAAAAATAACATTCGTAATCAGTACATCAAAATACATACAAATCAGCAGAATTTGTGCAAAGGACAGAAATTGTGTTGTGCAGTGTTATCTACCAGTAAGCAAATAAATAAATTTTAAAAATATATAAAGGTCAAATTGAATTTTCATAACTGAGGGGACAGTCTATATAAACATGATTCTTAGCCTCTACTGAAGATTTAGTACAAAGAACTATTTTCTTCAATATACTGTAGCTACATACGTATATAATTGTCAGGACTCAGGAGTCAAAGCTGACAGATCTAAGTTAAGCTTAATACCCTTTGTGCTCTCTTCTGCATTTTTCCTTTTCAATGTTGCACCTATTAATTATTAATAAAGGAAATAGAACAGAAATGAATAACTATAGTTGCCAATGGCTGCACATTGGTACTAATGTCACCCATTTCACTTTAAAAAAACTCTCCACAAAATACTGTTCATGTGAAACATTACTTACATGAATTTTATTTCCTTCATTGTAACAGTACTTAATGTTTCTTTTTTAAGTCAAATGCACAATGATGAGCGACCATTGGCAACTTTACCCTAGCTAATAGGTAAACTGCATTAACATAGTCAGAGTTGGCTTAGTATAGAACTATTTTTTTGCAATTAGTGATAAGAAAAAGCAATCTTGATGCGATGTTTGTAGGGAGGAACTTGTACAATGTGACAGTAGTATTGGAACCTTAGATTTTGGGGAATATTCCTGGGCTTACAACTCTACTGACCAGGTAGACCAAGGAGAAGATAGTGATATTTATTTAGATTTTAGTAAAACTTTTGAATTCAGGGCTGGGTATCAGTACCAGATACCAGAAAATATAAAGTTCTTATACCAATACCAGTACCACATAATTTTCAATTTAAGTGGTATTGGCCTACTTTAACCCAAGGCCTAAACAAGCCAACAAAACAGCAACTTATATGGTAGCCTACCTTATGTAATATTTAAATTCAAAATATTAATTTACTATGTATAACTATAAATTGCCTGTTTTGGGATGGAACCCATTGGAAAGGGGGGAAAGTTACCATAGGTGGAACTAAGGAACAAAAGAATATTTAGGGATTGGGCCTACTATCAAAGAGACTAGACTGTGGGGATTATATTGACAACAAACAATGTAAGAGAACATAATTTTTCATCATAGAATCAATCTCTCACTCCAGAACAGTTTGAATAATTCTTAAAAAATGGTGAACCAAAACTAAGCTACTGTTAACCAAACCATATTTTATCAAGATCAGGCTATAGTAAGAGAGATTTTAAAAAATCTTTTAAACTAATAAACATTTTTAATTTTATATAGAAAAAAGTAAAATTCCAGAATCCATAATTCTTAATGTCTCCTACCACATTACTAAGCTATTATGAACTCTTATCTTTGAGGTGCATCTACATTCTGGAATTTTACCTAAAGAAGTCTTCATTTTCCATTGAGATTTAAGGTTTCTAACAAATTTCATGGACTGAGCAGCTCTTTAATTTAGTCATTTTGGGATCCAATCTGAAAAACTTTTTAAATTAATCATTGATTATGAGTACTGTAGAGTGAATTTCATAAATTTAAATGCAGTTCAGACAGAATCCATAACAACTAGGTAATGTGTTAAATTAGGTTAGTAGTAATTAGGGCCTGTGACCTCTATCTCTGAAGTGTGTCTGTATTCTGAATTTTACTGTAAAGTCTATACTGTACTGCACCTAGGCCTATTCCTGTTTACCCTACTTAATTTTATCTTAGCCCAAAGCCCCAATAACCTATGTAGAATTTGGCAGACATTAAGCCAGATATGAAATTATGCACAGAGATTTCATAAAGTCTATTTAAAATACTGTGTCAGATTTTACATTCCAGAGCAAGATTTTTCAAGGGCTATTTAAAATATGAAGCTTTAGAGACTACAACAGGAGCGGCTTGCAGGTAGGCACTGTGGAACTGCAGCACCCCCATGATCTTATGATCTTTATATTTAAATATTTAAAATAGCCTCGCTGATTTTTTTTTTCAATGAACTTTGAGTTTTTAAATCAGATTATATCCTTTTTTCCTTAAACTATTTTAATGCTGAATGAATGAATCACAAAAGTAGCTTCAGCCTTCCCGTGGAGCTGCGTACTTAACAGTTCCAGATTTTGTTCGAAACGCTTGAAACCTTGGTGGCAGACGTACGAAGAGCGAGTCAGAATCGCGGGTTTAAGAGGATCCAAAGCACTGTGGACAGAGCAGTGCCGATTTGTTTGTTTGACGTGGTAGTTGTGTTGCTGTATCGTTTGCTAATTCAAAATTTAATTTCCGAATTGCATTTATCAATGATTTGTTATCATTTATTTTTTGTTGTGAGACTGAAGTTAATTATATAATAATTGGATTATTTACAATATATAGCTTTCATTTCTTAGAATATTTTTTCACTCAGAATAAAAACAGAAGAATGGAATTTGCTTATAAATAACATTTTTGGCAAATTCAAAATTACCCATTAAGCATAAGTACCCTATAATTGATTTTATGATACTATTTTACTTATTTTTATGACTGAGTAGTGAGTAGTTATCTATTTGACTTTCTCTCTCTCTCTCTCTCTCTCATATATTATATATATAATCATCGACACAATTGTTCGAAATTTCTGAGGCAGCACCCCCATAACTGAAAGTCACGAGCCACCACTGGACTACAACATTCATGAAGTGGCTCCAGAGCCCATATACATGTAATAGTTGCAGAACCTGCTAGGCTCTAGCAAGGATTTCAAACTGTATGGACCGTTGGAATCATGCAAAAAGATTTTTAGCTTATGAAATAGGTTCATACTATTATCTATAATACAGTGTGTCCGTAAAGTCATGGTGGGATTTTAAATAGCTATATTATTGCAACAAAACATGATAATGAGATGAAAAAAAGGCAAATTGAAGAACAACTCTAAAAGAATAACTTTATTTAACATAGTTTGATATGGGCTCCTCTGGTAGCCCTGCAGACATCTAGGCGGTGATTCAATTCCAGCCACACATGCCCAAGAACATCAGGAGTGATGGATGCGATAGCTTCCGTGATTCGCTCGTGCAAGTGATGAATATCCCTAATGGGTACACTGTACACGCTTTGCTTGACGTAACCCCACAAATAAAAGTCCAAAGGTGTCAGGTCCGGAGAGCGTGGAGGCCATGGCTTCCATCCTCCTCTTCCTATCCATCTCTGTGGAAATTTTTCATTAAGGAATTCTCGAACAACATTGGCATAGTGCGGAGGAGCACCATCCTGCTGAAAGATGACATTGTCAATAAATTGGGGTACTGCAAAATGTTCCAACATAGCGAGATAGTTGTGTGACATCACAGTGGGTTCCACGAAGAATAATGGGCCAATCACTCGATCTCGTGCTAGAGCACACCACACATTAACTTTCGGGCTATTACGCTCATGTTCAACATAGGCATGTGGACAGCCTAGACTAACTACGAGAGTTGTTCTTAAATTTGGCATTGTTTCATCTCCTCATCATGTTTCGTTGCAATAATATAGCTATTTAAAATCTCACCATGACTTTACGGACACACTGTATATTGTAATCACAACAATTCTGACAAACATGCCCAATAGGGAACGAAAACATCAATGTTGGCAATTCTGCTTAATGGGGAATCCTCTCACCAAGTGAGTGAATGATCTTATTTTTACTTTGGATTAGACTTCCATGAAGTGGCTCCTTGGCCAGCATGCCAGCCAAGGAGCTAAAGATAGGGTTGTCAATTACATGGCCAGCATAATATATATATGCGCCTCAGTGGTGTAGTGGTTAGCATCACTGACTATGAATCCATCAGCCCCGGGATCAAGACCCGGTGACAGCAGCTGGCATGCAGCAGAACCCAGCTGTTCATCCTTCCACACAATAAAGAAAGTGGTTGGTAGATAAATGGGTACCCTGGGTGGCTTAGTGGTTAAGATGCTGGTGGGGTGTGGTTCGGATTCCACATTAAACTAGGTCTAAGGTGGAGTGAAAAACTTGACCTTTGTCAGAATGAACAATTCGGGTGGAAGCAAAACCAAAGGTTACCAAAGGCTATAACATTTTTGGTAAAAGTTACTTAAAATTAATTGAAACCTATGTGAAAATTATTGACTGCCAAGTTAGATCAACTGTACGCCCTTGATGATTAGTTAGGTTAAGTTGTGATATTTTTGTTTAACAAAAATATCATGACTTAACCTAACCAATCATCAAGGGCATACAGATGACCTAACTGGCCATTCAATTAATCTAACCAGGAACTCAGTTGACCTAATCAGCAGATATTGGGTCAATTCAATTTTATCAATTCCAATTCAAATCCAATTCCAGTAAAATAAAAATTCATCAATTCAATTCTAATTAATTTATTGGAAAAATCTATCAATTCCAATTCAATTCATTTATTCAATTTTATATTGAGGAAAAAACACAAGGTTTTATAATAACCACTTTATTTTCATACAACATACACTATTACTCTAACAAATCATGTTAACTGCCACACAAATATTCATATGGTTTATATCTTCAATAGAATCACTACTATGAATCCATGATCATTACACAATATGCTACAGTCCAAATTACTGAGAATTACATCTGATCATCATAAGTTGTTCAAAATGGTTATCACTCAGGTTGCACCTCTCTGGCTTGAAGAGTTTGCCAGCAATGGAGAACAGTCATTCCACAGCAGATGATGTAGCAGGGATGGCCAGGTATTGTAATGCAAGCCTGGTGAGGACTGGGAACTCAGGCTGCTTGGTCTTCCAGTACCAGTAACCAAGGGGATTAACATCTTCTGGTAGACACTGTTGGCTGGGGTACAGAGAGGTCTCAGTGTCGGATGGAGTTGGTCTGGGTGTTGAGGACCAGTTGGTCAGGGAGAAGAACTTTTTCCTCTTCATCAGTGCTGGTTCAGCAGTGAAAGTGCCTGTAGGACTGACACTAGGTGCAATGTTGTACTTCTGAGTCAGCAGGTCATGGATGTCTTGCACTTCATCGTCACAGCACCAGTCCAGCTTGTAGTGTGGGTCTAGGGTGGCAGAGAGCTGGAAAGCCTCCATGGACTCATACCAATGTACACATGTACAGTTGCAGTCATAACTCCTAGGACTCTCTTGAGAACAAAAAGCAACACCTGGCACATATTTCTTGTTTGTACCCTACTACAAACAGTTGTAATATTTTATGCATTTATTAATTTCTTCACAAAATGTTACAACTGTTTGTAGTACAAACAACAAATCTATGCCAGGTGTCACTTTTTGTCCTCAAGAGTGTCCTAGAAGTTATGACTGCAACTGTACATAGATAACTATACTGTACACACACACACACACATTTACTTTGGAAAATTATATTACAAAGATACTGGTACATATAAACTTGGACTGGCAAATGCTTCTTAGAGTAGAGAGAACATCTAGAGCCATAAAGTAGGAGAGTTTGGGCTTAGGGGAAAAAAGGAAACCATTCCCTCTCAAATGATACTGTACCCCCACTTGGATCCAGAGTCTCAAAGTGGACCTTTTTTGACCTAGTCAGGAGAAAGGAACCCCCTCCCACACACACACACACACAAACACTCTTGGGTGGCATTACATTAGATTAGGTCCACTTCTGAAGGGAATGGAGATGGTCCCACTGATGGTTGGGGTTTTTGACGATCCCATAGTGGGTGCAGGCCCAAGAAATATAAAATCTCTCAGAGTAGATCCCTGTCTATGAAAAGCCTATGGTACCCATCCCTTCAGAAAGTAAGCCCCATATTCACAAAACAAAATTGGTTCCTTAAGGTTAAAATGACTGGGAAGTTAGTATATAAGAGTAAAACCGCAGTAGTCAGGAAACAATTTGGTACTTTTGCATTATCCTCCCAACACTAATTTTTGTTTATAATGAAAGGAAAATAAAGTACGTTAGCAACCTAACCTAACTTGAAGCTGGCTAACGCCTGCGGCAGGCTATTTTTACCGTAACCTAACATAATACCAACACTAATTTTTTTTTTATAATGGAAAGAAAATAAAGTACCATAACCAAAACCAAACCAACATTATATAAAAAAATTAGTGTTGGGAGGATAATGCAAAAGAACCAACAATTTTATTAGGAGACTAGTTTCGGAAGTGCAATGACTCCCAAAACTAGTCTCCTAATAAAATTATTTCCTGACTACTGCCGTGTTACTCCTGTTTACAGTATCCATTCACTGGGACTTTAATATTATTAGTATATAAGACCTACTTTAGAAAAATCCAATTTAATAATATGAATGAGAATGCTTACTACCAAAACCTTTATTAGGTTAAGAGTATAATTAATGGGAGTTGCTTACTCCCATTTCTATACTGTATATGTTTGAGTTTCCTGATGATTTATTTTCATATCAATTCCAATTCAATTCATTAAAAAAACATTTCTTCAATTCCAATTCAATTCATAACTGACCCCATGTCTGCTGATCAGGCATTCAGTTGACCTAACTAGGCATTCATTTAACCTAACATAGTGTAGTGTAATGTATCATGCATGGGGTAATTATTGAATGTTTCACCAACATTGACATTAATATCCAAAATACTGTACATTTTTCTAATGTATTTTGGTATGTTCTGTTCAAATATGACCTTCATATCTTGCACAAATGAACTGAAACAAAATTATGAAACATTAAAGTTTTCCTATGTTTTGGTTCATTTTCGCTAGAAATGGTCATATATGAACCACACACACCAAAATACATTAGAAAAATGTATTTTGGATATTAACAAAAACCTACAGTAACCTAACCTAACCTGCTTACTTTTTTTTCTGTTTAATTCATCGTGTACAAGAGAAAATGTTTTGATCCACACAAAAATGACAATCTAAGGTCACTGTTGGTGAAACATTCAATAATAACCCATGCATGGCATGTATATTTATCATTCATGTATGTAATCTACTTTGTATTATTTATGATTGATAATATAGCCTCCTACTGTCGAGTCTGTAGCTATTACATGAATATGGGCTCTGGAACATGCGCGCAGGTTCCAGAGCCACTTCAATAAATTTATTTTGCACCAAAAATCTCCAACATGGGGAGTTTTAGTTCCTCCCAAATTTCGCAAACTGGGTAAACCATAGGTTATAACTAGGGTAGCTCCCCAAAGCTTATTGATACGCCTTAAACCAACATCAAGTTTTGGTAAAATTTAAGAACCTAGACGCACTTCAGACGAGACTGTAGACCCTAATTGCTAACCTAACCTAACCAACGCTATTTTAACATATTACCAAGTTGTTATAGTCTCGGAACTGCATCTGGATTCTTGAAATTCACCCAAATTTTAAGCCAGCTCCCTACAACTTTCCCTACAACTTCCTCTAAATTGGGCTAACGCTTAAGCGAACGTCCAGTAGACTAGCTTTCCCCAGTTAACTGCTTCATCAGACAAGTTTACTAAAGCATTATAGGCTAAAACAATTTTAAAATAATGTATTTAACATGATAATTCAGTCTGTAATTACCTTTCCTTATTTTTTGGAAATCTGAAATACGAAACACTCAAATTATTAGAGCGTTTGTTTTCACAATTAACAGCAGCACATACCATACCCGCCATTTCAACGTTTTCTTCTTGCACTTGACGTCACCAGCACACGAATTACAGTAATTGGAATGCGAGATGATCTAAATAATATAATCGAAGCCTACAGGTCTGTAGGCTTTGATATAATCTTACTCAAACTCCACGTGAAAGATTGATTAATTTATGATTTTATAGTACTTAAAACCGAGATTAGAGAATGGAGTGCTTGTCAGTCTAATTTATTTTCAAAACAAAACTTCTTAAGAACATCCCTAAAGTGGAAATTGGTAATTATACAGAAAAGGACGCTCCTGGATTCAGACAAATCAGTTTTTCTAGATCGATTTTTCTCCTCTTTCCAATGGTGATATTCATTTCCTGTGCAAATGTGTTTTTCTGGAGTTACCCCTTCTTCCCCTTAGAATACTGAGCCCCCAACAAAAGTGGTCATGGCTTAGAAAGAAGAGGGAAAATGTGGGGTTAAAACATGTAAAAAAAAACCTAACTAACCTAACCTAACAGCGTCTCCAGCACCCACAAAGGAAGAAAGAATGACAGTGATTGGTTATTTTTTACTGTGTTTGGTTTCTCGTCACGTGATTAAATAGTCAGGTCATTGGCCAAAAAAATGTATAGGACATAACTCACAAACTGAGTATTTGCACAAGAAACGACTATCATATTTGGAATCGTCGTCAAAAGCTGGTCGATTAATCATTTGAACCCAGGAGCGGTCCTTTTCTGTATATTAGCCTGGAAATTTAATAACAATTAATTTGGAAAACGTACAGGTTGTTCATAAAGTCACGCAAGTGAATATGGTGAAGTAGAAAAACGTTTCTTGAGATCAAGTTTTTGTACAAGTTCGTGTTCAGTTGAGACGGTGGACAATCCGACAAGTCTTTCTTGTATCATTGAAGAACGAATATAGATTTTAATCGATTTGTTTCGTTCACCACTAGCCACCGAAACTAGGAGCGTCAAGATGATGCGAACAACAATAAATCTGATGTAGTCGAGACCACCATGGCCGAGACCGAGATCGGTTTCGAGTCCTACATCACTGTAATAAATGTATTTGTAAGACTATTTGTCAGTTTATGTTCACAAACAAATTTCTTCGACATCTTCACTATACAAATCTGCATCGATATCTCTAGTCTCCATGCTGTAAAGCTCCTGTATTTTCAAACAATGCTCCATTACTTATTTTGGCGTTTTATCGTGCAAGTTGTAGATATCATAAAGAAAGCCAAACACAGAACCAAGTTGATACATTTGTTCAGATCGTTCTTTAACTAACTGTATTGCCGTATCAAGGATTGCATGAAAGAAAGTAACTTTAGATTTTTCTTTCCGGCTATGAATTAGCTCGTCATCTGCTTCATAAGTGAATTGTTTCCTCTTTCTCCGAATATGTACTGGTTCTGGTTCTGGTTTTTCTTGTTCGAAGTTTGCTAGTAACTAACTCTTCAGCAAGTCCACGAGCATCTATCAGTGTTCTTTCAAATCCTTTGTCGCATCAGCAGTCCACAAGAAACTTTTTGGTACGTTCTAATTGCGTAAGAGCAGTATGTATGTCAAGGTCTTTTGCCTGAAGTAGTTTACTAGAAAATTTAATTTAAAAAAGGATGTCATAGCAAACAATGAGAGAAACCACAAATTTAAGACTGAAAATTCCTTTCGCATCAGCGCGTGAAGTATTACCACATGATCCTGTTAAGGTAGTATCGTCAGCAATTTCAATTAGTACATCATAAATGTTGGCAAGTTTGTAGCGAAGAGGTTTCAAGGCAT
This sequence comes from Bathynomus jamesi, assembly GCA_023014485.1. Taxonomy (NCBI): domain Eukaryota; kingdom Metazoa; phylum Arthropoda; class Malacostraca; order Isopoda; family Cirolanidae; genus Bathynomus; species Bathynomus jamesi. The sequence goes on from JAJOZX010002181.1 coordinate 490,681, forward strand.
CAATTCGACTTTCCCATCTTGTTCCACTAAATGATTTTACTGTTAGATTAGGCACATGACGGCTTAAAACTTTCCAACGATGTGTTGAAGGTGAAAAATAAACGTACACGTTGTACTTGGTCAAAGAAAACTGTTCCCTCCAAACAACATCTGGCAGCGTCATTAATAATTAAATTAAAAAAGTGTGCACTACAAGGAACAAAAAATGCTCGTGGATTAATGTCCATAATTCTTTTTGTATGCCATTATCTTTACCCTTCATATTTCTCCCACTGTCGTAACCTTGGGCACGCAAGTTTTCAAGAAGTAATGACATTTCTTCAAACTAGTGGAGAATACTTTGTCATGCCAGCACCAGTCGTCTCCTTCAATGGTACAAATCTTGATAAATGTTCATTTATGCATACTTCAGCATTATTAGTATCCGAAGAGTCGGCCGCATTTACAAAACGAATGATTAAATTGTCATCTGCTCGACAAGATTTACATCAAGTGTCTCACACTCTCACTCACTCACACACACACACAGTATACGCCCCTGATCTGGTGCACACTGTACATTCCAGAATTATTAAATAGTATTTGGTAGAATAAGCAGCTGCTAAGATTTCTTTTTTTAATAGCGTTTGCTAAAAGTTGTATTAGTTCGATTTGTATATTTTTCCCCGAGGTAATGCGTACGTGTTTCATGGTCGTTTATTTTATGCAGATGTTCGTTCATAATTGGATCAAATAAAGTTATTCTACGAATTTAAAAAAAAAAATCCATTACCAGCTCCATACAATTTTTCATCTGTTCCACAGAGTGCAAGATTTTGTATACGAAGAACTCTTACTAGAGCAATCAATTTTTCTAAAATTTGTTTCCAATATGTTTCTTCTTCCGTTATTAGACATAAATTTCATTCGTCTATTGTTTTCTTATTTTTCAACCGCATTTTAAGTTCTTTTCAATTTTGAAGATTTTCCAAATGTTCACTGCTTTTTTCGTGAGATGACAGAATTGCAGACATGTTTTTCCAATCTTTTGAACTTTTATCAGAAAGTGATGACGTGCCAACTGTGTTACTGCTAAACAGCTCACAATAAAAGCAAAATACCGAGTCCTTTGACACCGAATGCTGTAACCATTGTTAGCCATTTCTTCTCCATTGATGAGTCTTCTTTTGTAATGATTTTCTGAGAATTTTCTTTGATTATTATCTTGGAAAACTGAATTGGTGAACTTGTTCTGGCCCATTTTCTACCAAGATTTGTAGCGCATGATCATCGCATTCAGGCCAGGTAGCAGGGTCACCATAGTTTAAATTTAAATTAGTAAGATTTTCACCTTCATTTCCTTTCAAATCTTGATCCATATACGATAGTGGCCAGGCTGAATTTATCTGCAGTAGCTTCATTTATGGCACCTGGAACTGAAGGCTACTACTGAATTCCCTTTATCTTCTACATAATTTTTATTCTCATTCCAAACCCATTACTTAGTATTTCTTCTGTCAAACTAGTCTCTTCACACTTCTCTTAGTTTTTTTTAATCACAATTGCCCTGCACATACAATATCCATTTCCTCATCCTCAATCGCTGCTGCAACTTCGGCATCCCACCACGCTGTTGCCCTCTTTTTCTTTTTCGCGCCTGTCTTTGCCCCCATCCCCCCATGCCTTGTATTCCAAATAAGACATTCCTTATACACACAATCTTTGATACAAGGTACTAACTTGTGTATCAAAAATACATGATACTTTTCAAGAAACAGGCAAGATACAGAGATAAAAGATACATAGCTAAGATATTTTTCTCGATACAAGATACTTATTTAATCAGCTTAAGTTTGCAGACTAGAAAGAAGGAAAAACTTTCGTCATTTAAATCAGCGATTCCCAACATGTGGCATTCGGAATTCTTCTAGATTATACGCACCTTGCTAATTGGTGAATTACTTTGATAATTTTTCAAAAGTAATATCGATTGTGGATTAATAACCGGCAATTTTTCGCGACTGCGGATTTGCATGCTATCGAATCCGCAGTCCATGTAGATTTCGGATTATTTAACGATAACGAAGTCAAAATCAAGATTTTGATTCATTACAAATGTCGATTCGTCATTGGAATAAATAACTTACAGTAGATAAGCCTAAAATTCAAATTTTACACCGCAGTTCCGCCTCTACAGTTTTGGGTTATGTGGTACATGCATGGAAATACGTCGTGGCCAATGACAATGGGTCGGATAGTGTAGGGTGGCCACAAAGTCCCTTTATTACGTGAAAAACAAGGGCAACATACAGATATGCTGTAATTTCACTGCAAAGGGACTTTGTGGCCACTGTAGTTAGATGCGAGACAGTCATGTACCGTCCAGATTATGTAACGACCCGTGGTTCGGATCCCGCATAAAGCCGTGTCCCCTCCGTCATATAACCTTAGATGTAGCGGAGAAGGTCGACTTGACAACAGATATTTGAACAAATCGCATTATAAAACAGATTTAAGGAAATTAAAAACGCCTCAGTATGAGCAAATGAGAGGAAGACACACTGGATACGATTCAATCTGCACTTGCTTATTACAATAAGTGCACGTTAGACATTAGCCACATTATCTGTCGAGCAATAGCTAATGTGGTAAAAGTCTAAATTTTTTTAGCATATGAAAGAGGAAGAAGCTGCTGCAGAATTGTTACGCCACGATCGTGAAGAGGAATAAACTCACTAAATTAATTTTAAAATGACTGCTGCCTTCAGGAAGACATTCCTACTTTTTAAGAGAACCATGTTACTGCAAGTGTTCATGATGTAATTCTGACCTTTTACCAACTTCCCTGCATTACACACACACTTCAAATAGACATGCTCAAGAATGTTCATGACATTCTGATTTTACCACAAGCCACCACGTCGATGAGTTCAGTTGAAAGAAAAACGGGTTGGCATTAATTATTAAAACGCAAGTGAAATTAGACTGAATAAATGAGGATTATACTCGAGATCTTCAAAAGTAAGTACAGTTAGTAACCTACATACTAGACATTTGCCAACTAATTGTAATGAGACTTATTATCGAATTAATGAAGTTACTATTTTACAATAATAATTCCATTTTGTAAATGTGCTTCCTTTCTCAGCCACAAGTTTCCTCAAGTATGTCAAGTTCTCACAGAAACTCGTAGTCTGGGAACGAGAAAATATCCGAAAATGTAAATTCATTTGGGAAATGTTTTGCAGCCTTTTGTCGAGTTATCTCAATCATTTATGGGTTGTATTTCCTTTAGCACTTCACCTTCACTCGTTAAAGGAAACTATTAATTTTAATATACATTCTATATTTTGTAGTTTTAGTTTCCAACATAATTTAAAAATCTTCATAAAACCCTCGCACAATACGGTATGATGCCCTCTGTCACTTCAATCGTACAATTGTCAAAGAATAGTGAAGATGAAGAAAACAATCATTTGCGTTTTAATTTTTGAGGGGAAAAAAATGTACCGTTCGATCTTGCGCGACAATTTAGTAGACAATTTCTACTATTTTTGAATCCTTGTATTCGGATTAGAGAATATTGAATTCTGTCCAGCAGTGCCGCGCTCGAAGGACTAACAATACGGTATTTCCTCACGATATTCCGTATATTAAAATACATGAATGAAATATCAGTTTAATGCGAAATTTTTAACTGGTTGCAAAGCTAATGTTCTACAGCACGTCAATATACAAATCACTACTGTTATGCGGACTAGACTTATACCTTGTTGCGTACAAATTTAACGAGTTCTTAACTACTTTCCGATTAAAATCTCGATTAATAAAAAGTAAAATGCCGAAGTATCGGGTGTACTAGCCAGTTGTATATGGCTCACGTCTCCGTACCCTATAAGCGAAGCGAAGACACGACATAAAGGGTTCAATTTCCGATGGTGCGCGTTAATAATAAGTAATAATAAAGGAGAGAGTAATGGGCGCGCTGTTGGCCTTCTTGACTCACTATTACTATCAGGTATACTAAACCAAAGATTTCTACAATGGCTTGGCTTCACTATCTTCATCTTTGAAAACTACAAATTTAGATGTTTTACATCAAACCTCGGCTGTTAACACTGATATCTCTATCCTTCTATTTATAATAGTTATACTTAAGAGAAACTAAGTAGCTCAGTCTTCAATATATTTGAACTTACGAACAAGTTGCATATACATTACAGTATTATTAAAAGGTAATAATTGTAGTAACAAAATTTTAATAAATTATAATATAAATGAAATGTTTTCATGCAGTCAAACCGATAATTATTACTTGGGGTTGTTGTTGTTGTTGTTGTTGTTCCCAAAGTAAATTTAGGGAATGAGTAGAGTGATTGTGAAAATTTCGCATAATACTTCAAATGGGTTTTTTTAAATATTCATATCCTCGAAGTTGGGAAGACTGCTAGAAGGACCTTTGCTGTTCTTTTGCTGACTTTCGTACCACGTTTTATTTAACATCTGAAAACAAATAAATTAATTAACAAGAACTATATCGAATCATCGTCCCCTCCTCTACTCGTGATCTTTGGTACAGAGACCCAATATATATTTTGCGGTAGAGGAGGGGCCACCAGCTTGACCTCCGTGTGAAGAGAAACCAACGCACGAAACAACATAAGTTAAAGTTCATAAGAGATAGATAGATAGATAGATAGATAGATAGATAGATAGATAGATAGATAGATAGATAGATAGATATATATATCAGGCCATCCAATAAGTAATGTCGTTTTTTAGATTGGAATTTGAAGAACAAAAAAAAAAAAAAAACTTTTTAATCTAGTATATTTTTTCCATCAGAATCAATGAGACTCTGCCAACGTCCTACAAGCTTTTCAATGCCATGTTTATAAAATTCAGGCGGTTTTGAGGCAAAAAACGTACAAAGACTGGTGTGCAGGTCATCTAAAGAAGTATACTGTTTCTCGTCAAGATATCTCTTCAGGAGTCAGCAAAACTGATAATTTGAAGGCGCAAGGTCTGGAGAATATGGAGGATGTGGAAGTTTTTCCCACCCAAGCAACTCAATTTTTGCAGAAGTGATCCGAGCGGTATGAGGACATGCGTTGTCGTGGTGGAACACGATTCCTTTCCGATTAACCAAAGAAGGTCTCTCTTCTTCTAGTGCAGTGTTCAATCGATCCACCTTTATCCTACCAAACACTAAGCAACACCTTCCGAGGGTGAAGATTTGGTTTTGGCTGTGGTGTCGCTGGTTCTTCGGCACAAACCCACTGTCGACGGCGCTTAACATTCTGGTACGGTAGTATCCACTTTTCATCACCAGTCACTAAACGGTGCAAAAACGGATCTTGGAGTTCACGGGAATGAAGAGCTGTGCTAATGTTTATCCGCACCCTCAGATTGTCGACCGACAATTCATGTGGCACCCTTTTCCTAACTTAGGCACTTTCCCGAGTTGTTGCAAATGTCGATGGATGGTGGACGGGAATGAATCGAGTTTCTGGGCCAATTCTTCGACAGTTGTTGAACAGTCTTCTTCAAGTGCGGCTAACAGCAGGTCATCATCAAACTCAGCAGGGCGTCCAGAGCGTGTTGCATTTGTCAAACAGCAGTCACCATTCCTAAACTTTTAAAACCATCTTTGACATTTCCTCACATGCAGAATATCGTTGCCATAAACGTCCTGAATGTTTCGCGTTGCTTCAGTAGCACTATTCCCTTTTTTGAACTCGTAAAGCATTATATGCCTGATATGCTCTTCTGATACCACCATGTTTATGAGGGGTTCACAAAGCAAAACACACGTCTTCAGTGGTCAAAGTCTGTAAAGTATGTAGCGAAACACGATAGATCTCCTCTTAGATATAACCTTCGGAAAATTTATGCTTAAAACGAGTAGGACTAGTTTAAACTTAATCTATCGTAAAAAACGACATTACTTATGGGATGACCTGATATATATATATATAACAAAAGATTTTTTACATTTCATACAAATACAGTGTGATACATTTGCTTCATTAAAGTAAATGTTCGAAATTCTTTTCTCCTACTTGAATGCATGCCTCAGCATGCCTCCCGTCTCTCTCTCTACCTATTCCCCGCTCATCATAAAATACTGCTAACCACCATTCCCTCATTTGTTCATACTCATTTTTCCCCTTAACTATCTCTCTTCTATCCTATTTTGCGGCGTGCTGAGGCATGCACTCGAGTAGAAAAGAATTTCAAACATTTACTTCAACAAAGCAAATGTATCGCACTATATATATTATATGGATGAATTTCACAATTAAACACGTAAAATGAATGAATGATGCAGCTCCCCCTTTTTTCCCTTGTGGGTTTGCATCATATATATATATATATATATATATATATATATATTATATATATATATATAATATATATATATTATATATATATATATATATATATATATATATATATATATATATATATATATATATATATATATATATATATATATATATAACCTTTGGTTAGCTTCCGCCCGAATTGTTCATTCTGACGAAAGTCAAGCTTTTCATTCAACCAGAGACCTACAGTTTAACATGAAGTCCGAACCACGCCCCACCAGCAGCCCAGCGTCTTAACCACTAGGCTAGCGTTGCCATATCGTCTCCCTCACATATCTGAGTTTGAATGTTAAAATTCTGGAAATGCAGTGGAAAATCTGGATTTTATATATATATATTTTTGTTTTGTTTCAAAGTATGACCGCTCATGGCCACCAAAAGAAAGGTGGATAGCAGAGCGAACCCAGGACGAAGACTATGAAACAGCGAACGGAAGTGAACAATATACGGGGAGGAGGGGGGGGGGAATTAGCAGAGTCACAACCGGTAAAGAAGACGGGACCGAAGGAGGAAGGAGAACAACCCGGTTACCGAAAAGTAGGGACCTTCCGATAGAATAGCGCCAAGCCTATCACAAGGCCCGACGCTCTCCAAAAAGGGAAAATACTCTGCGCGCAGCGCAGAGTAGCGGACACTCCACCAGCAGGTGAGCAATTGTGAGTACGATGTTACAATCGGGACACCCGATCCCCGGCCATCAAATAGCCATGGGTCAGGTGGGTGTGGCCAATACGGAGGCGGGCCAAAGCCACCTCCTTATGGCGCGACCGATGGAAGGAAGAGGCCCAACATCCCAATTTGGGCTTAATCTTGCAGAGTTTATTATTTACAGCGCCATCCCAGCGACTCTGCCACCCGGAGCGCAAAAACCTACGGAAGCCAGGGATATAATCGGAAAAGGGGAGGGACACGGGTGAAACCTGTAGTCGGCACGCGGAACGGGCAGCTCGATCGGCAGCCTCATTTCCAACCACGTTAACATGTGCAGGAACCCAGCAAAATACCACCTCCTTGCCACCAGAAGTGACAAGGATATGGCACAGTAGCTGGATTCGTCGGACCAGTGGGTGGACAGGGTCAAAACACTCCAGGCCATCCAGGGCACTGCGGGAATCCGAATAGATGACAAACGACCCATATGGACGCTCCCGCACCACCTCCAGAGCGCTCAGAATGGCATAGAGCTCCGCCGTGAAAACGGAAGCCTCATCAGGGAGACGGGTACATCGGGGAGCAAGGGCAAACGACTGGGGAACAGCCGCGGCCCCAACGCCCCCCGACGACCTCGAGCCATCTGTGAAGACCGCAACACATGCAGAGTGACACGCTGCATGCTGAAGGAACAGAGACCGAAGTAAGGCAGAGTCAGAATCGGCCCTGCGAACGGGGCGCAACGCCCTACAGCACGCAACAGGGGTGCTCTCCCAAGGTGCAACACCCCTGAAAGAGACCGGTATAACGGATGGAGGAGGAGTGCCCATACCATCGAGGAGGGAGGTCACCGTGTCGGTGAAATACCAACCCCCATCCCGGCAGAACGCACTCTCAACCACCTGGAACAGAAGAGAGGTGGGAAGACGGAGGATCCGGAGATAGTGCTTAGCAATGAGGAACGACCTCCGATCCTCCAAGGGAGGGATGTCGCACTCAACCTGCAGACTATCAACCGGAGAGGAGCGGAAGGCGCCAGATGACATGCGCAGTCCTCTAGAGAGGACCGGATCCAGTATCCGAAGGGCCGTGCGGGAGGCGGAGCCATACACCACACTCCCATAGTCTAATTTGGACTGTACCAGGGACACGTACAAACGGAGGAGCGTCCGCCTATCCGCGCCCCATGTAGTATGCGACAGATGTCCCAGCAAATCCAGGGTACGTCTCGCGGACTCGCGCAGCCGGCGAAGGTGGGGAACCCAGCTCAAGCGGCTGTCGAAAACCATACCCAAGAAGAGTACTGATGGAACGAGGGCCAGAGGCTGACCCCCGAGTGTAAGGTGAAAGGCCGGGATGGCGCCGGATCCCCGTCTCCTCGACGGAAGGAAGGCCACACACGAAGTCTTCGGGGAAGACAGCGTAAGGCCCACCGACGCCGCCCAGCGTTCAACCCGATTGACCGTGAGTTGGACTTGCCTCTCCACGAGGGGGGGACTCGTCCCCGCGGCATAGACAGCCAGATCATCTGCGTAGATGGAACAGCGCACCGAGGGCGGAAGAGCTCCCGGTAGTGCAGACATAACCAGATTGAAGCAGGAGTAGTGATGTAAAAAAACCGTTTTTTTTTTGTCGTTTTTTTTTGTTTTTTTTGTTTTTTTTAATTAATATAGATATTGCCAATTTAATTATAAGGTATACTTTTGCAATGATATATATTATAAAAATAAATAAATAAATAATAAAATAGGCCATATGGTACCAGTATAGAATGTCCTTTTCAGCCTATTTACAGAAAAAACTGGCCTCTTTCTTGCACTGAAAGTCTTGTATCTTGAGATCCATTAAACTTGCGAGAACACTGGCTGGGAGCTGACTGCCCATTGTCCAACCTTCCCAGGACTCTCCCATCCATGCCTCGGATTTTGAATCTCCCACTTAACTATCCTTTAGACCCGCGATGACATATTCCCCCCCCCCCCCCACGAGACCATCCATATATATATACACATACACCCATATACATATATACCAATATATACATAAATACTTATATACACATTTATATCTATTGTATACCCCATACACATGCATACATCCAGAATTCCAGATACATACGCATGCATACTCACATATATACCTACACAAACTCATACACCTCTATTTCGCCCTTTCATTACCTCCGAGATCATTTAGCACATACAGTAATATCCATACAGCCAAAAGAAAACCAATTAAGCACAGACAGAGCAGCAAAGCTAGTATTTATATCGCAAAATGCAAAATTCCAAGAAAGTGAAGTAAAACATGGTGCTACATTGGCTTCGTCAACATCCAAATCTGCAATAAATACCAGTACCTGTGATATTGAAACTATTTGCTTTAATCAATCTAGTGATAATGATTCTTCAATGGAAATAGAATCAGATAATGAAAGTTAAACAGCATTAGGTTAACACAAAGGTTAAAGAAAGAGATGAATATTTATATTTTTTTAATTTTTCTATTTGGAATATATATATATATATATATATATATATATATATCTATATATATATATATATATATATATATATATACACACTGGTATTCTTGCCAATCACAATTATATCTATTGTTTTATACCAGTATTATGGATATTATACCAGTACCTGTGATATTGAAACTAGCATATATGCTCTACCCAATCTAGTGATGATTCTTCCATGGAAATGTAGGTTAACAAAAAGGTTCAAAAAAAGGTGAATATTTTCCTTTTCTATCTGGAATATATATACTGGTACTCTTGCCAATCACAATTATGTATATTGTTTGAAACGAGGAAGAATGTTTTATGTTCTAGTTAAAAAATATATATACATATAAAAAATGAGGGTTTGTTTTTCCTTTCTATTATATACTTTTTGCGTGATTCAATTTTTCTAAAAGATGACTATATAGTATATATACTAGGTATAACCGTATAAGCTTGGTAGTATAGTAAATTATAGGTAATACTAATATACTTATTAGATTAAAGGAAAAAAAATATGGAATAAGTTTAAAACAATAAAAACACAAAAAAACAGACTACCTTCGTTTTAAACAAAAAAAACGACAAAAAAACAAAAAAAACGACACAATAAAAAACGACTCACATCACTAAGCAGACGCTTAAAACACACCCCTGGGGCACCCCCTCCTCCTGAACATACAGGTCAGATAGGGCCGCCCCATTACGGACGCGGAAAGTGCGACGGCAGAGGAAGTTGCGAAGAAACGTGGGCAAAAAGCCCACAAAACCAAGAGACTTCAAACGGTCCATGACAACTCCCCGACGGGTCGTGTCATAGGCCTTTTGGACGTCAAAAAGACGGCCAGAACAAGATTCCGGCGGGAAAATGCCTCCCGTACATCATGGCCAAGGAGGAGAAGGGGGTCCAGAGTACCCCGAAATCGACGAAAACCATACTGGGTCGGGGGGTATAACCCAAGCGACTCCAGTGTAAAGGAAAGTCGGACGGCCACCATCTTTTCAGGAGCTTGCATAAGCAGCTCGTCAAAGCAATAGGCCGATAGCTCGCCACCTCCGCCGGATCCTTCCCCGGCTTAGGTATCGGGACCACAATCGCCTCCCTCCAACGGGAAGGGAACGACCCCTCAACCCACACCGGTTGAAAAGATCCAGCAAGAAGTGCAGGGCCATCGGGTGCAGATTCCAAAGAAAGTCATACGGAATGTCATCAGGGCCAGGGGCGGAAGAACGACGGGTTGCCAAGGCAGCCCGAAGTTCCCGCATCGTAAAGAGATGGTTATAGGGCTCGTTCCCAGGGGGCGGGAACGTGACCTCCGATAAAGGGCGATCCGCAGCTGAAGGCGAACGGGAAACCGCAGCAAAAGCACCGGCCAGCCGATCAGCCACAGCAGCAGGATCCGAAAGGAAGCCGTCCCCGTCCCGAAGGACAGGGCGACTAGCAGGGACTGGCTTCCCCTCGATACTACGTACCTTCCGCCACACAGCAGCAGAAGGGGTAGATGAGGAGATGCCGGACACAAAAGCACGCCAAGAGGCCCGACGGGCCAACTTGAGAGTCCGGCGGGCGAAAGCCTTCGCCCGCCGCATCTCAATCAAGTGGTCCGCGCGCCGGGTGCGGTGGAAGCGGCGCGTTGCCCTCTTCCTCTCGCACACCGCCTGGTGACATGCTGGAGTCCACCACGGGACGCTACGAGTCCGCGGGTTACCGGAAGATCGAGGAATACAGTCCTCCGCGACGCCCATCACCACCCGCTCGAAGAACTCCAAGCTCTCATCCACAGAGCCAAAGCTCAATACCGAACGGACAATGACGGAACGAGCTCTGAAAGATGGCCAGTCAGCCCGCGCAAGGCACCACCTCGGTCGAGACGAGACGCCCGGCTGCGGTCCGACCGGCTCAAGACAGACTGGGTAATGATCACTGCCATAAGAGTCCCCCAACACCTTCCACGAAAAATCGAGTAAGGCATCGAGGGACACCAAGGAGAGATCAATACAGGTAAATGAACCCGTGGGTTCGTGGAAGTAAGTAGGTTCACCGGAATTGAGGCACGCAAAGGAAAGTTCCTCCATTAAGGAGAGTAAATACCAGCAACATTAGTCGACCGAACATCTCCCCAAGCCGGGTCGCGACTGTTAAAGTCCCCGAGGAGGAGAAACGGTCGAGGTAGTTGCAGCACCAACTCGCGAACCGCGTCGCGAGAAGGAGGGTCATGAGGAGGAATATAAACGAGCAGGCAGTGTACTGGCGATCTAAAAAGAGCCGCACAGCCACAGCCTGCAAGGAAGTGCGAAGAGGCACACCTCGCGATGGTAACGAATGATGCACGTAAATCGCCGCACCCCGCCGGCGTGTGTGCTCATCCGGGGTGCAAGGGAAACCAACATAGCCAGAGAGACGAGGGAGTCCCCGCGCAGCCAGGATAGTCTCCTGGAGACAAACACAGGAAGGCCGCTCGCTCTCCAGCAGGGAGGCAAGGTTCTCCCAGTTAGCTAAAAGCCCCCTACAGTTCCAATGCAAATGGAACTGTAAGGGGAAGCGGCATTATAAGAGGCAGAGAAAACAGCGAAATAGCCACGGACCAAGCTGAGCAGCAAACTCAACGGTCCGTAACCAGGGACGGAATCGGTTCCCCGACTCACCCAGAACTGGGGGGGTAGGGGCCACCGACTCCGCATCTGCTGCACCCGTAGTAGAACGAGAAGTGGAGAGTAGAACAGGGAGGTCAGAGGGGGCTCTCCCGGCTCCCGGCGGGGGGAGAGACGACGACGGGCCCAGCCGAAACCCCCAACTCCCCACCAGAGGGGGACCGGGGGGAACCAGCTGTTCGAGGGCTCGTCAAACCAGACAAGCACTGACGGGGGGGGAGGAAAGGTCGACCACAGGTGGGAGAGGTAGATCCAGGAGAGAGACCCGACCACTCTCAGCAGGAGCCGAAGGGAGAGAGACTCCATGAAGGAGGGCCAGGCCCTCTCGACCGGGTCTATCATGGGAACAGAGTCAGTAATCGAGGGTGTCATGGGGCGGTGTACCTCGACCGACACCCGGACACTGGTCGGGGCACCGGGAGGTGACGCCTCACCAGCCCCCGTATAGGGGGGAGTCCCGAGCGGATCAGGAACAGCGCGCCGCTTCCCCTCCGGTGAAGAAGGGGAAGCAGGGCGAGCAGCAGTCAGGATCGGGTCGGAAGGACTCCGACTCCGACCACGGCGACGCTTCCTCCTCCCTTCGGGGCATCCCCTCCCCACCCGAGAGACGAGTAGGCAAGGATCCAGACCCCAAGGCCGGAGGGGAGAAGGGGCACTTGTAGGCAGGGAATCAGATGGGATGTCGAAAGTGAGGCAGAGGAACAAGAAGGACCCGCGGCGCCAGGAGGACCACCAACCCCCGGAACTTCCAGGGGGGGCACCACTCCGTAGACGCCGGGGTAGCACGGGAGGGGCCCGAGGACCCGCCAGGGCCAAGAGCCGCAGCGTAGGACAACCCCCGCCGCGGCTCCCGGTCACGGACTATCGCGCGCCTCCCGCGCACTAAGGAATTCGGTAGTCCTTAAGGACCGCACCTCAATTCAAACTTGAAAACGGGGCAGTCCCGAGAGAGGAAGGGTGGGCCCCCGAACAGTTCGAGCACCGCGGGGGCTTCGTGCACGGGGTAGGGTGCGCAGGCCCACCGCAGCGGAGCGGACACAGAGCTAACATGGCCGAACCGGTTGCAGCCAAAGCAGCGAACCGGGTCAGGCACATATGGTCGCACCGAAAACTCACACGACCGGCGATCACCCATGCCCCAGAACACCTGGGCCGGAGGCACAAGGGAGTCAAAGGTCAGGAGCAGACGAGCGGACGGGGTAAGAGCACCATCCCGGCGCGACGAAAAGCGGAAGACCTTCGTTACCCCCTGGGGGGCAAGATCCTCCTGCAACTCGCCAACCGGGATTGACAGCAGACGGGAAGCGAAAATGGTGCCTGACAGCTATTCAATTGCGGATGGGGAGTCACAGAAACTCTGCAACCCAAGACATCCTGCAACTGTAGAAGGGACCCAGTCACCCCCGAAGAACGGGACTTCAAAAGAAGAGACCCATCCTCAGAGGGCGGATATCATAACGACAGGGAACCCCTATCGTCTTAAGGCGCTGAAACACCCGTTCCGAGTTGCCCGGAAGGGAGCCAGCGGAAGGGCGGAGAACAAGGAACCTGTCCACCGGACAGAAATTGACAGCAGAGACAGGTCCATGTGTAACGGTAACCGAGAGTGGGCGAGAGAACAAGGGCCGCGAAGACCCCGCCCTACGGCCACCACGAGTCCGGCCACGAGAGCCAGACGCCGCAGAGGACGAGAGGGGGCCATACGGCTTGAGGTCAATCCAGCGGAGGCAGAGGCCGCTGAACGACCAGAAGTAGTAGTCTGATCCAAATCCAAGGGCGGGCCAGAGTCGTCAACAGAGGGGAGTGAAGTTTAGAAAGAACCCATAAACAATAGCTTTACAAAAAAGGCAGCCTCGGACCCAAGGCGATGCACCATCCGCCGCTGCATCCTTCAAGCGCAGGCCCAACGTCCCGGGTAGCCCGCCCCCCAACCTAACTGTCGTTTTAAAAACAGCAGATTGGCACTACGGAGATTTGTCCGTTAAGGGCCAAGCAAAGACCCAATCCAGACGCAGCAGCGGTCCGGGCGCCCGTACCGTCCCCGGAGCACGGCTCAGCCACGGAGCGATGCCCCCCGGCGGGTGCACCCGATGACCCCAAGACTGCAAATACAAACAGAGGGGGGGGGATACTACGATTGACAGAGGCACAGGACCGAGTCAAGACAAAAGAAATTCCGGGAGACGGAAAAAAAGGGGGAGCAAAAAGAAAAGAAGGGGGAACGCAACTAGGTAACTCTTCGCCCACACCCCGCGAGGAGTTGAGGAAACCTCAACAACCCACGAGGTGTACGAGCCCCCTCGGCCCGGCAAGCCGGAGTACCTAATCGAGGGGTATATATATATATATATATATATATATATATATATATATATATATATATATATATATTATATATTAGGGTGCATCAAACGCCCTTAGGTTCTTGGATTTTAATGTCTATTCTCTCAAATGTTACACTTGTTGCTAGAAGTGTGTATGCCAAAAAGTAATTAAATCGGAGGTGGTCCTGGGTGGCCACCGGTCACTTTTATATTTTCGCGGCAATTTTCGGGGCCGCGCTATGTAAAAATATCTATTTTTTTTTATTTACCAACCAGTTGACTACTTACATTGTTTCTTTTAATATAGAGTTGCTAAGGGGTGATTTACATAACATTTGAGAGAATAGACATTAAAATCCAAGAACCTAAGGGCGTTTGATGCACCCTAAAGGGGTGATTTACATAAAACATGTACCATAAACGAAACTTCACTTATAGTCTAATAATATCCTTTATTGTCTTTCAGAAACAATGGAAGCTGTAACAATGGAAGCTAAGAAGACCAGATTAGCAAGTGCCATTTTTGGTCTTGGCAATGCTCTTACAGGAGATGGTACATTGACAGGAGTCCGCCTCCCAACTTGCCGGCAGGTTCTTCGATGCGTGATGTGGCACATCCAGAAAGAAATATGTGAAGGCAAACAAACACAGCCACTCAAATGGAAATCTGCCAGCATAGTCCTTATCCAGCTGAAAACATTCTACACTAAAGCAAATATTCCTATGCTTTCAGACCATCAATGCTGCAAACTAATACTTGACCTTCTTAATGACAATAACAAATTGCGTCAAATACCTGTTTCTCGCAGAGAATCTCCAAACACTTTGGCTAAGTTGCAATCCATGAATGAACGTCTTGATAAGACCTTTGGTGTATGGACAAAAGATGCAATGACAAACATTAAGAATGAGGAAGATAGAGCATTTTAGAGTCAATGAAATCTGACAGAGTAGCCTCATTTGGTAGTGTTGACAAGAAGAAAGCTGATAAAGATCGTAGAAAAGAAAAACGCATCTTAGCGGAAGCTTCAAGACGAGAACGTCATGAATCATCCAGTGTACAAGAGATGAAAAGTTCTGTATGCTCTGATGATAGTGCCTCTGCAGATAGCTTGGAAGAAACTGAAGAAGAGGCGATTCCAGAGCTTCAAAGGAAGCGTAGTCACCACAGATCAACATATGCAGGTACGTCTGCCTTTATTCCTCATGATATTCTGAAAAGGCCTTCAGTCAGGTCTGTTGCTACTCAACTAAACATAACTCCTGCTCAACAGGCTGTGCTCACCGAAGCTGTAATTCAAGAGGCAGGAGGTGATCCACGTCGTGTGGCCAAGTCGTATTCAACTGCTGATAAGGCTCGACGATCAATAACAAGTGCTATCGCCAAAGATATTCGAGAAAATTGGATCGCCCCAACAGCTGCAACACTTCACTGGGATGGCAAGCAGATGCATACGCTCACAAACAAGAATGGCAAGGAAGAAAGATTGCCAGTGTTGGTTGGGAATGCCACTGATGTAAAGCTACTGGGAGTGGCTAGATATCCTCGTGGAAGTGATATGTCATCAGGTGACATCATTGCCGAGCACACTTACACGTTTCTACATTCATGGAAGTGCAAACGTCAGTTGTCAACTTATGTTTTGACACAACAGCATCAAACACTGGACACGTTACAGCTGCCTGTGTTACCATTCAATCAAAACTGGACCGTGCTCTTCTGTGGTGTGCATGTCGCCATCATGTTGGAGAGGTAATCCTGGATCATGTGTTTGACGCTCTCAAAATTGAGACATCAAAGTCTCCAGAAGCATCTTTGTTCCAAAGATTCCAGAAGAATTGGGAACGCATATCGCATGCAAAGGATGAAAGTTTAACCAAAATTGACATTTCAATGTACAATGACGATGCACAACAACTGCTTTTATCCTGCAAAAACAAGGTTTTAAGCACAATCCGCACAAGCGCTTCATACTGTAGGGAAGACTACAAGGAAATGGCACAACTCTGCCAGGTAGTCCTCGATGATGATGTCACAAAACAAGGAACACTCCACAGACCTGGGGCCATGCATAAAGCAAGGTGGATGTCAAAGATTCTTTATTCCATCAAAATATGCCTACTTGAAGAGCAAATTTCTGTACTACCTCGAGGAACTGTAACAACACAACATCAACAGGAAAAACTGAAGGAGTTTGTTGTTTTTGTTGTTTATATTTATTGTGATTGGTGGCTCATATGTCAGTCTGCTTCAAATGCCCCATGGTTTGATTTGTGCTTATACAAGACTCTGCTCAACTATAAAGCTGTCAACTCAATCATTTCAGTCAGCGCTGTGAAAGCCTTTGATAGACATTTGTGGTATTTAACCCCAGAACTGGTTGTTTTGGCACTGTTCAGCAATGCAGTACCTCAAAAGGAGCGTCGTGCCCTTGCAGATGTGTTACTGGCCATACAACCAGATGAAATGCCAAGCACTCCAAAACACCGCTACGGTTCTGGATATGGCAAACCGTCATTTCCAAAAATTACAGAAGCGACAACCCCGGCTGATCTTGTGAACGAGGACTCGTGGTTTACAGTGAACCTTCTTCACCTGGATATGACCTTCCTAACAGAGGAGGTTGACAATTGGCAGAACAATGACCACTTCAAGGCAGCCAAGTCCATTGTGGATGGGTTAAATGTTGTGAATGACCCTGCGGAGAGAGCAGTAAAGCTCACAACTGATTTTGTCTCAGCTGCAAGAGGAGAAGACCACTTCCAAAATCTTCTTCAAGTGGTTGAATGTGACCGCAAAGCGAGGCCAAATTTGCGGAAATGAGCAAAGTTGGAGTAGTGACATTGGCGTTGTTTTATACATTTTCAACTTTCAATCAATGTAAGTATAGTAATACCGAATATTTGTATATTAGTATTATAAGTAATACCGAATATTCGGTGCATCACTACTAAATATATCAAAGTGGCCGGTGGCCACCCAGGACCACCTCCGATTTGATTTTTTTTTGCATACATACTTCTACCAACAAGTGTAACATTTGAGGGAATAGACATTAAAATTCAACAACATTTTGAAAATCATGGGGCATTTAATGCACCCTAATTATATATATATAATGTTTCAGACCAACAAAGACCCTAGGATCCACTCATGGCTGGTCTACCTAACTGTATTCGTAATTGTGTATGTCCTCCGTGGTGGCAGAGGGGACCTACAATTTTACGTGGGTTCCGAACCACACAGCCTTAATTTTACCAGGGCTGTGGAGTAGGAGTCGGAAGCAATTTTGGTGGTGCTTGAGTCGGAGTCGGAGTCGGTAAAAATGTACCGACTCCGACCTCAATATAAATTTTAATAAAATATGTTTTTGTGTGTGATATCACTGGCAGCTATGGTGGTTAAACCACTTAAATAATAAACACAATGTTTTCCATTTCAGACACTAATGCCATTAATTCATTTTTTCTTTTCAGATAATATTTTTTATTTTTAATGCTTATTTAATTTCGAGTTCTTTCTAAATTTCATAAGTTTTTAACTTTCAAGTCTAAAACCCCTTTCACAATGGCAAAGACACTTCCACAAAGTCTGCAGTTTTTTAATATTTTACAATAACCACAGATGGGAAACATTTCGTGTGTCAGTGTATGATAGAAGATGATGAAAAATTATGTGAAGCAAAAATCAGTGGTTTTACTGGCTCTGATAAAAATGCACCAACCAGAGCATCAAATTTGAAAAGGCATTTGCAGTGTTTCCATCCCAAAATTTTAGAAGTTGTCATTGAGAAAGATAGTAATAAAAACCTTCCAACTACTTCAAAGTTAACAAAAGATCAGAAATCTACTGAATGACAAGCACCACTTACAAGATTCTTTACTACAGACAAAGTTACCGTAACAATGACCACAGATGATGATGCTTCACGTGGTGGTGATGAAATGCCTCTTGTGTAATTATCATCATAGCAGATTTAGAATTAATATACCTTCGGAGTCGGAGTCGGAGTAGGAGTCGGATAGACAAAAAATTGAGGAGTCGGAGTCGGTTTTTTATGTGCCAACTCCACAGCCCTGAATTTTACTACCTTAAACTATACCCAATTTATCAACATATGCGTCTAATCAATTTTTAAACATGTTTATAGACGTGCTACTAATTACTTCTACCGGCAAACTATTCCACCTATTTACTATTCTATGTGTAAAAAAGTTTTTGGCAACTGCTATCTCGAACCTTCTACTTGTCGACTTACACCCATTATTTCTAGTCCTATTATATTGAGACATTTCGAAAAAGCTATCTCCATCTAAGTTATCGAACCCATTCATTATTTTGAGAACCTGAATTAGATCACCCCTTAGCCTCCTAGTCTTGAGTGTAGTCAATTTTAACTCCTTAAGCCTATCCTCGTACGACTTCGACCAAAGTGACAAAATCATCTTAGTTGCTCGTCTTTGAACTCTTTCGATTTTGTCTATCTTTTCGCATATGTGGATTCCAAAATTGGATTGCGTACTCCAAATGAGGTCTAACTAATGATTTATAAAGAGGAACAATAATATCGCGCGATTTGCACTCAAAATCCCGAGCTATAAAACCTAGCACTTTGTTCGCTTTATTGACCGCTGCTGTACTTTGTTTCGCTACTTTTAAATCACCAGTGACTATAACTCCTAAATCTTTTTCCTGCTCTACGCTTGCTAACTCCTTTCCTGACATACTATAAGCAAAATTACCATTACGCGAACCGATATGTAAAATTTTGCACTTCTCGACGTTAAATCTCATTTGCCATGTGACTGACCAGTCAACAATTTTATTCAGATCTTCCTGGATTTTACCTCTAACTTCGTCATTAATCGCCCTACCACCCAACTTCGTATCATCCCCAAACTTTGAAACTGTACTGACTAGGCCGACATCTAAATCGTTAATAAGTTGATTAAAACTATATTTGTAGCATTAGAGAAAGGAGGAGAGAAAAACTTTCCTTGCCAGTGACATTCTTCACAACAGCAGTCTTTTTAGTTCTTGCACATTTGATTTGCTTAGCTATATCAGAATCAGGACAAACTGCTTGGATAAGTTTAAGCTTTTCAATGCGTTTCTTTGTTTGTGCACGTTTCCTCAAGTCTTGTCTGCCGGCTCGCAAACACAAATCAACACTGCACACGGAACAAAACGCGTAGTTCGAGCTTTTACGGCTCCTTCGAAGCCACTTTTTAAATTCAATATCACTTTACCAACACAGAGTATTTTTTAAGATATTTTCGTTTCCGTTTTTTGGCTGGGACAACAGATGGAGTTCTGTTGTTGCTACTATTTGTATCAGAAGACATTTCAGTTAAGAGCTAACATTACTTATACACTAACGTTAGTTATGTCTCACCCACCACCACCAGAATAACGACAAACTGAAACTTAGGTTCAGTTTAATTTAATCATTCGTATCAGTAATAATTCGGCAATAATTTAATTTAATCATTCGTACCGGTAGACACTAGGCCACGGATCGACTGAACAAGTTATGAACTTGTAATCCAACGAAAGCCGAGAAGTGCAATGTTGCCAAATCCTTGCTTAAAAATGTAAATTCTAGATATTTAGGGAATATTTTTTGGAAATGTATAAAAAGTCTGGACATTTCACACACTTAACCCAAAAAACCTGGAAATAGCTTACAATGTCTGGAAAAATCCAGACTTTTCTGGGTATCTGGCAATGCTGCACTGCACTAGGCCATATAGGGTACCCATTTATCTATCAACCACTTTCTTTATTGTGTGGAAGGATGAACAGCTGGGTTTTGCTGCACGCCAGCTGCCATCCTGGGGCCAATGGATTCGTAGTCAGCGATGCTAACCACACCACCACCGAGGCGCGTGCATATATATATATATATTTATTGTATTAATAATATTTGTCATATGGACTGTAGTCTGCCAATAAACCTTTTCATTTATATATATATATATATATCTACACCACAAGGAAAAAAAAAAATTATTCCAAGACTTTTGTGTATTCAGAAGTACACCTCATCAGGGAATGTACTTTGAATACATGAAAGGCCTTGAAATCATTTTTCTTTTTCCTTATGGTTTGTATCATTTATTCATTTCACGTGTTTAATTGTGAAATTCATCCCATATATATATATAAAATAGGGGTAACAAAATCTTAACTGTTCATACCCTTTTCATATCATCATCCCCGTCATCATACATCTGCTTCATGAGTCCCATAAGGCCGGCAGTTGGGTCATCTCGGTTTGCGACGTCAGGCTTGTTAACTTTTTTGAGATCGAGGGCCCTCTTCTCCTCAGCGGTGACTACTTCCCACGAGATAGTCTTCGCCTTTGCGGCAAACACCACCACCATGTCTTAAAAAAGAAACCCGAACTACATATGCATTTCCTTAAACCTTAGTCACAAAAGTTAGTTTCTTATACCATTACTCATTGCCGAATGACGCGCACGAGTGTAAAAACCAGGTGTTTATTTCCTTTTTGTTTTAAATATATACAGCAGCGATAGTGTTTAATGTTCATGAAAACCCACGTAACATTTTCCATTAGTTTGGATGGCCAAAGAACTTAAAAACGTATTACGACTCTTTCCGCCATTTAACCGCTAGCTATACCGACAGTCAATGTTCCCTCTAAGGTGTGTGCGTGTGCGCGCGCGTTGTGAAACCCGCGCACACAGCAAAATAAAATGCGCACAAGCTCAAGCGTATCATGAGTCACAACAGTAAATGAAGTATCATAATTTAAAAAATATACCGTCACACAAGGTCTGACCATTTGCATCAACATACTCTATAGTCGCTCTTTTAAGTATTAACCCCTTGCGCCCGACTTCGCCGACGTCCGCGCAATTACGCAATACAGATTTGTTTTACTCTTTGTATTTGCATTTTTTTTCTTTTAGGCATTAACGCATTGAACATAAACCTCCTCTTTCTTATTTTTGCATAAAAACGAATAGCAATTATCTCATAATTCATAAAAAATAAAATTATTTTTTATTTTAGTCCTATTTTGTAAATGGATAAAATCATGTATTAATCTTGATAGTCTATTTTAAATTGCTAAATGCTAAAAATTGTTTTGAGAAATGATAACTAAAATAGTTATTTTCAATTAATGTTATTTTTATTTTATTTCTTTATTTTGTTGAATTTTATTTTACTATTTTTTATTTTATTCATATTTTTAGAATGGATAAAATGTTTTCTTTTTTAAGAATATATAATATCATAAACAGTTTTTTAATATCCATTTAATAGTACCGTAATGATCATCGAGCTATCACCTTACGGAAATAATATTTATTAAGTATTTAATATTTATATATATTTAATTTTGAAGATAATAGCGCTCAGAAAAGTTTGCGCAATTTTTCACCATGAATCTAAATGTACGCACAACGAAAATTTCTTGCGCACACGGACTAAAAAAATTAGAGGGAACATTGCCGACAGTCACACATTCTTTTACACTTCCCGGAAAACATCTTTATTTCATCAATAAGGTTTACCGATTCTCCTCGAACTATTATCACTTCCAAAAACACTACCATAAGTTTACCACCCGTACGTCAACGCATTCTATTCACATCGAAACCTCTCGCTTCCTCTACACTCGAATCATTCCAACTGGACTTTACTCTATTTGCAGTTTCAAGAGTTCCATACAGACAAAATCTCGATTCCCAATCAGGGTTGCCATTCCAAAATTTTTAAATAAAGCCATTTTAAAGACCTACGTAATCTGTAAACCAAACAAACAAAACATACGCAGTAACTCCCCGATTTATGGGGTTTAAGATTAAAGCGGTCTAACAAATATTCAATTTATTATATGCTATTACTGACTTTTACCATTTTCTTTTTATGTAGTTATTTATTTTTATATTTTTTGGCAGATTATTATTATTATTATTGTATTTTACTTAATTTGCTTTAATTTTTGGGGTGTCTTGGGATTTTTTTGGGGGAGGGGGGGGGGGGGGCATACTTAACACATTGAATTAGGTTATAGTTCCCCAATTTACGCAGAATTCATTTTACACGGAAGGTTCATGAACGCATCCACAGTGTAAATCAGGGTATTACTGTACAGTACATATATTTTTCAATCATAATAGGATTGGGAAACACTCATTTAGGATGCTTCTTATACGCAACATGTCAGGCATTCAAATGGAATGCTAGCAGCTTCTATACAGTTCTGCTCAGAGGCAATATGTTGAAGATAAGAATGTACAAAGTTTTTGATGCTGAAGTCACCAACATTTCACCCAAATGCCTGAAGCACTCCGTGCAAGTACGTGTAGCAATACCTACGTATAGTGTGATCTACAAAAGGCAAGATCTACATATCACACGACATACATGTTTATACTTGTAATAATCATTTATCCATTAGGATCAGACTATGACAACTTAAAGTGACAAAGGCCTTTATTTATTCATTAGCGAGTAATTATTATTATTACAGTATATTGAATAAAGCCATTTTAAAGCTCCCCACACCAAATAAAGACATTTTTTCAGATTCAAAATTTGAAGCCAATTTAAAGTTTTTAAAGCTCTTGTGGCAACCCTGTTTTTACTGGAATGAGGTGACTAGGCAGAAAGAGTCGCGTTTCATAATTCATTTCAAACTTGGTCTCCTCTTAAACAAAAATACCAGACATTCCAACTTAATTATATCACACATTATCCACTCACAATCGAGAGGTTTTATTGTTTTTTTTGCAGGCATTTTAAGGGCTAAAGTCGATTACCAATTACTATCCTGAAACATACTTTTTATATTGGTAATAAACTTAATATCCAACCTATCAGTAGTGATGATGATGATAATTATTAACTAGAACACTGCCAAGACCAGTACAGTAACAGGACACACATTATACAATTACATTATTGAAATAAAGCTTTTGAAGTGGGTGACGAACAATCTGGTTCCTATATTTTCACTAATAACTCAATCAGTGAAAAATTGTTTAAAAATTTTGCTTGAACTTGAGAAAAGTGTATTTGCATTAAAGCTTTCAAATTATGAATTAATAATAAAAATGATATAGAAAGGAAAAAGACAATAAAAGGAGAAACTAGGAGCTAGTGGGAATCAAACCCGCATCGCATGGTTTGAGAATTGGCACTACTACCAGTCATACCACATTCTATAAAGATGAGTTTAATGGAGCATGGTGAAACAGTGTAAATATGCGTAAATATGCAGCAATATTTAGAATCCTACAATTTATTATCTCCAAATCAATATGGCTGTTTTAAATCTTATGGAAATTGCAAATATATCTAAAGAGAACAAAGAAATAATGATATCAATATTTATGGATTTGAGTAAGTATTTGATGTAATAGACCATAATATTCTACTTAATAAATTATACTATTACGGCTTTAGAGGAGCAATCAGTGATTGGTTTAAAAGTTATTTGTCCAATAGATATTTTGTATCAGTAAACAAGTCTTGCTCAACTGAAGCACTTGTCAAACATGGTGTGCCACAGGGATCAGTTCTGGGTCCACTGTTATTTTTATTATATATAAATGACCTTCCACATTCATCCGATATACTGAACTTCATAATGTTTGCGGATGATACAACTCTCTTTTTCTTGCAAAGATGTTAATCCAGCTAACAATATATTTAATTTAATTCAGAATTCATCAGTGTAATGAAATGGTTGACCACCAATAAAGTCTTCCTAAATACCAGTAAAACAAATTTCATAATTTTTACTAATAAAAGAAATGTATATCTTGATGAACTTAATGTTAATGGAATCGCTATAAAGGAGTGTACTGTAACAAAATTTCTTGGTGTAATGCTAGATAAGAATTTGCAATGGAATGATCATGTAAATTATATCGCAAAAAAGATTTCAAGGAGCATTGTTATAATGTTTAAACTTATAAATGTAGTCCCTAAACAAGTTTTATTGACTCTATCATACTCTTGTTCTTTCTTATATAACGTACTGCACCCTTGTTTGGGGAAACCTGGGCTAACAACACATTAAATGGTATCTTTGTCATCCAAAAAAGAGCAATAAGGTTATTATTTGATGCTGATTTCCTTGATCACTCTAGTGCATTATTTAAAGAGCTAAACCTACTAAAGCTCAATGATATAACCAAACTGGCACATTTTATTTTTATTTACGAGTGGAAGAACAAAATCATTAATTTACAATGGGTAAATAGATATTTTGTAACTCATCAAGATATTCACTCGTATCAGACCAGAAATAGATCAAAGCTTGTTATAACCTCAATTTAGGTTTTCTTCATCTCAAAAACTACCCATTTTCATTGAATTGAAACTATGAAATGACTTAAATGCTGATATAAAAAAGTTGTGAATGTAAATTTGTTTAAAACCAAGTTGAAATCCTGATTAATAATGGCATATTAACAAAAATCTAGGATTAGTGTCATTACTATTGTTTACCAATTATTAATTTCTCGTGTGTAATCTAATATTAAAAACATTTCTTGGGAGTGTTCAGTTCTTATCTTTCGTGCATAATATAATATTGGTTTCTTTGTATGGCATTGGTATAGTGCCTTCAATGGTGACCTTGTATTTGCCATGTCAGTAGTGATATTTTAAGATTAATACAGGTTTTAACTATTAATAATACTCATTTACTTATTTATTTACTTATTATTAATTAATAACAACTAGCTGTTTATTTTTAATAAGAGCCCACTAAAGCCAAAAGCTTAAGGGTCAAATCAAATAAAATAAATAGTCCAGCTTCAAAATTATTCATGTCATTGTAAATTGAAATGACTATTTATTTTATTATTAATAAAGGTTATTCAATTCAATTCAAAATACTGACCTTGCTTGAATGAACTTTTTTTTTTTTGTGTGTGTGTGTGTGTGTGTGTGTGTGGATAGCGTGATCAGTAGAAGTGATGACTATGAAACTACTATTGTAAATACTTTCGCAATTTAGGGTAATTTTTAGGGATGTACTGATATATCGGTAGATTTTTATCCATATCGGTATCTGCCAATATTTCAAAAGTATGATTTTCCAAAAATTATGAATAAGAGACTATTTAGAGGATAAAATTTCCAGTATTTCATTGTTTTATCACTTTGCATAACTCATTATTTTTTCACAAGGGTTAAGTTCTCGTGTAAAAATAGCAGCTGCTCTGTATGTTCAGGAGAGAGCCAATTTCTAGCAACTACAATGTTATGATACTATACAAAAAATAAAAATTTTCATACTTGAATATATGGAATATGTATAGTAGGCTGCTCAAATTTTGAAAAATTTACAAAATGTTCCAAAAAATTTGTTTCAAACCTTGCCCAAGGAAATTTCCTTAAAATCATAACTCAAAGATTATATTACCTACTAAAACTAATAGCTATAAGTAAAAAGCTTGCTTATTAAAACTGTACTCAGGAAGTTGTGATCTGAGGGAGTGCTAGATATCGGTATTGGTTATTGTCCGATATTGTTTTTAATTATTGGTATCATTTATCGGCTAAAAAGTAATATCGGTACATCCCTAGTAATTTTCGTAAAAGTTTATGATGATGATGATGATGATGAAAGAACTAATATAGTTCACTTTCCAATTCTATCAGTGAACAAAAACTGGAAGAACAAAGATATTTTTCCCCATACAGAAATAATAGAGAGGATATTGTAGGATTACATAATAAAAACTTTTCTTTCTCTGTTAAAAAAAATTTATAAACTAAGGTATTTTGAATGGAAGCAGGAGTTTTGTTATTCAGTCCTTTCGCGACTTTTCTTCGAACCGCTCTTGCAATGACATCGGTTGTTAATACTTTATTTCCTGTGCAGCTATGACAATTGAGGTACTCCACACGACAAGGTGATTTTATTTTTAATAAATGTTGACTTGCCTTAGAACACGTATCAGACTTCTATCTCAACATGTTATGCACTACATACGCAGTTTTTTCAGGGAAGGGTAACTGTGCCAAAATAGTTTCCAGCTACCAGCTGTCTGTCAAATCTCTGTGGTCATGATTGAACAAGGCAGAAATACACAATTTGAATGCCATTATGTCTAAGCATCTATATTGTGTTGCAGTTTTTATACTGTATTAAACTTTTTTCCTAATTGCAAAAATAAGTCTTACCTGAGAAAATATAACAAAAATAAGTAATTTCGCTCAGAAAAGGGTCCTCTACTTACCTGTTTTAACTTTGAAATGGCTCCCATCTGATACAATTGGATAAGCAAGGTGGGAAATATTTAATTCATGATTCTTTCCATCTAACTCTAATGCCTTGAATGTCAGAGTTCTGAGAAAAAAAAAAAATAAAAAAAATTCAAGTTTACCAAATTTAAAGAGGAATGAATGAATGAATGTGCGTATATATATATATATATATATTATATATATATATAATATATATAGTATATAAAAGAATTTCAAGGTTGACCATATAAAATTTGGTAAAACATAAGTTTCATAAATTAGCTTGTCAATTACTTCTCATTTATGGCCAAGAAAATTTAGATTTTAGGCCATATCATAATTTGACTAGAGTCTGTAAGGTGGTTAGGAAAAACAAAATTAAGAATAACAAGAACTACAACAGAACAACAACAACTGTCCCATCCTGTATGTGAACTTGACCTTTGTTGCAAGAACCTTATTCGTACTCGCAACACATACACTGACCTTCAATGCAACAACCTAGTTCTTACTCATGGTACATAGTTTTGTAGTGATTGATCTATAAAAGTGTGAAGTTTCATCAATTTATGCAAAGCAATTCAACAGTGATGGATGGATGGAAAAGTGTAGTGTGGTCCCTCCAAATTTATTCGGTCAAGGATGTAATAAAATCCAAAACTATTAAATACAAACACTGTTCATTGTGACTCATCTTTAAATTTTTTTCAGAATTTAATAGCAACTATCAGCGAGTTAACCATAAAATAAAGAAGAAACCCTCAAGAGGTCATTGATGCCAAACATACAAAATAAATTAACAGAACTACCTTTTGTATTTCTCAGACATGGGGTCTATTACTATGTCATCTATTGCTATTACTTTTGTATGCGGGGTACTTCACTCATTTGAAAAGGATCTTTGTCTATTTAAATGCAATTAGAAGCAGTGTGGTAACAAATATTTGTTTCAACCAAATGATTACAATTTCAGAGACTGTAGGTCTTGATAAATTTTACTTTATTCAAGGAAAAATTTGCCACAATATTAGTTCACATACACGTTTATTTTAGTTTAGAGTAGATTTAGTTCATTTTTCAGTTCTTTGTTCACACAATACAGTCAACCCTCGTTATAACGGACTAATAGGGGGGAAAAGGTGTCCATTATAGCCGATTGTCCGATATAACCTACGGTACTGGTAACCTGCGGTATACGTATACGATACAGTAATGGAGATACAGTCAACCCTCGCTATAACGGACCCCATTAGAGCGGATATCGGATAAACCGGACACACCACTGGCGACGTTAACCAGGAAAAGAAGAAGCGTGTGACCCTGTCAGTGACCCAGAAGCTGGAATTAATCAAGAAGTTAGAGGCGGGTGCTTCGGTGGCCAAGGTGTGCGCGGAGTATGGCGTGAAAAAGCAAACTGTTTCCGACATTCGTAAGGCCAAGGACAAGCTAACTTTTATATTTTTATTATACAGGGTGGGCCGTAAGTTTCCATACATAGGAAAAATAAACATTTTTTTTATGGACAACCATTTTTATTTATATAATATGCTCTACATGGTTGCCATTGTTTTGAAAACACATTTCAATACGTGTTCCCCACTGTTGATGAACACGCATTAGCACAGTTGACGTTATGCTTGTAATGGCGTTGGTGATACGTTCCTTTAGATGATTTATGTCTCGTATCTTTTCCTGATACACCATGGCCTTCAAGTGCCCCCAAAGATAGAAATCAAGGGGGGTGAGATCTGGGAGGCCACTCCACAGGACCACACCAACCAATCCAAGCATCCGGAAACTGCTGATCCAAATACCAACGCACGTGAAGACCATAATGAGGTGGAGCTCCATCTTGCTGGAAGTAAACTGGGAAGTTACCTTCCTCGTTTAGCAGGGATGGGAAAATCTCTTCTTGCAACATGTTAAGATACCTTTCGGCATTAAGATTTCCACTGACAAAAATTGGTCCAATAATTCTGTCACCCCATATCCCGGCCCACACCATCACTTTACCGGCACCTTGCATCTTCGTCGGACTCAGCCAGTTAGGGTTAGCATTACTCCAATAACGTATGTTTTGCCGATTAACCTCTCCATTGACGTAAAAATTTGCTTCATCAGTAAACAAGATCTTACAAACGCATATTCTTAGGGTATCTGAAACATAAAAACAAACGTTTAAATTTTCCTATGTATGGAAACTTACGGCCCACCCTGTATTTCATTATTTTCTGTATCATTTATCATGTATCGTGTTCAGCAGACAGTGCACAGTACTGTATATAGTATCTCCATTACCGTATCGTATACGTATACCGTCTGGTTACCAGTACCGTCGGTTATATCGGACATAACGGACACCTTTTCCCCCCTATTAGTCCGTTATAACGAGGGTTGACTGTACTATATACAGTACTGTGCACTGTCTGCTGAACACGATACATGATACAGAAAATAATGAAATATAATAAAAATATAAAAGTTAGCTTGTCCTTGGCCTTACGAATGTCGGAAACAGTTTGCTTTTTCACACCATACTCCGCGCACACCTTGGCCACCGAAGCACCCGCCTCTAACTTCTTGATTAATTCCAGCTTCTCGGTCACTGACAGGGTCACACGCTTCTTTTCCTGGTTGTTGCCAGTGGTGTGTCTGGTTTATCCGATATCCGCTCTAACGGGGTCCGTTATAGCGAGGGTTGACTGTATGTCCATTGCCATTGTAATAGAAAAGTAAGTGACTATATATTACCTATTACTTTGCCTTCTATTACTATTACAGCCAAAAAATTATGATCTATTACTATTACTTGAAAAATTCTGTAATAGTCTATACCATGTCTGGTATTTCTTAATATTTTTTATTATATTTAGCTTCACAAACATGAAATAGATGTCCAATAAAAAAAATTTCTACCTCTGAGAAAAAGAGCATCCCATTTAAATTTTGCATTTATAGTATTTTAAGTCTGCACCCTGAAATTGGGACATTAACCTTCACTGGGTTAATGGAGTCCAAAAATCAAATAAAACAAAAAAAGAAATAGTTGAGAAGTAGAAAATGACACTTAAAAGAATTATGAAAGATGGAAGAGTTCAGGATTCTTCAACAAACTTAACCCAACTTCCATGAAGAAGTTATTCAAGTATAACACCAGTACACATTTGAAAACTTGTTGATCGATTTTTACAAACTAGTTGGTGATTCTATATAATTTGAGTGCGCTGATCTCAAAAATATAGTTAGTTTTTCCCTATCATGTATGGTTTTCTTACTACAGGGTGTGTCATAAATCCCCCATTTATCCCCAAATGTGAACCATCTTATCGAGACCAACATTGGATTGCACATGCTAAACCATAAATTTTGTTATTATAGAATACAGTAACGCTTACATAATAATGTAGGGTAAATATATATAACAACCAGTCCCGTTCCCAGCAAAATACTCTCTCTCCTCCCATCAATGGGTGGTTAGCATTTGGGGACAGATGAGGTATTACATCATCCCTTGTAGCACGAAATCTTTAGGTGATAGAGAAAACCTAATTAAAGCAGAATTAAATAGCTCCTAGCTCTTGGACAAGCATATTGCTTGTTTATGAAAGAATAAAAAAAATAACTGAAAGAAGCAAAATATATTTACCTACTTTACTTGCAAACATTTCAGGACTTATTCCAAAGACTTAAGACTACGAACGTAGATCTGACTAATGACGACTAAACTGGTGCTTCTTTGATGTTTTCTTATGCTGTGCGTTAGGCTGATCTCGTTGCAGACACCAGCAGTAATCCACCATCATATTTGTATGCCATCTTCCTTTATTTTCTCGTAGCTAATCTTTGGATATTTTGAACAAATGTACTTGAAACACTCACCTTCTCTATTCAATGCTTTGACATACTGCTTCATCAAGCCTAACTTAATGTGCAAGGGTGGTAGGAGGATTTTATTTGGTTCAACTAGATGTTCATGTAAAATGTTCTTTGATCCTGGGGTAAGATTCTCTCTAGGAGGCCAAGTTTTCCTCTTCCAGTGCTGGTCACGTGCTCGACTATCCCATTCGCAGATGAAACATGGCATCTTAGTGTATCCTGATTGCTGCCCAAGTAACATGCAAAGGACTTTGAGATCACCAACAACAATCCATCTGTGATTTTGATACTGAATTTTTTCCAGAAGCAGTTTCATGTTATCATAGGTCTCTTTTAAATGAGTAGAATGGGCCACTGGGATTGATGCATATTTGTTACCGTTGTGCAGTAACACTCCTTTTAGACTGGTTTTAGAGGAATCTATAAACAACCTCCAGTCACTGGTTTGGTATTCGATGCCTAGCTTGCACACTAATCCTGTGATGTCCTTGCAAAATACCAAGGGACCATCTTCTTCAAAAAAAGGCACAAAGTCTTTCTCACGATTTCTGTACCAAGCGAAATATGTGTCGGATGCCAATAAATTGTTCTCCTGCAATCTAGACCCCAAAAGCTCTGCAGAGTCCTTAGGCAGATTCAAATCCCTGACTAAGTCATTTAGTTCAGCTTGGGTTAATGGTTTAGGAGGATCTCGGTCAGCTGTTGGCTGTTCATAAACATCATCATTGTCTGGATTTAGAGCTGAATCAGAATCTGAATTGTATTGATCCAGACTCTCGGGTGGGCGGGGAATAAGAACTTCTGGACCATGGGGTACCGGCCTTATTGCAGATGGAAGACTTGGGTATTGAAGGCTCTCTTTATTCTTTGCATTATAACCTTTAACATTGCAAGAACAGAAGTAGCAGTCGTCGGTATGGTTTCTAGGCTTGCGCCATACCATAGGGATCCCAAATGGCAAACTTTTCTTTTTACCTTTGCTCCAATTCCTTAGTGCCGCAACACACGTAAGACAAACTTTGTGTGGGGGCCAACTTTTGTCTTGATCTCCTAATTTAATTCCAAAATAAGCATGATAAGCTCTCTTAATGAAGGTCATTACATTTGTCCTTTGTTTTACAACAACATACCGACCACAAATATAACAAAATATGTCTGGACTATGGGTACATCCTCTAGAAGCCATTATTAAAATTTTAAAGATGTAATGTTAGAATTATCTATCTGAAAAATATGAAAAAACGAAATTAATTATAGATAAAAAAGGTACAAAATTACAAAACGCCCAAAATTGTTTTGCTAATAACTTTAAAACTGTGGGTGATAGAAAAAAACTGGTAGCATTTTTGAATTCAGCGCAGTGAACTGCTTCAGAATCACAACTCAAAATAAAGAAATCGATTTTCATGCAGACCGGTGTAATCAGAGGCATACTTGGCATTTTGCCACCCCTAGGTTAGGCAGGGAAATTGTTACCACAGTGGCTTATAGTTGCGCCATTTGATATTGCTAGCAGGGTTGTGGAGTCGGTCCAAAATTTTCCGACTCCGACTCCACACATTGTAAAAAATCTAAAAATCCGACTCCTCACATTTTAAATATACGACTCCGACTCCTCTAGTGTTTCACTCTATAATTATCATAATAATAAGACATTTCATCACCACCACACTAAGTGTGAAATTTTATATTTTATATTTAAATAAATATTAATTGTATATTCTGAAAATGTAAAAAAAAAATATTAAAAAAACTTAATCTAGGGGCTATCAATGAATAAGGTTTATTGACCAAAAAAACTAAATAACCTAAATGTTAGTATTTAGGATTTAGAAATTAAGGGTGACACAGGACACAGAAATTGGAGTCGGAGTCAGAAGTTTTTTACCGACTCCGACTCCGCCCTGAAACATGCGACTCCACAACCCTGATTGCTAGTTTGCTATTAGAGGTTGCTGTTTTCTTATTTTAAAACTTATTTGTGAATCCATTTAATTTGTCAGTGTTTATAAATTATTTTTCTATTTTTTTTTCTTCTTTGCCCTATTTATGTTGAAATATAAAATTTGCCACCCTTGGCAGGTGCCTACTTTACCTATACATAAATCCACCTATGATTACAATAATGCAATTTTGTCCTACTGAGAGACGCACAGATAGTGGGAGAGAAAAATAAACTAGTGTGATCATTCACCCTTTCAGTCAAATTTTTTTTTTTCTTTACACCAAAAGGTAAAAAGATTTGTTATTCAAAAAACATTTTAGCAATTAGTCACTTACATTACACATATATTGGGTTCCTTTTCCAACAACTAAATTAAACCTATAAAAACACAGAAGCACTTGTAGAAAAGTTGCATTTTAATATGACTTATATTGTTATTTCCAGTGGAGCATTATTAGTCTCACTAGAACTGAAAGAGTTAAAGACTGAAATTTTGCCAGAACCTATTGTGGGGGTTGTGAAGTTTTCACAAAACCCACATGGTTTTCAAGTCCTATCTGGTTCTTCCAAGTTCTCTCTCTCACCACATAAGTCTAGTTAACCATGATTGACAATATTTTTTTTATAAAGTATTGACAGTAACTGCTCTGGACATTGTTTGATCCTGGAACTTTTGAAAGTTATCAAAATTACTATTGGAAAGCCTATCAAGAGGTTATGAAACTAGATTAGAACTAATAGGCTATCATTGTTTTATAGGCCTAAGATAGACATTTTCTTGTTGGAAGCCAAGGAAGTTTTTGGAAAGCCTTTAAAGGTATGGTATTAATTATTCTGATTGTAATTCTTTGCCAGTGTGTGATAGGAAGAGACTTGTTCATAATCCTTGTTACTAGTTATTGTGGTGGTGTCATTTGTATTTCACTAGCATTATTTTTTTTAAATTGAATTGAATAACCTTTATTAATAATAAAATAAATATTATTATTAAAATACACACACACACAGTATATGTTCTTGAAATTGTGAGTGTAATAAGTTTAGCCAGGTTAGAATTATACACCAGACCTTTAGTTATTACCCAGTTTGCAGTGTGTGCTTGAGCCCTGGGTTTCCTTTAACCAAATCTGGTTCTTCTGTGATCCATTCATGTAACTAGCCACAGAACCTATTATTATTATTATTTTTATTATTATAGAATCCTGTTCTTCCGACACTGTTGGGAGAATGGGATCTAACCTAGGTGCGAATTTCTTAATGGTCCCTGGACTGTTTTCCCTCTTGTTTTTGGTTCATTCGTTTTTCTGTATCCACCCAAAGAGGATGCCAGTGGGCATCGAAACTGTTGTGGAAATAAACTCTGTCTATTAGAATGGGTTTTTATTATCATATCCTCTGATGAAGATGATGCTAACTTCGAGGCAAGCTCCAATATGTCACCCCATTTCCCCAACCAGAAAGACGTAGATGACCTAGTCAGGGATATGAACCTTACAAAAACCAATGCAAAAATTATGACACCTTAAAGAGTGGAATCTCTTGGACCCAAGTGTCAAGATCTCTTTCTACAGGAATAGGCATTTGCAATACGCTTCTTTCTACTCCTGTTTTGCATCAAGCTCTCTCTGCTACTGCTGTGATGTGAATGGCCTTTTTGCTGAGATAGGAACTGAATACAGCGCTGCTGAGTGCTGATTGGTGTTTGTTTATTGACAGTTCAACTAGAAGTTTAAAAGGCATCCTACTACATAATGGAAACATGTTTCCAGCTATTCCTGTGGCTCATTTGGTTGAATTGAAGGAAGAATATGAAAATGTAAAGCAGTTGCTAAACAGAATAAGCTACAGTGAACATAGATGTGATGTATGTGGAGACTTCACAATGCTAGGATTCCTGCTTGAACTACAGGGCAGTTACACTAAATATCCGTGTTTCCTCTGCCTTTGGGGACAGCAGAGCAGATGGTGAGCACTTTGTCAGAAATGAGCTTAATCCAGGCAAATACAATGTTCTTAATGAAGCCCTTGTTCCAACAGACAAAATTTTGCTACCCCAGCTACATATCAAGCTTGGTCTTATTAAGCAATTCATCAAATCTTTGGATGCTGAAAGTGATGCTCTTTATCATATATGTTCAATGTTTCCCAAACTTTCTGAAGCTAAACTCAAGAGATGCATATTTGTTCAACCTCAAGTCAGATGCATGTTAGCATCTAAAGAGTTAGAAGAAAAAATGCTTGGCAGTCATTTCAGCTTGTAGTCCATGGATTTTTAGGTAACAAGAAGAATAACAACTACAAAAAGCTAGAAGAAAATCTACTCAAACACTTTCAAAGGTTAGGTTGTAGAATGTCCATGAAGTTACATTGTCTGGACTCACATTTAGAGTTCTTCAGACCAAATTTGGGTGATGTTAAGTGAAGAACATGGTGAATATTTTCACCAAGATATCTAAACCACGGAGAGGAGATATCAGGAAAAATGGGACGAAGCTATGATCCAGGGTTGGCAAAAACCCAACTGGTTTTTTACCAACCCTGATCTGGTTTTTAATACAAGATAATCCATGGGAATACAAAAGAAAAAGTCGCTCAAATGTACATTTTTAAGCATTATCCATTTAGATTTGTGAGCATATTATATTTGGGTACATTATATATGCAATTATGCATTATATATACAGTATATACATTATATCTCTCTAAATATGAAATATATTTATTTTCCTTTATTTTTCTTCATTGTGATTTTGCTCTCTGATAATCCACTAGGTACAAAAAATAGATTATGGTTTTCAGAAGAAACTACAGTTTTCATGAGAAAATTAATGCAATTTTTTAATTCAGCGCACCCAAAAACAAAGAAACACCAAAAAAGTAATAAAAACAAATTTTCCAAAATTTTGTTACAGTGTTAATTATGAAGTCATGATTTTGGTTAATATTTGTTGATTAATTGTCTGTTAACTTATTATTAATTGTACCCTGTGCATGTAACTAATAATCTTGTGTTGTCTTGGCAATCAGCTGAGGATGAACTCAATTAGTTTGGACTCATCAGGCTTGGATTATGAATCCAACCCAGTTGGAGCTACAATGTCCATTGAGGTTGTCAACTACAGTTTGCCACTGGAATCAGGCTTGTGATCCTAAGTCTACTAACTAGATATCTGCTTTGTATAAAAAATCAAGTCACAGGGTCAAGTTTGGAGGGTAGCTAGGCCGGGACAAAGTTCCACATTCTGTAAAAGTCATTTT
This sequence comes from Bathynomus jamesi, assembly GCA_023014485.1. Lineage (NCBI taxonomy): Eukaryota > Metazoa > Arthropoda > Malacostraca > Isopoda > Cirolanidae > Bathynomus > Bathynomus jamesi. The sequence continues at coordinate 526,511 of JAJOZX010002181.1, forward strand.
CAGTACTTGTCTCCCACTTGCTTTCTATTGTTTCTGCCAAGTCTCACTAATTGTTATTTGTTTTCCAGATATTTTTAATTGCGACTCATTGCCAGTTTTGGGTGTGTTTTATACTTTTGTACTGAATAATTATGTTTATTTCAAACATAATAAAGAGAAAAAAAAAGATTAGTTTATTCCTATCAAGTTTACCTTGGAATTCAAGTTCCTTTCTTGGACTCTGAGTGATTGGGTATGTTGCCCAGTGGAGATGAGGATTTAATGAACAGAATTTAGGGAGGTCTTTTACAGTTAATGCGCGAATTGGACCTGAATAATCTCCCAGAAATAAACAGCTGATGTGGGAGAATCCTGACCCAGAATAATAAGTTTTTTTTTTTTTTTTTTTTTTTAGAGCTTACAATTAGCATGGAAATCAGAACCAGTAGATAAGTAATCAGAGGGGGTGGGGGTGGGGCAGTTGGTGTAGCATCCAGAATCTAGTGATTGTATTTGTCCATCATCATACTATGGAAATTGGGTAAGAACAAAAAGGGGGGAGAAAAAAAAAAAAAAAAAAAAAAAATATACCAAAGACAATATCGTACCAGATACCAGTGGTGGCTCGTGGTGAGGGAGAGTAGGGAGGCACAAAATTGTCTATAATATATGCTATATAAATAAAATAGATTACAGTGTTAGATGCACTACTTTCTGCATGTTACGATCATATAGAATTAATACTATGAAATAAAATCCTCTTTCATAGTTTTTAGTGATAAAAACAGAGGAGGTCCAGTCTCCCATGCCTCCTCTAAAAAGCCACCACTGCCAGATACCCGAGGAAACTATCCCCTTCCCCAGGTTTATGACTATTGCGAACCCAGAAACATGAAAGGGTGCTGGGTGGCTTGAAGATACTGACACTTGTGGACTATGATCTACTCAGCCACTGCAGCCCTATATACCAAAATGATTATTCTAAAAGGTCTACCATAAATTCTAAAATATTTATGCCTAACAATATGTCTGATTTGAAATCAATGCTAACACAGTGTTTGAAAGGCAGAAATTCAGGTAAACTTGGATATAGATGATATTTTCTTTAGTGGAGTCTCAGACCTCATCAACTAACTTTAGGATGGGATTCAAACCCAGCAGTGAAGGACTTACTGTTCTCCAAATGTACAACTTATGTTTTCCTTATTCAGTGTATGAATTCCTTTTAGAGTGAGGTATATTTTTAGGAATTTGTCCGATTGATCCCAAGCTGAAAAATAAAGCTAAAATTATGTTTTCTATAGTTCAAGCTAAATATTTACAATAAATTTTGATAATAAAGCTAATTCTCAACAAGGAAATATTTCTAATTTACTCGTTACTCACTAAATTTGAAATTTAACATTCCATTAAACTTATTGGAAGCACTTTCAAAATTTTCTTATTAAAAATGACTAAGTAATTTAAAGAAAATGGCTATTACTTATCTGACAAAAGAAACTCACAATAATTTCTAATAATGGTTGTGTACACTTTACTCGCTGCAGAAGTAACTAGACTGGGAGTTGCCAAACTTTTACTATTAGTGTTGTTGTTACTACTATTGCTCTCAGAAGCAATCTGAATACTGTTAAGCTGAGAAAGGAAAAAAAAAGTTATGCACAATGAAAATTAAGGAACCCGTAAGTTGGAACCAAACTTATGTACATGTGCGGTGTGTGTTCAATATCAAGCCTGAAATGGTATTGCATAAGGCTTATTGAAAGCTACACTATATAATAATGGATGAAAAATACAAACCAGAAAGAACTCTAAAATGTTCTTGCCTTTGTTTCTATTTTTAACAATTCAGCCGAGAGAATGTCCTTCCACTTCTTCCGTGTAGCTGATGCTAACAGAGCCCTTGCCTCTTCCGCATCTTGCTTTAGCTAATAAAAGCCATTAATAAAATTACCTCCCATAAAATATAATGTTGCTTGCTTGCAAATGAAACAGTCACAGCTAAAACTGTAAAAGTTGATGCAATATTATTATTAAATACCAAACTAAAATGATGCAACTGGACCAATCTTGAAAAGAAATAATCTGAACCCCTATTTTTCAATCTTTGGAAGTATATAGTGTGAGTAATAGCCAAACCATTTTCTTGCTTTAATATGTAAAACAAATAATGCTTGAATAAAAAGTTTCTGGTACAATTTATGACTTATGAAATAAGTATATTTGGATTCTGGACCAGTCCCAGGCTCTCTCTCTCTTTGATCACTAAGAATAAATTACAATAAAATTTCTCTCACATTTTAGAGTAGTTTTATTAAATATAATTTTCTAAGAATTATAATTTAGTTTTTATTCTTGTGACATTTGTAATCTTAGGTTTTAAGTTTGACTAAACTAAAAACTAATGAAAAAAAAAAAATTCAAAATAAGTTTTTTTTCTCTAGCTTAATTTCAATTATTCCAAGCATGAAAATAAAATACTTTCTAATAAGGCCTGTTATTTCCTAAAATCGAAAAAAGTATCTTATTTTTTTAAAATGGTATTGGTACAGCGATACCCCAATCTGTGTAAGGGTTCCATTCCTGAAAAAGCTCAAGCAGCGTGAAATCATGCAGGTCAGAAGTATCTCCCCCATAATATGAATGGGGTTAGTAGGATAAAAGTTTTAAAAAATCATATATAAAAGTAATTTTTACCCTAATAAAAGCTTTTAAATCATAGTACAATAAATGTATATAAATAATAATGAGTATAAGTAATAAAATCTTGTAAAATTTTTTTTTTTGAAAAAATCACTATAAAAATAATGTAATAACTAAAATGTTCATATAGTGCTATTATAATGATTTAACAGAACATTTTAGTGGCCTATGGTCGAGTAGTTTTCAAATTACAACCCCTTGAAAAATTTTCCACGCATGATTCATAAGCACATTTGTGGTTTGCCCCAATTTGTGATGTCTTATATTTCATGAAGGAAAAAAAAAAGATGTATAGCTAAAGCTAAAAATTGGTACTCTAGGTCCACGCTTCTCAAACTAGGGGTCGCGTAAATATTATTGGGGGTCGCAGAAACATTTGAAAATATTATTTTTTTTCATAAATATACAGTGTTAGTACCTATTGCTTTTATGACATTGAGTGAAGGGTCGCGAAAAAATTTGTCTGATCCAAAGGGGTCGCGAATGAAAAAAGTTTGAGAAGCCCTGCTATAGGTGATATTGACCCAATCTTTCCAAATATACACTTAGAAATGGTGTAACACCACTTTATTTTTGAGTCATAAGCTATTAAAAATTACATTTTTTACAAAAACTTTTCCCCCAATTTTTAGTTTCTCATCGCATCTATACTTTTTATTGTACAATGACCAAATTATACATTTATAATATCTAAACATCAGTGTATAATCAGAAACTAGTATAAATTATATCAAGCCATTCTTAGAGAATAGGCAGAAGTATGAAATTGGACATTTTTTTTTTTTTGCCTAAAAGGCCTTCCTTTTGGTGGACAGATGACAATGCGGGCAATTATGTAGCATATTGAAACTCATAATATGGGTCATGGCATTTACTGCATAATTACCTTTATTTTATTAATAATAAAAGTTAGCTATTCAATTCAATAAGTAGACATAGACAAAGTGGAATTTCTTCCATTTAGTGTCCCCATTTTTTAAATACTCTCTTCTAAAAAGATTTTATTTTTTCATTAAATATTTTGGTAATTATTAGGGATGTACCAATATCACTTTTTAACCAACACCAATATTTAAAAACAGTATCAACCAATAACCAATACCAATATCCAGCTAGGATTTATTAGTTTGTCATATTTTTGTAAGATTCATAATTTATTTTCTGTGTTGAAAATTTGGCAACAAAGCAATAATCCTTTTCATTAAAGATGGCAACACTGCATTAGACATCATAGTTTTGTTTGTTATACAATTGGACTGCGGGCCTATATTGGGATTAGTAAATGTGTTTTTAACCAGCTAGCTGGTTAATATTGTGAGGTATGACCCATGTGAAAAAATAATGAGCTATGTGAAGTGATAAAACAAAATATTGGAAATTTCATCCTCTAAATAGTCTTTATTCATAATTTTGGAAAAATTATACTTTTGAAATATTGGCAGACACTGATAAAAATCTACTGATATATTGGTACATCCCTAGTAATTATGAAGAAAAGAATGGCTCCTGGGTTGACACACAAATCCATGTTTCTCAAGATTGAAAAAAAGGAGGAAAAACCAATAGGGATATTCATTTCCTATGCAAATATTTTTTTCTGGAGTTACCTCTTCTTCCCCCTAGAATACTGAACCCCCAACAAAAGTAGGCAGGGCTTTGAAGAGGAGGAAAAATATGGGGTTAAAACCAGGGATGGGAAACTGATAAATTTTCAAGTCCAGTTTTCAAAAATATCAATTTCAGTTTTGATTCACGTTTTTTTTTTTTTTTTTTTAATACGAGTATTTTCCTATTCAAGTTTTATATTTTTCAGTTTGATTCAATTTAAATTTAGATTCCATTAAGAATTTCTTTGTACTATTTATATTATGGGGGGGGGGGGGGGGGGGGGGGGTTACCATATTGACAAATTCAGATTTCATTTTATATTTGTATTGTGTTCAATTTCTATTTTTCAAGAGAGAATTTGCTTTAGTAACTATCTTTACTTTTGTATAATTAAATATGAGCATCTATAGCCAACTGAATCAGCATGAAACACACTTTTTTTTTTTTTTACTTATTTGCTTCATTTCTTTCACAAAGTTTTATTTAACAAAAACTTTCAATTTGAATTATCTTCTTGACAAGAAAACAATTTTAATTTGTGCGAACCCTCTAACGAGATTCTTGGTCAAAAAATCCCTTCCAGTGCCGGGTCAATGGGATCTAACCTAGGTGTAAATTTCTTAATGGTCTCTGGCCTTCTAGAATGTTCCTTACCTTTCCTGGATTGTTTCCTTCTCACTTTCATTCATTTGTTTTTCTGTATCCACCCGAAGAGGATGCCAGTGGGCATTGAAACTGTTGTGGAAATAAACTCCATCTAGTAGTGTGGGTTTTATTGTCACGACATTCCATACAGGGTGTCTACCGAGTTTGCAACAGCAAATTCCCTGACTTTTCCAGGTACTCTTTCGATAAATTACGAGTGAACATTAGGATAATAAAAACACATTGGTATTTATTCGTGGTACCACCCTACCACCCACTTTCCTTTCATTAAAAAATAAGCCATTACATAACATTTGCCATAAAAATATATCTCTGAAGAATTACACACAGTTGGAAAATTTTTTAATTCTTCTATTTCCTCTACGAGCACTGAAATTTTCTTCTCAGCATTTTGACACATCATATCATATATATTTTTTCCAGGTCCATATTTGTATTTCCCTGACTTTTCCGGGTTTTCCAGGCCCTAAATTAAATTCCCTGACAAATCCAGGTTTTCCAGGTTCAGTAGACACCCTGCCATAGCATTCACATTTGAGTTGAAGTTTGGTCATTCCCACAGATTATCTCACTCACATGTAGATATATAGATAGTACAGCTATCAGACACAGGGTAATAACTTAATAAGTAACAGTAATAGACTATTACAGGATTTTTTAAGTAATAGATCATAATTTTTTGGCTGTAATAGTAATAGAAGGCAAAGTAATAGGTAATAGTCTATTACTCTTCTATTACAGTGGCAATAGACATTGTGTGAACAAAGAACTGAAAAATTAACTAAATCTACTCTAAACTAAAATAAACGTGTATGTGAACTAATGTTGTGGCAAATTTTTCCTTGAATAAAATAAAATTTATCAAGACCTACAGTCTCTGAAACTGTAATGATTTAGTTGAAACAAATACTTGTTATTTGGCTGCCACTCAGCTTCATCCTGGATCCACGAGTGCAGAGCCTTCTGCCTCTCAGCCTCATCCTGGATCCATGAGTGCAGAGCCTTCTGCCTCTCAGCCTCATCCTGGATCCATGAGTGCAGAGCCTTCTGCCTCTCAGCCTCATCCTGGATCCATGAGTGCAGAGCTTCTGCCTCTCAGCCTCATCCTGGATCCCTGAATCCAGACACTACTACATCGCCAGCTCAATACCATCTCACACAGGGTACCCCCCCACCCCCCCCCCCCCAAGGGGCCTTGGTGAATCAGGATGCTGGGAATGCAATCAGGGGTCATGATGAGGAGGTATCTTGGACAATGGTGGTAAGGAGGGGCCAGAAGCAAGCAACCCCTCCGAGAACTGCAACCACTGCAGTAGCTAATGGTGGTGGTCCCACTCATGCACTGGCTAGAGGGAGTCAGCGTGTGGCAAAGGCTAACAGAGAACAGCAGGGTATCATAGGGGCTGCCAAAACAGATTGTATGATGGCTGTACCAATGAAGACTACAAACATTTTTGTCTCAAGATGTCAACCTGATCTTATGGCCAAGGAGCTGCAGGCATTTGTGGAAGATAAAGTGAACCTTCAGGTTACATGTAGGAAAATTGACTCCAGATGGACTACATACAGTTCAAGTTACAGCAGTCTGTGATGATCCAGGAGTATTTAGGGATCCAGCAGTATGGTGGTTCTATGAGAAGGGAAGAAAAACACCCACAGCCCCTCTCACAATTGCTAGAGTGGGTAATTATGAAGACATCATGCGTCGTACTGTGGAGGAAAATCCAGCTGGGTCTAATGCTGTAACTGCTGCACCTGGTATAAGTGGAATTCAACATGTAAAGATGGCTGGCAGAACTCCTGCATCTTCCTAATTGCAACATTCAAGGTAATCTCTCATAACTGTAGAGGCCTAAGCTTAGGGAATAACAGTAAACACAGGCGGATCATAATTGATAAGCTGTTAGAGGATGCTGATATTCTCTGTCTGCAGGAAACAGGACTTAAACAGCCTGTCCAGTAACTTTCATGGGATAGGGGAGGCCACCAGAGATAAACAAATGGTCTCCTTGCAGGCCACCCACCTGGTGGGGTAGCTATTCTATGGAGGTTGGGGTATGGGAAATATATTAGTGAATTTGTGTAGACAATAAAAAATTTGTAATTCTGCATATCTAATATGCCTTTTCAGGCAGTTGATAATGATGATGATTACCTCATTAAATTGAGGCAGGTCAGCAGTATTATTGATGAGTTGCATACAATGTTTGTAGCTATTATTGGCAACTTTAATACTAATATGCTTAATGATAATTCTTTGTTTAGCAACCACTTAAAAGCCTTCTGTGAAGATAACTTTGACCCTTTCATCCATGTGTAGTCTTCCTGGTGATAGCTTTACTTATGTTAGTGATAGTTGGCACACCACCTCATGGTTGGATCATTATATTTGTATGTTCATTATACACAGTGATTCACTGGCCTACTTAGTGCTCCAGACAACTATCTTAATCTTCTATGGACCTCTTATATAATGTTTGTACCTGTTGAGTCTGAAAGTTTGTTTGTTTGTTTGTTAACACACTGCTTCTAATTGCATTTAAATAGACAAATATCCTTTTCAAATGAGTGAAGTACCCAACATACAAAAGTAATAGATGACCAAGTAATAGTAATAGATGAAAATTAAAGTAATAGTAATAGAAGGAATCAAAAATAATAGTAATAGAAACCTAGTAATTGACCCCATGTCTGATAGCTATTAGGTATGAAACTGAAAAATTTAATGGTCACAAAAAACTGAAGGCATCCTTACGAAGTGATTAAACTTAGGTCAACGAAAGGAGCACAGTCATTATTGAAAAGTATTTTGATATGGGATAAAAATTTTCCTCCCTACTTCTTTTTCTTTCATTTTTAAAACCATTGTCTTTAGTACTTTCAAGTGCATTATTTTCCACATCAAATTAAAGGATAAATGGACATTTTAAATCCATACAAATGTTAAGTCACAAAAAAAGGAAAATAATTCGTTATTTATATTTTTTTGCAATCCAAATGCTCCTCAAAACTGAAATGCAAAACTATTATTTTTAATTAATTCAAATTCAGATTTCAGTTTTTGGTTATTTTTCAATTTCAGTTCAGAATTTTTTTGTTAGTTTTTTATTTCAGTTCATAAAATAATATGTTTTATCAGTTTATTGATTCCAGTTTGATTCAGTTTCCCATCCCTGGTTAAAACATGTAAAAAACTTAACCTAAGCATTTCCAGCACCCACAAAGGAAGAATGACAGTGATTTGTTGATATTTTGTACCGTGTTCAGTTTCTCTCATGTCATTAGCCAAAAAATGGGTAAATTTGCAGTTTTAGCCCCAATTCATTTTGAACGTGAAACTTGCGTTTTTCCTATGTTTTTTGATGCAATTCATTCGAATTTGGCATCCATTTCTGTCACAAATCACTCTTTTTTTTTTTTTAGTTCCCCCCACTCCCCCAAACATCAAAAGCCAAAAATGAGTAATTTGCAATGGAAATAGATGTCAAACAAATTTGAGTGAGTCAATATTATTCTTTAAAAATTTGTGAATCACTTCAAATGGAGTAAGAGCACAACCTTCACACACTGTAGCCATGGCTAGACTAAGACAATATGGCAGACCAAAAATTATTATATTTATTATCTCCGTTATTATCCATTTGTGACAGAAGAGGTATTAGAAAAAGTTGTCAGAAATGAAAAGATACAGCTAAACAACACATTAAAATTGCCAAAAAACAATTGGGGCCAAAACTGCAATAATACCAAAAAATATATAGGACATAACTCAAAAACTGGTCTATAAAAGTAGAGTCCATAATCTAAACCCACCCAGGAGCAGTCCTTTTCTGTATATTAGCCAATATTTTACCTAACCTAACTGCATGAAGTACTTAATCAAAATAAAATCTTTTGGAAAAGTAGCCTACTTAAAAAATGGGGGTAATTATTCATTTTTTGACCGTCTCTTTTTATAATGAGAGCAAACTTTTCTGGTCAATTTTGAGGTGTTCTGCATGAATCTGCCATCTGTTTCCTGTGCAAATGCGTAGTTTTTGAGATATCGTCATCTCAAAAACTACACATTTGCACAGGAAATGGATGGTAGATTCATGCAAAACACCTCAAAATTGACCAGAAAAGTTTGCATTTGTGCTAAACACAACCTACCGTAACAACCTAACCTAACCTAACCAGTCACCTTATTTTGGAGGATATAGTTCTGCAATTGCAGTAAAGAAGTGATGCAGAACTGTAGAATCATCAGGATGTTCTGCCAGGAACAAGTATCATGCAAAATATTTCTAGTAATGAGGGCATCTGTTCCCAGCACGTAAAACCCATGATTTCACATCCTTCCACAAGCGTTCAATCATCTTCGAGTCTTAAAATATAGGCAGTATTAACATTTAGGGCAAATCACGGATGTCGGAATTATGCCGTGATTGGAAAAAACATTAAACTTTTATCTTCATCGAGGCCAACAAGGCAGATTAGGTCTTCAAAATCAAGTTTACAAGATTGACAAGCCATGGTTCTAGAACGAAAATCACCAAACTAACGAGTAACAGAAAGAAGTAGGCAAAATCAAGAAAAAGTAGCCAAAAATAAACAAAGTAACCTATAGTTGAATGAAAATCTCCTAAAAAGGTAGCCAAAATAAACAAATTAACCAAAATTTATATATATACATATTAGAAAGTAGAAATTTTTTTTATAAAAAGTATATTTTATACAAATTTGCACAAGATATGGTATTATTATAGTTTCAACCACAACTTGATTACGTACTGCATATTTGATGTGTTGTTTAGCTGTATCTCTTCATTTCTGACAACTTTTTCTAATACCACTTCCGTCGCAAATGGATAATAACGGAGATAATACTTTTTTGGTCCACCATATAATAATTATTGGTCCACCATATTGTCTCAGTCTAGCCATGGGTACAGTGTGTGAAGGTTGTGCTCTTACTCCATTTGAAGTGATTCATAAATGTTTTAAGAATAACATGCCCAGTTAGGGCAACTGTACACCCTTAATGATTGGTTAGGTTAAGCCATGATATTTTCGTTAGTTTACCGATTTATTTTTAAAACTAATTTACATCCAGATTCTGAAGGAATCGTTTTGTGGAACTGATTCTGAAGGAATCATTTATCTTATCACTCCGTCATAACCCAACCCAACTCAATCCAGTAGATTGGATTGAGTTGGGTTAGGTTATGAAACTTATGTTTTTCCTATGTTTTTTGAGGTGATTCACTTGAATTTGACATCCATTTCCACCACAAATCACCCATTTTTGGCTTATGATAGGGGGGGGGGGGCCTCAAAAACGAGTGATTTGCAACGGAAATGGATGCCAAATTCGAATGAATCGCATCAAAAAACATAGGTTTCATATTCAAAATGAATTGGGACTGAAACTGCAAATTTACCAGGTTTGGTTCCTAGGTTTTCCTTTGGTTTCTGATGTGATTCATCTGAAAAGACATTCATTTCCGTCGCAAAATCACTCATTTTTGATTCCCCCCCCCCCCCAAAAAAAAACCAGATTTCCACGCATTCCCCAATATTGTGGGGGGTGGAATCACAAAAACGAGTAATTTGCGACGGAAATGAATGTCATTTTCAGATGAATCATATCAGAAACCACTGGAAAACCTAATTTTTATTTTTCAAAATGAGTTGTGGTCAAAACTATAAATTTACCAATAATATATATATATTTTCGGTTAATATTCATTTTTTGACCCAGTCACACCCAGCTATAACAGCAATATATATTGAATAACCAATCAAAACTGAATAAGAAAAGATATATATTATCTTGTGCAAATTTGTATAAAATGTACTTTTTTATAAAAAAAATATTTTCTACTTTCTAATATGTATGTATATAAATTTCTGTTAGTTTGTTTATTTTGGCTACCTTTTTGGAGATTTTTTGGCTACTTCTTTCTGTTACTTGTTAGTTTGGTGATTTTCGTTCTAGTATCATGACATGTCAATCTTGTGAACTTGATTTTGAAGACGTGATCCGCCATATTGCCCTTGATAAAAACAAGAGTTTAGACCTTTTTTTCAATCACGGAATAATTAAGACATCCGTGACCTGCCCTAAATACAATAGTGCTTGTATTTTAAGAAAAGACCAGGTCTTTAGATACCGTAAAAAAAATCCTAAAAATAAACGTGTCATTTCAGTTTAAGGGCAGGCGAAATTTAGCGGACTACCCATGCAAGGTTGGCACATGTTATTACATTATCATTTGTATAATTTAGGTCTCGGGGTTACGGAGGCAGAGCCCCCATAAAGATCACGCATCACAAATTGATCGGTCCTAATGTTTTGCAGACAGTTCAGTACGTGACACCAGTTAGGTCAACTGTACGCCTTAGATGATTGGTTAGGTTGTCATGATATTTTCATTTAAATTCGTTAGTTTAAACAAAAATGATGAGTGCAAACTTTTCTGGTTAATTTTGAGGTATTTTGTACGAAACTGCCATCCGTTTCCTGTGCAAATGCGGTTTTCAAGATGATATCTCGAAAACTACGCATTTGCACAGGAAACAGATGGCAGATTCGTGCAGAGCACCTCAAAATTGACCAGAAAAGTTTGCTCTCATTATAAAAAGAGAGTGGGTCAAAAAATGAATAATTACCATATTTTCTTATTCAGTTTTGATTGATTATTCAATATATATTGCTGTTATAGCTGGGTGTGACTGGGTCAAAAAATGAATAACCAAAATGGATCCACTAAATGGAAGTGCCACTAAAGTAGATCCCCTATTGCCACTAACAAGCCTAAAAAAATTTTTATTTTACACCAAAAACACTCCAAAGCACCAAGATCTCCGCTTTTTTATAAATTATGATAGGCAGGATGAATGAGTAAAACCTTAAGACATATTGTTGGATAGGCATAGGCATAGGCCTATTACTCTAAGACGTAACGAAGCGCCACCTTTCATATTTACCTCCTCAATTTCAGATGAAGTACCAAGCATTTTTGTTTGGTTTGCTAATTTTACCTTCGTATCAAACTCTCTTCAGCTTCACAACGAAACGAGGTGAGCCGGCGACTCAGCCGTCTTACTAAATTACAGTCAACAATGCAAGCAGTTTTGCAGGGTGAATATCAATCCAAGAGGCAAGAACTAAGTATTAACTTCAGTAAGTTTGGTTAGTTCAGTCTTGCTTAGTTAGGTCCTGCAACTAGTCCTAATTGTAATTTTATCTACTTTTTGAGAAACTAGGAATCTAGAAGAGACTATGGAATAATCTTAAACTGCTACTGAGGTTAGAATACAATACAAATTAGTTACAAAGAAAATTAACTTCGCAAAGCGGACCTCAACACATATGTTGCGAGCCTCCGATAGAATATTCTGGAATTAACATTGTATCATAGTCATAGTCTATATCTATATAGTCTTGGGGATTATTCTTGTAAAATTGCCTGCGCTTATAACACCCAGTGAGTAGCAAAATTGGTATATTCATTGGTTAATATTTGGCTGGACACACAGGGGCTAACGAGAAATGAGAGGTTGTGTTTCACTAGCATTATTTTTCATGCTCTTTACGATAGTACTAATCATTTTTTGTGGAAATGCAAGATTATAGAAAAAATTACAAGTTACATTTTTATAGTGAATATTTCCTGTTTTGAATAATATGAGTATCGTCACGTTCAGAATATCAAAAGCAAATATAATTATAAAATATTAAAGCATAATTTCCTCATCATTTTGATATAAGTCACTATGTTCGCAGATGCGTCCTTACCAAATTATGTAGATTTGAATATTATGACATTTTTGCGGCATTTTTTTCCCGCTCTTTCAATATTTGTCTGGTGACATCATGAAAACATGATATATGAGCTAGGCTTTTTAGGTTACTACTTCCACTTATGTTAGTTTTTCATAGATGTTGGTCGCGATGACACGTGAAGGGTGCGAATATTATTGTGAGGATTTAATATACGAAGTGCATTCTAATGACTCCCGAGCAATAGAAATATTTACAAAACACAATATTTTACCATCGACCCGTAAGTGCGAATCATTCGCGTAATTTTGTGGACCCGGACAATCGCCAAATCTATACGCAAAACATTGAACGCCTTTGGAAAACGATAAAAGATTGGATTCTTCGGCCTGGAAACCTTGACGAGTCCTACGAGAAGTATCTCTCTCGCTTCCTTTTTCTTGTTTCCCATCCAGACCACGGAACAGTTTTGCACCATTTTCTCGTCGCTATTTCTTGTCTGTATCCACCACCTAATCCATAATAAGGTAATATTCTAGGTTAGGTTAGGTTAATTAATACCAAAATACATTTTTCTAGTAATATTTGATGTGTTTTGCTTAGATTTTGACCTCCATTTCCCTTGAAAATGAACCAAACTTCAAAGTACTATAACTTTGTTGGATCTCATTTCCGAGGGAAATGGAGGTTAGATTTGAACAAATCGCATCAAATACTACTATAAAAATGTATTTTGGTGTGTAAAATGACTGAACGTGTCTATATACATAATTACCCTTAATTAGTTGGTTGGTTTCTGTTCTGTCTATTTTTTTTTTTCCTAATTGGATTCAGTTTGGTCGTGTTTGTGATAGAATTATGACGTGCTGTTCGTGTGGTTTCTGACTTTGAGAACTTGATTCGTCATGTGCCCTAGATGAAGAGAAAGCATTGGATGTTTTTATCAATTACGGCGTTATTCTCTCATCCTTAACTTGCCCGAAATGTAACAGTGAGTGCCTAATACGAAAAGATCAGGAGATATTTAGGTGAAATAACCAATATTAACTGTTAGGCCAACTGAATGCCCGGTTGGTTAGATTAAGTAATGATATTGGTAATGGTTCAGAATACGGGCGCCACTTAATTAAGCAAAATTTCGAAAAATACCAAGAGACAAAGTTGCTTTTCTCATTAAAATACGTTGATTGCATGTGTCGCATAGTGAAAAAAAACGAAGTTAGAAAATTACGAAAAAATATATATAGCTACTTCAGTGCTTTTTGGGTATGAATCTAGGAAATTTTGAGTTGGCAACCTTACTATCGTTCATTCACTTCAGTTTGAAAATGGCTTCGGTCTCTGACGAATGTGCGGTGACGCTAGTATTTTTGGTAATTGTTACACTAACGTAACCTAACATGAATATGTTATTACATTATCATTTGTATAATTTAGGTCCGGGGGTACGGGGGCAGAGCCCCCGTAAAGATCACGTATCACAAATTGATCGGTGTAGGGTTTTATACTTAAACCTAGTTACTTTTTATAGTAACGGTTCAGAATAGGGGCCACCTCAATTTTTCTGTTTTTTCCTCCAAAACATGCTAAAACCATTGGTTTCCTGTTGTTTAGGATAAATCTAACCATCGCTATTACAGTAAATTATTGCTTGTGCTGTGTTATCCCCACCCAAAACCCCCGGTTCCCACGGTGGTCCCACCCAGATTGTAGGAGGGGTTGGGGGGTGAAATTACTTCAAGCAATAATTTACTATAATGGCGATGGTCACATTCATCCTAAACAACAGGAAACCAATGGTTTTAGCATGTTTTGGTGGAAAAAACAAAAATTGAGGTGGCGCCCCTATTCTGAACCGTTACCATGATATTTTCGTTAGTTTAAATGAAAATAACGAAAATGACATGGCCTGAAGTTGAAATAAAAAATACATTTTTCTAGCGTATTTTGGTGTGCTCTGTGGTTAGGTTAGGTTAGTTAATTTAGTTAGGTTCGCTAGTTTTTTATCAGAATTACATTTTCCTGGTGTAGTTTTCTCTGCTTTGTTGGAATTTGACACACATTTCTTGTGCAAATGAGTAGAAACATTCCGTATTTTGGAATGGAAAAAAAAAGTTTCTATTCATTTGCACAAGAAATGGGTATCAGATTCGAACAAAGCAGAGAAAACTACACTAGAAAAATGTAGCCCCTGTGTCCAGCCAAATATTTACCCTTTTATTTTCTAATTTCGGTAATAATCTATTTAAGCTCCCGTCTCTCCTATTTTCATAAATAATACATCGGTAGCTTCGTTTCTTCATTATGCGATTTATACAGTCTCTAGTAAGTGAAATGCTTCAAAACCTAACCTAAAAAATATCTAGTGTTTTAACCAAATTTTTCTGGTCAATTTTGAAGTGCTTTGCACGAATCTGCCATTGGTTTCCTGTGCAAATGCGTAGTTTTTGAGATATCGTAACAAACATATAGGATATGTTCATGTTACGAGATCTCGTCAGACATGGGCAGTAAATACTTTAGATGTATTTAAATACTAAATACATTACTTGAAAATAAAAGTAATTAAATACTAAATAAAATTCAGGTTTTCAGAAAGTATTTAAATACTAAATACATTACTCCTAAAATGTATTTAAATACATTTCAAATACAATTTAGATACTTTTCATAAAGCACATAAAATCACTAACATCAGCTTAGAGTCAAGTAAAATCGAGACATTCAAGACAGTCATTATATTTTTTGTTTATTTGCTCTCATTAGCGCAAGCTTTTCAAAGAGAGCATCTGACAGTTTGCTTCTCTTCTTTTCCACCATTTCCACTTGCTGCAGCCATGTTACAAATGTTGTCCTCGTCTAATATGATCAATAGGCTAAGGTTAATTGCACAGTTAGCGCTGAACTGTACACAACCACATATGACGATGCCGGATGCCTCAGGATAGACTGCCGGCTGCCGCACTGTATCTGTGAGTTTGTGACAATCGCCACTACAGCAGGCTGGAAGTTCCATTTTTTCAAGGTGCTTCCAGAAAGTTCCAGCCTGCTGAGCCTGGAACTTTCTGGAAGCACAAGCACTTTGAAAAATGTTTTACTGTGTTCTGTGGTACCAGTTAAATACTGGGTGGTTAGTACTGTACATCCTCGCAAAACTGAACAGTTCACAAAAAAAGTATTTTAAAAATGTATTTAAAAACAGGTATTTCGAAAGTACTTAAATACGTAATTAAATACACTCTCCAAAAAGTATTTATAAATACATGTATTTAAATACGTATTTAAGTATTTTCAAATACATGTATTTAAATCCGTATTTAAGTATTTTCAAATACATGTATTTAAATACATATTTAAGTATTTTCAAATACATTACTGCCCATGTCTGGAGTTGACCTAACCGAGCATTCAATTAACCTAACAGGTTAATATTGGTTATTTCACCTAACTATCTTCTGATCTTTTCGTATTAGGCACTCACTGTCACATTTCGGGCAAGTTAAGGATGAGAGAATAACACCGTAATTGATAAAAACATCCAATGCTTTGTCTTCATCTAGGGCACATGACGAATCAAGTTCTCAAAGTCGAAATCACACGAACGGCATGTCATAATTCTATCGTAAATACCACCAAACTGAATACAATTAGAATTTACACAAATACTAATGCTGTCAATCTGGTGATTTTTTTCTAACTCAAAAAAACACTAGATTTTCATTAAAAATCCTCTAAAACTACAAACTCGCTAGACTTTTTTTAGGTTAGGTTAGGTTTTGAAGCATTTCCCTTACTAGAGACTGTCTAAATCGTATTTCTAATGAAGAAACGAAGCTACTGATGTATAATTTATGAAAATCGGAGAGACGGGAGCTTAAGTAGATTATTACCGTAATTTCAAATTATAAAATTTATTTTCATAAAATTATGTACTTAATTTCTAATTAGTTAGTTAATTAATATTCTTAAAAATCGCAATATTATAACCATGCAACTCGGATGGGACTATTTTTGCAGCGAGTCATAGATGTTCGAAGTTGATAATGTAATGACTCAACTGTAAATTAAAATTAATCAACTTATAGTCAGAACATTCAAAGTTAAAGTTTGTTTATTGTAAATAAATGCAAAATGCCTTTAAAGTGTGCTGCAGTACTCTAACATAAAAACTTTCACAAACGAAAGTTTTTTAATTTCCCTAAAAATTAAAAAATTTTAATAGCTAGGCGTCAAATTGTGAAAGAGTGGACTTAAAATTTAGCTGTAACATAAAACCAAAGCCTACAGGCTTTGATAAAACGGTAAGTAATGTCAAAATCTACAGGTAATAATTATATGACAAACATTTTAATGAGTTATATTCCACGTTAAACTGTAGGTCTAAGGTGGAGTGACAAGCTTGACCTTCGTCAGAATGAACAATTCGGGCGGAAGCAAAACCAAGGTTAACGAAGGTATATAGGCCAACATTTGATAGATAACCGACTCATTTGTGAAAAATGCTCTGTATGAATTGGTCCACAATTAACCCACCCCTTATATCTCCAGTCTAACTATAGAGTAGATTAAGTCTAGCCCTGTAGGGGTCAGCCTAGAGATTCCGGAAATGGTCCAGAGCGGGCAGATAAATTGAGGTCCACAGTAGGATTCCTCACCAAATTAGGTTAGGGCAATCTACCTTCACCTTTGTTAAGCTATGAGTTGATACTAGGTCTTAGGCCACAATGTAGGCCTAATTTGTCTGACCGAGCTTAATTTAATGAGTTTACTTTAGACTGGGTTAAAACACAATTAGTCACTTACTGCTAGTTATTAGAGAGTCCCTTTTCCTGTCTTGTTTAATTGTTAAGAGCGTACTAGCTGGTGGGGATCTTTTTTCGTTGTCTGTTCTTCTCCCTCCTCTCTTTCCGTCTTGTTGCCCCGTTCCTCGTTTTCGTTCTTCCTTGTCTTCCTTTTTTCGGGGCTTTTTCCACCAGCGTGGTCTTGGTTTTTTTTCGGTTGGTTGATCGGTAATGTATATCTCTTACCGAGCACGCTCTTGTCACACAGTATGTAAATACTAGTGTGGAGAATAACTCTGGTGAGCAACCAATTGGTTTCATTCACCCAGTTATTGACATAAAAGGAATTTAATAATTGTTAGATTAACTACCTACCTACTCAGTGAACCATTTTCGTTACCTCCCAACTACCCACTCATCAGTTTTCCATATACTGGGGGCCCCGGAAGATAAAAATTTTGGTGTCATTGTCACCAATTTTTATGTCTGAGTGTAGACTAGCTAACTATTTGACTGTAAATGCCTGTTAATCTGATTAACAGTGACTATCCTCACCTTCTCATGGAGAAGGTGTAGCATTTAATTAGAAGAGAAGGATGAAACTCTCTATGGTCTTTACCATAAGAAAAGAAAAAGTGAAAGTTAGAAGATAAAATTACAATTCCCCAGCATCTATTTTTTGTTGTAAAACTAGTCGCGCCTTTAATGCTGTTTGTCGCTGAGGTCTTGTGTCTGTCAATGTTGTAGTAGGATGCGTTACCACTCCTACTGTCAAAGGAATAGTTACTGGAAGTTCAGTGTCTCCAGTTGTTACTGTCAGTGGAGAAGGTTCTCCAAAGTCCATTGTTTTGGGTCCAGACTATAAAGGGTACAAAAGAGAAATGTCTCTTGTTGTGTCACCCGTTGAAGTCCTTAATTTGACCACTCTTGTTACCCCGTCTGCCCCTGGTCTGAGTTCTAAAACTCTAGCCAGAGGCCAGTATTGTCTTGGAGTACTGTCATGTATGAGAACAAGGTCCCCTACCTTAATTGTGTCAGACCAATCCTTCTTAGTCATTTGTTTATGTCTCTCCCTTAGACCCATCAAGTACTCAGTTTTCCACTGTTTAATAAAATGAGCTTTAACTCTAGTTAAGTGTTGTAACTTAGTCTGGAGTTCATCGTGTCGTTGAGTCCAGTTTGGGTCTTCTGAAGAGTCTATATTGTAGTCCGGCAGGAGACTAACTTGTTCTCCCCGAATCAAATGATTTGGAGTTAATGGTTCCGGGTCATTAATGTTGTCACTCACATAAGTGAGTGGTCTATTGTTGATGATGTTCTCAATCTCAGCCAGGAGAGTGAGCAACTCAAATAAGTGTATCTGTTTTTTACCAATTGCTTTCTTCAAGCAATTCTTTACTGTTTGTATATTCCTCTCCCAGATAGAACCATACCAAGGAGGCAACTGGAATATACTTCCACTTTATGTTTGAATTTTGTATATATAATTGTGTGAGTTCGTTGCTTAACAAGTCGTTGATGACTTGTTCACCAGCCTTGAAATATGTAGCATTGTCAGTCCAAACTGTCTTGGGTACTGAATGTCGTGCACAGAATCTCTTAAAGACAGCAACAAAAGATTCTGCTGTAAGGTCCTCCACAACATCCAGATAAACAGCTCGTGAGCCAGCACATGTAAACAGTACAATGTACATTTTTTGTTCAGTGTCAACCACCCCTACAGTCAATGCTCCTGTATAGTCAATGCCTACAGTCTCAAAGGGTCTGTTGAGAGTAACTCTCTCCTCTGGCAAAGCAGGAGGATTTGGTTTCCTATAGGGCCTAGCATGAATACGCCTACATGTGACACACTCACTCAGGACTGTTTTAACAGTGATCCTTCCCTTGGGTATCCAATAAGTTTTTCTTAATGTAGTTAGTGTGTGTGGTACCCCCATATGATGTACATCATTGTGTGTTTTCTGATGATTAATGTGTCAAATAGCTAAATCTAGGTAAAAGGATTGGATGTTTGCTTTTGTATGACAGTTTTGATTTGTCTAATCTCCCTTTACACCTTAGAAGGCCTTCCTCATCTCTGAACAAATTTAGATCCACAACTACTGATGGTACAGGTTCTTTTGTTTGTTTCCCATTAGTCAAGAATTCTAACTCTTTATTGTACTCCTTTTGTTGTGCATGCCCTATCCAGTACTTGGTTGCAACTTCTGTATAATTATGATTGTTTTTATTTAGCTGTTTGTTATTGTAGTTAAACAGTTGTGAGCAAACCTCAAACAGTAGGCTGTGACCTGACAAGTTTACTGAAATCAGAATAACGTTCATAATTAGTGATTGGTTCAACCTTTTCATTTGAAAAGATTAAATTTAATGTCAAGTTAACTTGTTCCACAGGCCATTGGTCTGTATTACAGAGCCACTTAGGTCCCATGAACCAAGTTTTGTTTGACTTCAACAACTTGTAGGATAAACCTCTGGTCAGAAAGTCTGCTGGATTTTGTTTAGTTGGAACATAGTGAAAGTTTACTTGTAGGCTTTCATTAGCTTCAGCTATTTCTTTTAGCCTATTTCTTACAAAGATATTCTTACTATTAATGCTATCATTCCGTATCCAGGCAAGACAAATCTGACTGTCAAGCCAGATGTGGATATCAGTTATGTTCACATCATGGTAAGCATCCTTAAGCAATGAAATGGTTTTAATGGCTAATGCAGCAGCCAATAGTTCCAATTGAGGTATGGTTCGGGTAGGTTTGTGTGATAGCGTGGGGTAGACACCCCAGTTAGGTTACTTAGGTTCTAGCAAACAAATCAAAAGCACTTACCGGTGCGTTGAATTAGGTATTCCTTGAAGCCTACCGTTTTATTCCTGTGTCCCACAACAGCCTACCTAACTCTCTCTTACATTACCAATTTAGAAGCTATAGACATTACCCCTAACTATACTTAAGTACGAACAACTTCCTACCCGATTTGTCACCTTAGATTCATCACCTAATTTTACTCAGCACCAAAGATTAGGTCAGATAGGAAAAAACATGTCTAGGCCAGACCAAAGCAATACGAACAGCCCGTTCGTTCGTTTATGGCTTGGTCTTGCCATTCAGCTTAGATTTAGTGATATTTACTCTTTAGTGACTTTTAGACTATATACATATATATACATACACGTCACCTCACTCCTCCCCTACAAGTTTAGTCTGTCAGGGGGATGAGGGACCCTAGACGACCTGCGGAGCGGGGTTGATGTAGTAGGATCAGGTGCAACCTGTATAGGCGGGCAAGTTGAACCATTTTCCGGAGGATCAGTTCTCTCTTCCGGAAGACTCTGGTCCTTCTGCACTTCCCGTTCCCATATCTGGTCCTGATGGCGTTTAATAGAACGACCATCTTCTAGTTGGCACTTGAAGGAAACAGGGCCCGTTCTCTCCTGCACAGTTGCAGGAACCCATTTTGGTCCAGCCCCATAGTTGCGAATCACAACTGGATTATTAGGTTTCGCTTCTAGAACTCTCCCTCTTTTAGTGTCGTGGTACAACTTCTGTTTTTCCTGATGGCGTAAAACTCGTTGTTGTAACATTTCGTTTGGACGTAACAAATCAAAAACTGAACGAATTCCCCGGCCAATCAGAAGTTTAGAGGGAGACACCCCTGTCGTGGTGTGTGGTGTTATTCGATATTTAAACAAAAATTTATCCAACACCACTTGCATTTCCTCCCCACGAGAATGACGCAAGGCCGACTTGAAAGTACGGACCATGTTTTCCGCGAGACCGTTAGTAGACGGGTGGAAAACACTAGACCGGACATGTCTAATGCCATTTAGGTGGACGAAGGAACGAAATTCCTCACTGGTAAAACAAGTACCATTGTCGGAAACCAGGACTACGGGTAAACCCCATCGAGCGAAAACTGAACGGAGTAAGCGAATAGTAACACCCGAAGTCGTGGAAGTGGTTGGAAAAATTTCCACCCACTTAGAGTAGGCGTCCACCATGACTAGGAAATAAGTATTATTTATAGGACCTGCATAGTCAACATGGATCCTATGCCACGGTATAGTAGGCCATTCCCAAGGATGAAGTGGACTTTTCCTTGGGAGATCTCTGTTCTCTAGGCAGCTTTGACAGGAACGAACCAATGATTCGAGTTCTCCATCTAAACCAGGCCACCAGAAATAAGCTCTCGCCAGCTCTTTCATTTTTGTTGCGCCCATGTGTTCAGCGTGAAGTTCCTTCACTAAATTCGACCTGCCTTTATTTGGAATAATCACTCTGTGGCCCCATAAGAGACAGCCATTTTGAATAGAGAGGCCAGACTGACGCTGAATAAAAGGCTGTAATTCACTCTCAACCTTAGTAGGCCAACCAACTGAGCAGAAATGGATGACCCTAGACAGAATAGGGTCTGATTTTGTCCACTGCTCTATTTGTACTGCAGATACTGGAGTGGATTCCAAAAACTCCACCAAGTGAACCCATTCTGTAGGTATAGGTACACAATCATTTGGATTTTCTAAGGGCAACCTACTTAGCGCATCAGCCGTACCTAAAAGTTTACCTGACCGATGTACTAAGTCAAATTTATAGGCTTGTAGAATCAGTGCCCATCGTTGAATCCTACCTGAGGCCATAACTGGAATATTTTTATTAGGTGAAAATAAACCTAAGAGAGGCTTATGGTCAGTAATTAGTTTAAATTCATGACCCCATATATAGAAATGAAATTTTTTTACTGCAAATACTAAGGCTAATGCTTCACGTTCCACTTGTGCATATCGTCTTTCCGTCTCAGTTAGTGTTCTAAAAGCAAAACAGATAGGCCTATCTATACCATCAATGTGGTGAGATAACACTGCCCCAATTCCATAAGAACTGCTGTCTGCTGAAACTACGAGAGGAAGTTTAGGATCATAATGCACTAGGAGAGTGGACTTTAGTAGTACGTCCTTGGAAGCCTCAAATGCTTCCTTTTGAGTTTTCTCCCATCTCCACTGTTCCCCAGATCGTAATAGCTTATTCAGGGGTTCAAGGAAAGTCGATGCATTAGGCAAAAATTTCCTATAAAAGTTTAGGAGACCTAAATAAGCTTGTAACTGTGTGATGTTTTGTGGAGGTGGTGCCTTTTCTATTGCTTCTAGTTTATCCACCGTTGGATGAATGCCTGAGGCATCTATGCGGAACCCTAAATATGAAACCTCATTAGTGACCCATGAACACTTTTCTCTCTTTAGCTTAAGTCCGGCATCCCGGAGTCTTTTTAGAACCGTGGTTAATCTAGTTAGGTGTTCTTTTTTAGTCGAACCTGAAATGAGGACATCATCTAGAAAGCAAAGTACCCCTGGAATGTGACCTAGAACTTGGTCCATTGTCCTCTGAAAAATACCTGGAGCCGATGCTATTCCATAGCATAGCCTATTGTACTTATATAGGCCTCGGTGCGTATTTATGATAGTTAATTCTTTAGAGTTTTCATCTAAACTTAGTTGAGCATAGGCTTGGGACATATCGAGTTTTGTGAAATATTTTCCCCCAGCAAGAGAGCTAAATAATTCATCAGGCTTGGGTATAGGATAGCAATCTAGAAGGACGGCTCTATTTGCTGTTAAACGGTAATCCCCGCATAACCGCACGGACTTGTCCGGTTTTAGTACAGGAACTACTGGGGCAGCCCACTTAGCGTGTGTGACTGGTTCAATAATTTTATCTTTTAGCAGCCTGTCAATTTCTAAATCTACCTTCTCCCGCAGTGCATGCGCAATTGAACGAGCCTTACAAAATTTCGGAGTTACATTAGGATCTACTTCTATGCAGACCTGATGGCCTTTTAGGTTGCCTACTTCAGGCCCAAAAATAGAAGAAAACTCCCTTAACAATGAGTCTATGTCAGATGGATATGAAAGTGTATGCACATCTGCCTGACCCCTTGGCAAGATTTTGTCAATTGGCATTTCCAAAGCATCAATCCAATCACGGCCTAGTAGAGTAGGCCCTTGCTCATCCACCACTAAAAGGGTTAAGGGATGAGACAAAGTTTTCTGGTTAAGTGTAACTGTGACGTATGCTTCTCCACAAATAGGTATTTTTATGTCCCCGTACTTCTTCAAAATCGTTTTAGATGCATGTAGTTTAGGTGTGTTTTTGAAAATCTTATCAAAAACTACCTTGGACATGACCGTCCGGGCAGCACCCGTATCCAATTCTAGAGGAACTGTAATTCCATTTAGGCCTACCTCTACAATATATGGGCCTGTATTTTCCCCACTTTGCTGCTCATAGAATAGGTACTCCACTCCAATGTTCGAAGTATTTCCCTTTTGAGGATTTATACTAGAAATGTTAAAATTAGAATTTTCACCCTTTGTTTTCTTTGAAAAACACACTTTAGCTATGTGGCCTATTTTACTACAGTTTCGGCAAACTGCTTCTTTAAAAGGGCAATCTTTCTTCCAATGGTGTTTTCCACACCCTGTACATGGCTTGGAAGGCTTAGTAGAATTAGTAGGCTTAGTCGTATTCGCCTCATACCTTTTATTTGCCTGTCTAGTAGGCTCGTTAGGTCTGCCAGGCCTAGAAGATTTAAAGCTATTTACGTGTTGGGCTTTACTACTATGATTTCCAAAAGCTCTAACATCTTTAGCAGCTGCTTCTCTAGCCGTAGCTATTTCTACAGCCTGACTAAAAGTTAGGTCCTGTATGGCTAATAGGGCTCTCTGGGTAGACTCCTCTTTGAGACCCATTACAAACCTATCTCTTAGCATTTCATCTAATTTGTCCCCAAATTTACACGTACGGCTATGGCTTTTTATTCCTGCAACAAACTCTGCAATGTTTTCATTTCCCGTCTGATGCCTTGAATAAAATTTGAAACGTTCATAGATGAGAACTACTCGGGGTTTGTAGTGATCGGTTAGGGCCTGTACCAATTCATTATAGGTGCAAGTTTCCGGTGCTTTAGGAGAAACTAGGTCCATAACTAAACCAAACGTTTTAGGGCCTATTATAGTTAAAAAGGTAGGTACTTTCTTAGCATCCGGAATGGAATTTGCCTCGAAAAACAACCTCACCCTAGTGGCATAAGCTTCGAAGTCCTCCCCATTGTCTTCGTAGGGGCTTATATGGCCAATCACCGACATGCTAGAGCAAAACCGAATTAGGCCAACTCACGTGAAGTAGGTTAGGTTAGGTTTAAATTTGGTCTAGTTACTGAATAGTGAATTTTATTAGAGTTAGGGCTGAATAGTGAATTGTATTAGAGTTAGGGCTGAGTAGGAATTAGTTTTAGAGTTAGGGCTGAGTAGGAATTAGTTTTAGAGTTAGGGCTGAGTAGGAATTAGTTTTTAGAATTAGGGCGGCGGGACCTACGCTATAGTACGGTAGCTTCCCCACACAAACAAACCAAATCGGACGACCCACTAGGCTACATCCAATTTTCCAAACAACCACTTGAACCCAATAAGCCAAATTAACCAATGAGCCAAATTTAACCCAATGAACAAAATTTAACCAAATGAGCCAAATCCCATCCTCGTCGCCAAATGTGATAGCGTGGGGTAGACACCCCAGTTAGGTTACTCAGGTTCTAGCAAACAAATCAAAAGCACTTACCGGTGCGTTGAATTAGGTATTCCTTGAAGCCTACCGTTTTATTCCTGTGTCCCACAACAGCCTACCTAACTCTCTCTTACATTACCAATTTAGAAGCTATAGACATTACCCCTAACTATACTTAAGTACGAACAACTTCCTACCCGATTTGTCACCTTAGATTCATCACCTAATTTTACTCAGCACCAAAGATTAGGTCAGATAGGAAAAAACATGTCTAGGCCAGACCAAAGCAATACGAACAGCCCGTTCGTTCGTTTATGGCTTGGTCTTGCCATTCAGCTTAGATTTAGTGATATTTACTCTTTAGTGACTTTTAGACTATATACATATATATACATACACGTCACCTCAGTTTGAGAGGTGCAACTTTCCCTTTTGCATAAATTAGATGACTTTCTGTAGGACTTACAAGATACGCACAGCACCCATAAGCTTGTGTGCTTGCATCAGCAAACACATGAAGTCTCTGGGGCTTATCCCTAAACCCACAGCACCTTTGAATTTTAATGTTCTGCACTTTTGTTAAATCAGCAGCTAACTTCTTCCAAGATTTTTGATCTTCATTTGTTATTGGATCATCCCACCCAACATTTGTCCTCCAAAACTTCTTGGAGGAGAATCTTTGATTTTATTGTTGAAGGCAGGAATAGACCCATGGGATCAAAAATTTTGGAAGCCTCTGATAATATTTGTCTTTTAGTATTTGCTTCCTCATCAAGTTTAAAACCTTTAGTACAGATTGAATCATGACTGTTAGAAGTTGCATCCAAATACCAGTTCATACCTAAAATTTTAACTCTGTCTGATGGCTCAGTAAGACCATTATTATCCTTTAAAATCCTTTTGTTTAAATCCTCATCATTTGAAATCCACTCTCTAAGTTCAAAGTTACCTTGTTGCATAATGTTCTGAGAGTGTTCATAGACTTCAGATAATTCAGATTTTGTTGTTGTTGAGCCTATTAGATTGTCTACGTAAAAATGTTCCTTGAGGAAGTTCAATGTTAAAGAGTTATTAAACTGGTTCAAATGATGTCTAATTGTCAATGCTAATAGGCTAGGTGAGCAATTGGCTCCAAACAACACAACATTAAATCTATAGGTTATGAACCCTTTATTCAAATCAAATGGATCCTTGAACCATAAGAACCTAAGTTGGTTCTTATATTCACTTTTAAGATTTATTCTCAAAAATGCCTTTGAAATGTCACTTTGTACGGCATATTTATCTAACCTGAACCTCAGTAAGATCTTCACAAGGTCAGAAATGAGATTAGGACCCTCAATCAGGCAATCATTCAAACTGTGTTTATCACTGTCTTTGAGGCTACAGTTATATACTACTCTGAGTTTTGTTGTTGGGGCATCTTGTCGATAAACCCCCCTGTGGGTTAAATAATGACAACCATCTTTTTTAAAAGGGTTATTTGTTACTTCTTCAATGAAGCCTTTCTGTAGCTGTTCTTTGAAGACATCACTGTACTTTTGAATATTATTATCTTGTTTGAGTTTTTTCATTACTTTATATAAATGTCCTTTAGCTACTTTGAGATTATCTCTTAAAGCTGGACAATTTATTTTCCAAGGTAACTCAACAAAATAACTATTGTCTTTGCACTGAATGGTGTCTTCAAATCTTTCTACCATTAACTGATCTTCTGAAGTTTGATTTGTGTCATGTATACCCACAGATTCTAGCAACCATAAAGTTTGAATTGCCTCATCCAGTTTCATTTGATAGTGATGAATTAATGTTCTCAGTTGATATAATATTATTCAAAGTGTTGCTATTCTTACAGGTGTTATGTAGGACTGAGTTGAGGCACATAGTATTTGTTAGTCATGAACTATTTTGGTTTAGGTCTAGGTTGTATTTGGATAGGTCACCCAAAGGGGCTATCCCTGATATAGTCTGATAAGCTATACCATTACCTATCTTTACTATGCCCTTATGAATAAGATTAATATAATCTGCCCCTATTAACATTTCAATGTTAGCTACTGTGTTGTTTGTGATATGTCTATCAGCTATTTTGTAGTGTTTTCCCAAATGATTTATGGTTTATTCTAGTTTGGGTATAACCAGTTTGTTTTGTCCTACTTTAGAAATAATAACTGCTTCAATTTTCTCTAATTTATTTTCTAAATGTAGTTCCAGGTCAATTGTCTTATAGCTATTTTTGTCCGAGTTATCCTAACAAAGGATGCAATATTGAGTTTTTGTTCATTCGGGTTTGGTGTCAAACCCAATTTATTAACTACATTTTGCGAAACAAATGTTTGTTGAGAACAACAGTCTATAAGACATCTCACTGGAGTGGTGCTACCCTCACTATTCACTAAGTCCAAAGTAATAGTTGGTAAAAGAATCTCAGTGTTTCTTGTTACGTTGTTTGAACAAACAGAATGTCCCATGAAAGTGGCATTTTCTTGATTACTTTTGTTTGGTGGAGGTATCTTTTGAGTTTGAGTACTATTGTTTGGACACTTTGGTGAATCACACATTGATGAGACATGTCGTAAACTTTTACAAAACTTACAATTGAATCTTAACCTAGATTTACAGTCTTTCTTATAATGTCCCTGGCCAGTACACTTTTTACATAGGTTCAACTGTTCACATCTTTTAGCTCTTGAGTTAAAGTCTGAATATTTGTCACACCCAGTACTACTATGTTCATCACTTGCACAAAATTTGCAATGTGGTGTGTAAGTTGAGGCAGCAGTTACATTAAAGTTCTGTAATGTAGGTGTTCGTGTATTACAGTTGGTCACATTTGATTCTACAGTATCAAGTTTTGTCTGTTTGGCTGTAGCTAGTTGGTCTCTGGGAACAGTCTTTGGTTTATCCATAGTCTGGGTCTTATTTTGTGTTGGAATATTTCTCAATTTGCAATTAGTTAGGAGAGTTGGAAAGTGTTTTCTGATATTTTCAAGAGTAGGATAATTTTCTCCCGTCTTTAGAACTAAAACATCTTTAACCCTCAAAGGAAGGCACCTAAGAATTATGCCTTGTATAATCCAAGATGAAGCTTTAACATCTATCTCATTGCTAACCAGTTGTCCTATAATAGCTTCTAATTTTGAATAAAATTTTTCCATATCACTATGGTTATCTTTTATGGGTGCAAAATCAATAATTTGTTGAGATAATTCAAATACAATCTCATCTTATTAATGTAATTACGTTTTAAGAGATCAATAGCTACTTCATATGAATTCCCTACGGCTGGTAAATAGGCTATCAGGTTATAGGCTGGGCCTTTAAGGAAACTAGTTAAGTAGCTAAACTTATCAACAGTTGAAATATAAGGTTATTACCTATTAAACTCTCATATTTTTCAATGAAAGATGGGAATTGTACCGTGTCCCCTTCAAATGTTGGTACTAGCAAAGTGGGTAAAGTAGCCCAAATTCTTGTGACTCAGGATTTGGCATGCCACTTAAATTTGGTTGAAAGTTAGCTCTACTTTGATTAAATCAGAAGTACGTTTATGTGGTGTTAAGTCAGTCAAACGAGACTGTAGTCTCCTTATTTGCTGTTCAATTGAGATTACCTGAACATCATTATCAGCGTAAAGGTCTATCAATTGTTCTTCAGCCATTTCGGATTCAACTAACTCTGAAATACTCTCATCAATGGCTATTATTTCCTTCTTTTAGTTTCCAATTTAAGAATTACACACTCTAAATCTTCCTTACCTGGTGTGTAATATTGTTAAAAGTGTTCACGGCCTTTGTAACAGCACCCAACTTTCCCCCCCTTTTCTTTTTTAACTTTTTCAATTCCGCACTGTCCATGTTTAAGTCAAAATTGTTTAGCTGGGGATCGTAATGAAATAGAGGACAAGAAGAAATTACTAGAGAAGAGAGATCACAGACAAAACAGTCAAGTTTTAAATTTGTTTAATCCCCCCCAAGTACTTATGTGTCACTCAGGTCTAAGCTTAAAGAGAATGAGATTCCTTAAATGTAAATGTTTCCTAGTTAGGCCCTAGGTTGTAGCCTAATTAGGCTTGATTAGGTTAGGCTTAGGCTAGACCATTTAGCCTAATTCTGCAATTTTTGAAGTAAGGTTAAGGTTGTAAATTCCCCACACACGGACCACCAATGTGAAAAATGCTCTGTATGAATTGGTCCACAATTAACCCACCCCTTATATCTCCAGTCTAACTATAGAGTAGATTAAGTCTAGCCCTGAGGGTAGGTCAGCCTAGAGATCCGGAAATGGTCCAGAGCGGGCAGATTAAATGAGGTCCACAGTAGGATTCCTCACCAAATTAGGTTAGGGCAATCTACCTTCACCTTTGTTAAGCTATGAGTTGATACTAGGTCTTAGGCCACAATGTAGGCCTAATTTGTCTGACCGAGCTTAATTTAATGAGTTTACTTTAGACTGGGTTAAAACACAATTAGTCACTTACTGCTAGTTATTAGAGAGTCCCTTTTCCTGTCTTGTTTAATTGTAAGAGCGTACTAGCTGGTGGGGATCTTTTTTCGTTGTCTGTTCTTTCCCTCCTCTCTTTCCGTCTTGTTGCCCCGTTCCTCGTTTTCGTTCTTCCTTGTCTTCCTTTTTTCGGGGCTTTTTCCACCAGCGTGGTCTTGGTTTTTTTTCGGTTGGTTGATCGGTAATGTATATCTATTACCGAGCACGCTCTTGTCACACAGTATGTAAATACTAGTGGGAGAAATAACTCTGGTGAGCAAACCAATTGGTTTCATTCACCCAGTTTTGACATAAAGGAATTTAATAATTGTTAGATTAACCTACATACTCAGTGAACCATTTTCGTTACCTCCCAACTACCCACTCATCAGTTTTCCATACATTTTTTCTGGTTCCTACTACAGACCTTCATTACAATAAATTTGAGAGGTACTAAATGAATTAGTTTTATGAAGATTGGTAATATAATTATGATTATGATAATGATATAAGTTTTACTGGCAGGATATAAATCCCACAACAAGGTACAATATTCTTGAAGGTAATAAGCAATAAGATAACTCAAACAATAATATATTTAAAAACAAAGAAACTAAAAATTATGACTTAAAGCTAGAGAGGTAAAAATAAGACACGTACTGAAACAAGTAATAATAAAGAAAAACCTACCCTAACCCATCGCAAAGACTACAAAAATGATAATGATAATAATAATACCGTTTATTGGTAGGAGACCTAAAAAATCCTCAAAAAAGGTACAAATGTTAGGGATAGTTTGGCCTGGCTAAACTCTGGAGAATAATGCATAGGCTTGTAACTAGGCCGAATTATTAAGATATTATGTAAGTTGCTTACGCATATTTTCTTAAATATTTAGTAGGGAGTAGGCCACACAATTACTTAAATACGCTAGGCCTATTCAGTCTTTAGGCAGACTACAAATTATGTACGTATGTATACGATATGATCTACATTATATATATACACATATATTGATATTTTTTTTTTTTTTTTTTTTTTTAAAAGTTTGGGAAGAACCGATTCGCCTCTATTTAAAAGGGCATATCTCGGCGGAAAAGCAAAGAAAAAGTGGGAGGAAAGACAGGAAAAAGAAAGGGTGGAGGGGACAGTCGAAGTGAAAAAAGACCAAGGATGACAAGGACTGCAGGGTCGAGCCCCATCATCCTTGGGTGCTAGGGCCAGGAGGGCGCACGTGAAACCTCCAGGAACAAGCACGTACAAACGAGCACAAAGAGCACGAGCTTAGAACCCCCTTGCGGGGATATATTGATATATATATATATATATACACACAGTGGTGGAAATGGGTTTTAGGAACTAGGTACACGCTTGGGAAAAGGAACACACACACACACACACACACACACACACACACACACACACACACACACAGGGATATATCAGTAAATCATTGAAATTTACCATATGAAAAAACTGCAAATTGAGAAGTAGGTACATGCCGTGTACCTGCGTGTCACTATCCGGTGCTAGTGTCTCTGAGTAACTGATACACACACACACACACACACACGTGTGTGTGTGTGTCAATAATGACGTAAAAAGAAAACGGGGGAGCGTGACTCTGCTTTGAGAGAATGGAGTCAAGAGTCACTGAGCGATTGAGTGTCAGCTCGCTGACTCAGACAGATTTCTGACGAAATCACAACACTGTATATATATATATATCTACACTGTGTTTATACCAATGGGTAAAGAATACATTCTAACGTATTTAAGAAATGAAGCTCTGCTCACTAGTTATTCATTTTTGAAATAACAGGTTCGAATTCATACATTTCATAACGTCCACAACGCTATCTAGCACCAGGATTGCAGAACTATGTATTTTATTTCCCGTATTTAATATTAATTACTTCTATAATTTAGCAAATGTGTCTGTCTGTTCATCTGTCCGCAGAAAAAATTCCGAACCGATTTCAACCAAACTTCATATGGTGGATGGGGCCCGGGGGTGATGAGTAATGAACAAAAATATGTGTATAACCAGCCCCCTTCAATTTCTGGGCCCGAAGGCCCCAGCACCACAATAAAACTATAGAAAAGAACGCAACCATGAAAATCTTGAGCTTCACATCGTGTCAAGATTTGTGAAGTTTAAGATTTTCATGACTATAGTTTTATTGAGCAAATAATTGAACCCCCAGTAATTTGGGGGTTTGCGGACCCCAAATTACTGTCAGTTTAATTATTTGGTCAGTAAGACTATAGAAAAGAACGCAGTCATGAAAATCTTGAGTTTCACATTGCCTCCCATAATAATAATAATAATAATAATAATAAAAAAGAAAATTTGTTGCTAGTTTTCAAAGACCCCAGCACCGCGGTCTAGTTCAATGGGCCCGTAGCGCCTTGTAATTAATAATCTATATCTAATTCTATTATAATAAGAGAGCTGTCCGTCTGTCCGTCTGTCCGTCTGTCCGTCACACTTTCAGAAATTGTGAGAAAAAATTGTGAGAAAAAAATTCAGAAATTGTATTACGGGCGGCAATGTGAAGCTCAAGATTTTCATGACTGTGTTCTTTTCTGTAGTTTAGCAATGGGGGAAGGGTGGGGTAATGGGGAGGGGTGGGTGTAATGGGGGAGGGGGTTAGCCCCCAAGTTGTATGAATGGGGGTGAGGAGGTTTTGGGAGATACCAGATTCAGAAATGTTGACACAATGTGAAGCTCAAAATTTTCACGGCTGGGTTCTTTTTTTGTAGTTTAGCCTGTCTAACCGTCAGCGAAGCGGCGGGAACTGTACTAGTAATAATAATAATTCACCGTTTGTCCGTCTGTCCGTCCGTCTGTCTCCTTTTCAAGTCCAAACAGCTGGACCGATTTTTATGAAACTTAGTGACATCATCTTGCTCTTGGTGACAACATCCCAATTTACCCCAAAAACTATTTGTATACTAAAACACGAAGCATTTAAATTTCAAGATTTTTAACTTCTAAAATTTTCTTAAAATAGAGCAAGTCCCATCACGCTTCTTCAGAGTTTCATACTTTCGTGGAATGAAGAAAATCAAGTTGGTGAATAAATTTAGAAAAGAATGTAGCCATAAAAAATTTTAGCTACGCATCGGAAGCCATTGCAAGTTGTATTTGAAATTTAATTGCTTCGTGAGCTTCAAATAAAATCTGTGAAGCTGCATTTAAAATTTAAGTGATTCGTGAGCTAATTGTAAGTGTTAAACTCTAACTTGTTTAGAGAATACCCCTCCCCTTAGGACGGGTATTTTTGCTAGTTATACTAACAACCCATATTCATAATTAGTAATTTTTAAAAACTAACAATAATAGTGAAATAACACATTTACAGAGCTTTGAAATTGGGCAGATAGCCACAGTCCAATAGGCAGGTACACATTTTCTTGATGTTTTCTTTTATCCATTGCACACTGGGGATGGGTAACTTTAAAATGTTGACAGTTTCTTGCTAGGTTGATGTGTACATCGCATTGATATAAATAAGCGCAATCTGGGGCAAATAAAATTTAAAATACTCTCTGTGAAAAGGGGAAAAAACAAGAAAACACACACACACACACACACACACACACACAAAAGTTTATAGTGATTGCCTGTTACCCAGACGTCCTTCAAAAATTTCCATCGAAGTTTATGCTTTGGCGACGGGCAAGAGACCGACGCCTTTTCGTTGTAACTGCATGTGTATGTCTTCATAAGATCTTGTTCTTTCTAGTTTACGGTGTTCTAACCTCGACTTTCGGTACAGCCTGCATATTAGGGTGTGTCAATTTTAGGGAGCAAAGTGAAATCTTTAGATTTTCAAAGACTACTAGTGACCAAATGATGCATTTTTATGCGCTAAATCGAAATATGGCTTTCAAATCCAGATTTGACCACTCGTAGCTACTTATATTTGAAGTTGAAGTTTACGAAAAATCAGCAATTTTTGAAAATAGTTTTTTTTATTGTATATAACTACATTTTACACTGCGTTCGCACTTATTAAGCAGATTACATTTTCTTCAATGTTTTCAAAAGTTTTTCCCCGATTTCAATGAAATTTGTAGCAAATAATCACTATATATAGCAGCATTGATGGTATTCATTTCGATAAAATATTTTGATAATTAAAATAATTATCTCATTTTATTGAAAAATATGTAAAATATTGTGTTCCGACTTATTAAGCAAGTATTCTATTTATGGATCTAAATGGTGAAAATGGGTAAGAAGAAGGATTTAACAATAACTGAGAAAAGAAAAATGGTCAAGTTACTCGCTGAAAATATAAAATCTATTGAAATTGCGAAGCAGTTTGGCAGAGCTTATCGAACTGTAAACAAGTTTGTAGCGGAGGGTACCAAACTGAGGCAGCGAAGTGATAAAGGAGCTATAAGAAAAGTGACAAGGCGGCAGATATCTGTAATCAAGCTCAAATTGCAAAGCATCCATTGTCCTCAAGTAAAGAGGTTTGGCGGGCTGGATACATAAATGTACCAAGAACATCTCGATGTGGAATCCTCCAAAAAATTAGCAAGACGTGTAAACCTACTATTCAGTCACCATTAACACCCAGGTACAAGAAGCAGCGTGTTGAATGGGCGCGTCAGTACGTGAAAACAGATTTTAATACTGTATTGTTAACCGATGAATGAAGAGCAACCCTTGAGGGATCTGATGGTTGGTCAAGAAGATGGATTGCTAAGGGTTAATCTCTACCATGGAATGAGGTTTTCTTTTAGAAAGTTTGTGTAAGTCTGGGGATTCATTTTTACACCATCAGGCACTCTGTATGGGACAGCTACTTCATTGCCTATCAATCGTGCCCAAAACATAACACTACCTCCACCTTGTTGGCGTCTTAATCTCGATGGTAGAAATTGGCTCTCAGCAATCCATCTTCTTGACCAAACATCAAGTCCCTCAAGGGTTACTTTTCATTCATCGGTGAACAATACAGTATTAAAATCTGTTTTCACGTACTGACGCGCCCATTCAACACGCTGCTTCTTGTACCTGGGTGTTAATGGTGACTGAATCGTAGGTTTACACGTCTTGCCAATTGTTTGGAGGATTCCACATCGAGATGTTCTTGGTACATTATGTATGCCAGCCCGCTCAAAAACCTCTTTACTTGAGGACAATGGATGCTTTGCAATTTACGCTTGATTACAGATATCTGCCGCCTTGTCACTTTTCTTATAGCTCCTTTATCACTTCGCTGCCTCAGTTTGGTACCCTCCGCTACAAACTTGTTTACAGTTCGATAAGCTCTGCCAAACTGCTTCGCAATTTCAATAGATTTTATATTTTCAGCGAGTAACTTGACCATTTTTCTTTTCTCAGTTATTGTTAAATCCTTCTTCTTACCCATTTTCACCATTTAGATCCATAAATAGAATACTTGCTTAATAAGTCGGAACACAATATTTTACATATTTTTCAATAAAATGAGATAATTATTTTAATTATCAAAATATTTTATCGAAATGAATACCATCAATGCTGCTATATATAGTGATTATTTGCTACAAATTTCATTGAAATCGGGGAAAAACTTTTGAAAACATTGGAGAAAATGTAATCTGCTTAATAAGTGTGAACGCAGTGTACATACATTACATACAATTAAAGACATTTTGATTGTATTTCAATATTAAAACTTAGAAATATAGATAGATTTCTTGAACTTTGCCAAGGATGCCATGTCTGCCTTGCTCTTGTTCCTGGACATGAGCTCCCTACTGGCCACCTTGCCACTGATGTACGCCTCCTTCCTCTCTTGTGAGTAAACATGTTGTGCTGCTTCAGTTGTCATCCTTACACACCTCTCTACTGATTGTGTGTGAGGGCCATGCAGGAACTTCCATTGGTCTATCCAGAAACTCCTTGATTGCAGCAATGGTGAGGGAGCAGGTCAGAGGAGGCTCAGTCACGCCAGTGTTCCAGTCAATAAGCTCCGAGAGTTTGGTGGCATCTGGGTTGATGTCAGGAGTCTTCTTGGGTCTGACACTGCAGTCTCCTACCTGTGTGTCCTCATCTCCTTCACCTCTGATTTCCAGTATCCTCTTCACTGCCTCCCTCCTCTCCTCCTCCACTTCACTGCACTGCATGGCCTCGAGCACATCCTCAGAGTGTGCATACTAGGCTGATCTCTTCACTGTTGGCATCACTATTCCTATCACCTCCTTCTTCTGACTTCTAAGCAGCTCCAGCTGGTACAGCACATGCCTGGGACCCTCTACCCAGCTGTGATTTAACTTGATGTTGAACCAGTTTGGCATGTAGACTCCCACTATGAATTCCACAATTATCCTCAGATTCTTCAGGTTCCTACCCTTCAGCCCATGTTTGGAAATCCACAATCTGCAGAACCTTAGAGCCGTGGTGAGCCACCTACTGTGACAGACTGGCCCAATCTCCAGGAGAGCTAGACTCTGAGGTACCTCTTCCGATCTGATGGCAGTGATGATTCTGTAGCCATATGATTGGTCTGTGCTGATGTCCTTGACTACCTCCTGACTGAGATGGGGTAGAGGAGGACCCACAGTGATCCTCGTGAAGTTTGGGTTGATCTCCAGCTCAGTGGCAGTGTCTAACATCTTCCCTAGGGCCCAGACCACTTGTTGTTGCTCAATGTCTTGCCATCCAATGCAGTTACCAAGTGTCTGAGACTCAGCTCCCCAGTGTGCAAGTCACAGACAATCCACACCAACTTCCTGCTAAGCTTGGCCTCCACATAATGCTGGCCTCCACATAATGCTGGTCTGCTTCTCTCTCTCTCTTAGCCAGTTCACCAGATGATCAGCAATGACCTCAGCATGACTTCGCTCCTCTGCAGTTTCCTCTGGTACAAAATGCCACAAATATTTCCCACCTGGTTCATTGCACACTGTGTAGTGTTCTTCCTTAATGAGGCCAGGAAACTGCCTGTCACTGCCCTCAGCTTCCATCATCACTTTGGTGTCATCTCTTTTCCCATCAAAGAAGATACAGGTAATGCCATTTTCCCTAATCTCCATCAAACTTCTTGACCAGCTCCTTAGTCAGTCTCTCCTGAGCCCTCCTCACCTTGTTGTGGGCAATCACCAGTGCTGCGTCAAACTCTTTGATAAGACCAGTATCAATCCAGGCAGCAGTGGCAATCTCTGCACTCTCTCTCAGCCCAGTGTGATGTCTCAAGCTAGCCAGAGCTATGTTGGTGATATCTTCAGTGTTGTATTTCTTCTTCTTAACTACAGGCAAGGAAGAAATTGTCGCAGCCTCTGGTATGAAGTCTTCGCCCTCCTCTCTCCTCTCTGCCTCCTCCAGTATATCTCCAGTCTCCTCCAACTCCATCTCCCGCAGTGACTCCTCCCTTAACTCCTCTTCTTTCTTGGCTGACTCCTCTGCCTTCCTCCTCCTCTTCTCCTCGGCCTTCCTTCTCTGCAGCACTGCTTCCTGTCTCCTGGTTCAGGGTGATCAGCTAGACCCATCTGGTGTGCCCCCACACTGTCCACCTTTTCTCTCTGACCTTTAATGAAGGCAAGCTCTTGCACTGGTATCTTCTGCTCGCTCCTGCAGCTGCAGTCAATGTGAACCTCACTGTTGCAGACAGGGTTGCACCCAAGCTCACTGCAGCTCCTGATCACACAGTGACAGGTCAGGATGTCCACCAATTTGTTCAGTTTCATCATGAAACTATCTTTGACCTCTAGCTTCACATTGCCAATGGACACCTTCACTTTAGCCCTGATCCTGACCTCAGTGTTGATTACAGGTCCTGTGAATAGAGCGTTGGCCTTTCTCCACAGAGGTAGCCTGGAACAATGCCGTTGTTAATCAGGTCATTAACTGGGTAATTCCTCCTGTCTTCCTCACTCATCTCTCTCCTCAACAAACCATACCTCAGCAGATCTCTGGCTGTGGGCAGCTCAGCAGGGGGAAGTTCCCTCTCAGTCCCCACCAAATGACTTAGGTGACAATTTGATTTGTTTCGGGTTCTGATTTCTTTCTGACTCATCCTGTGGACCTGTGAACAAAAGAAATGTCATTGAAATTTGGATAGACCTACTGATTAATGATTATGATTACATAAAATTAAGTTAATTGAAATTCTTAATAGCTTCCTATAATCTCAGATAAAAGGTTGTGTTGTTATAGGTACAAGACTTAATTATTCAAAGTAATGACAATTTCATATATCTATCATATCAAAATATACAGAAAGTTTGGGTCACACATAACATTTCGAATAATTTGAATTACACAATAATTACATTATGAAGTAATCAAAATTGTCAAAAAGGAGGGAAAACACACGCAGTCACAATCAAAACTCCAGCATTTGTGACTATGTGAAACTTAGAAACCATACTGCACACCAAAAATAACCAAAGTTGACTACACATATCACTGGCACATTGATATACGATGCTACAGTCATATTTAGGTTATATTTCAAGCCTTTATGGTCAAATATAAGTAGGTAAATGGCTTTTTTAAACAACATTTAAGATATTTCTAAGTTTGCTAGATAATATGACATCATTTGAGCATTAATAGTTTTTGAATTGTTGACTTTACTAAAATTGACACACCCTACTGCATATCTAAACAGGGGCGTTTTTAACATAGGGGCAAGCGGGGCATGGCCCCGATGGGACCCCCTTACCCCGGGCTCTTTTGTAGCTTGCAAGAATAGGCGCAGAAGTACGTTCTAGATCACTGATCATTACTCCATGGTTCTTTAATCTTAAATGTAGTTTGAACAGACATGTTAACCATTATGTGAGCACACTTTATTCCCCAAAATTTACCATTGGGCTATGTTTAGTCATTTTCCATCCTGTGAAGATGTAAGTCATTGGTTCTGACTGTTTGTTGGTTAGCCGATCAACCCACCCTGATCGAGCAAGCCGGCGGCACGCAGGTAACCGATCGCCCTCTCCGGAGTGGACCAGAGGTTCAGCGCACTAGTGATGTGTTGTGTTCGTTGTTGTGCTAGAGCGGTACAGTCTGCCATAATGTGTTCAATTGTTTGTGGTGTGTCCTGGCACAGGTGGCAGGTGTCGTCTGTGGAGTTGTCTAGTCTGTGTTTATATGTCCGTAAGTTGGGGTGATGTCCACATCGGAATCGTTCTAAGTTAACTCGATAAGATCTGCTCAGGCTGATCTCTGACCTGTCAGTGGGTGGCGGCTTCGCATCTGGACTGCATTCGGACCGAGTCTTTTCAGTGCTTTGTGGGTTAGGTGTGTGTGTGTGTGTGTGTGTGTGTGTGTGTGTGTTTTCTATACTGTGTGATATCTGTGGGGCGTGGTATGGAATGGAGTATTTGGTTATAATGTCTCTCTGGTGTTACCTTAATGGTACGAGGTGTTGTTGCATGATTGTACATGTAGTGGCAAGGGTGTTGTGGATTAGTTGAGTTGTCGGCTGCCATGAATCGTGTTCTTTCATGTCTAAATGTTCCCTAACTTTCAGTATTTTTGTTTCTGTGTGCAGGTGTTCTATTGGTGTTGTTTGAGTACATCCTGTAATGATACGAAGTGCGTTGTTTTGTATTGCTGTAAGGTGTTTATGTGTGTGTTTGAGATAATAGGTGCCCAGCATGGGCTAGCATCGTCCATAACTGAGCGAATATATTGTTTGTATATGAGTGATGCTGTTTCCTGCTGGTGTCGAAAGTTTGTGCCTGTTAGTACCCTAAACGTGTTAAGTCTTGACGTACATTTGTTTTAATGTCCTGAATGTGGTTTGCAAAAGGTAACGATGTGTTGTATGTGACCCCAAGTATTTTGGTCCTGTGAGTGTGTGGAATGTTGGTGTTGTTTAGTGTAAGCTGTGGAGTTATCTGGTGTTTTTTTGTGTTGCTTGTAAGCAAGGTGATGGTTGATTTTGTGGGCGCTACTTTGAGTCTATTGTGTGTGAGCCAGTCTTGTATACTGTTTATGTATATTTGTAGGTTATTTGTAGCGGTGTCGATGTTGTTGTGGATGGATGTTAGAGTGATGTCATCTGCATATGATGATAAGGTAAGCTTGTTATCTATGGGTGTTGGAATGTTATGCATGTATAAGTTGAACAGTGTTGGTGAGAAAACAGAGCCTTGAGGGACCCCGTTCGGAAAAAGCTTGTTTTCGGATGACTTGCCATTAAATGTGACATGTATCTTCCTGAAAGATAGTTGCTCAGCCACCTTTTGGTGTTATTGTGCATGATTGCGTTGAGTATTTTGTTTATGAGAGGGAAGCGTGGGATAGTATCAAATGCTTTACTAATGTCTATTGTTGTTAATAGTGTACGTTGAGCTGGTCGTCTGGAGTTGATGCCATCCATGATGTGCTGCGTGAGGTTAGTGAGTAATGTCGTGGTTGAGTGGTGAAGTCTGAATCCATGTTGAGTAGGCGATAGTGGTATGTGTAGGTTGGTGATTTGTAAGATTAGTCTTTGTTACTTTGGAAGGTGTGCATAGTAAAGTAATGGGTCTATAGGAAGCTGGTTCTGTTGGATTTTTGTTTGGTTTGAGTAGTGTAATAATTTTACCTTGTTTCCATATGTTAGGAATAATACAGTGTTGGTATGAATATGTGCTGATGTTTGTGAGAGCTAGTATTCCCTGTGGGCCCAAGTGTTTAAGGTGTATGTTAGATATGTTGTCTGGTCCAGTAGCCTTCGAATTCTTAATGTTTTTGATGATCTTGGTGGTCTGGTCTGTATTGAAGGGTGTAATGGTCGTATCGAGTCTGTAGGTTTTCTTGTGTCTGGCTGTTTGTCTGTCTGCGTGTTTCTGGTTGTTGTCTCTGTTTAAGTGACTTATCTTTGCATAATGATTAACTAGAATGTTAGCTTGTTGTGTGTATGTTCGGATATTATTTTGGCTGCGACAAATAGCCGCGTGTGAGGTGTGAATGCCGCTGTTAGAGTGGGTAATGCTGTTTATAGTCTTGTATAGCCTGGATGTATCTGTGAAGTGGTTTATTGTTGTTATGAATTTCCTAAATGTTTCTGTTTGTTTTTCTTTGAGTTTGTTGTTTATTTCTGTGTTGAGCTGTTGTATCTGCTGTTTTATGGCTTCTGTGTGTGGTGTTTGTGTGTTATGTTTGAGGTTGTTTCGTTGCCTTATGAGGTGGGTTATTTCTCTAGTGTAATTTGGGTTGTATTTCCTCATGTTGCCCTTGGGTATGTATTTCTTTGCATTATTGATGATCTGATTAAATGTCTTGAGTGTTGTATTGATGTTTATGATGGGTGTGCTGTTTAACGTGGTGAATTGTTCCTCAGTCTGTATTTTGAACTGTTCCCAATCAGCTTTCTTGTAATTTCTGTAAGTGTGCCTAAGGCTGTTGGGGCAGAGTGTAGAACGTGTTATAATGATGATGGGCAAGTGGTCTGATGACAGTTGTTTTTCTTTTCTCGTGTGTATGTGTTGCTAGTGAGGGGGAACAGAACGTTATGTCTGGGGAGGAGTTTGAGTATCCTTCTTGGTGTGGTATGTGTGTATGTTCTTCTGTGTTGTTAAGAATGAAGAGGCTGTTTAGTTGTGTGGCTATGTTGGTGCCTCTGGTGTTGTTTTGGTTGTGCAGGTACCAACTAGTGTCTTTAACGTTGAAGTCTCCTCCTAAGATAACATTAGTGAGAGAGGCCAGATTGTGTAACTGTGGATTGTAATTGGCTGGCACCTGAGGTGAACTATCTGGTGGGATGTAAATGTTGATGTGTGTGGTGTTGTGTTTTGCGCGTGTTTTAATGTTAACTGCCTGTATTGCTATCGTGTTATCTGCTTGGATTGTGTTTGTAATGTTTTGGGTGGTATCAGTGTAACTAATGCTTTTACGTATGTAAGTGATGAGTCCACCCCCGTGAAGTCAGGGATGGTGGGTGTTTTGTGTGTGCGTTTTAGTTTTGTTTCTTGTATAAGTGCTGTGATAGCGTGGGGTAGACACCCCAGTTAGGTTACTTAGGTTCTAGCAAACAAAAAGCACTTACCGGTGCGTTGAATTAGGTATTCTTTGAAGCCTACCGTTTTATTCCTGTGTTCCACAAACAGCCTACCTAACTCTCTCTTACATTACCAATTTAGAAGCTATAGACATTACCCCTAACTATACTTAAGTACAAACAACTTTCTACCCCATTTGTCACCTTAGAAACATCACCTAATTATATTCAGCACCAAAGATTAGGTCAGATAGGAAAAAACATGTCTAGGCCAGACCAAAGCAATACGAACAGCCGCGTTGGTTCGTTTATGACTTGCTCTTGCCATTCAGCTTAGATTTAGTGATATTTACCCTTTAGTGACTTTTAGACTATATACATATATATATATATACATACACGTCACCTCACTCCTCCCCTACAAGTTTAGTCTGTCAGGGGGATGAGGGACCCTAGACGACCTGCGGAGCGGGGTTGATGTAGTAGGATTAGGTGCAACCTGTATAGGCGGGCGAGTTGAACCATTTTCCGGAGGATCAGTTCTCTCTTCCGGAAGACTCTGGTCCTTTTGCACTTCACGTTCCCATATCTGGTCCTGATGGCGTTTAATAGAACGACCATCTTCTAGTTGGCACTTGAAGGAAACAGGGCCCGTTCTCTCCTGCACAGTTGCAGGAACCCATTTTGGTCCAGCCCCATAGTTCCGAATCATAACTGGATCATTAGGTTGCGCTTCTAGAACTCTCCCTCTTTTAGTGTCGTGGTACAACTTCTGTTTTTCCTGATGGCGTAAAACTCGTTGTTGTAACGTTTCGTTTGGACGTAACAAATCGAAAACTGAACGAATTCCCCGGCCAATCAGAAGTTAGAGGGAGACACCTCCGTCGTGGTGTGTGGTGTTATTCGATATTTAAACAAAAATTTATCCAACACCACTTGCATTTCCTCCCCACGAGAATGACGCAAGGCCGACTTGAAAGTACGGACCATGTTTTCCGCGAGACCGTTAGTAGACGGGTGGAAAACACTAGACCGGACATGTCTAATGCCATTTAGGTGGACGAAGGAACGAAATTCCTCACTGGTAAAACAAATACCATTGTCGGAAACCAGGACTACGGGTAAACCCCATCGAGCGAAAACCGAACGGAGTAAGCGAATAGTAACACCCGAAATCGTGGAAGTGGTTGGAAGAATTTCCACCCACTTAGAGTAGGCGTCCACAATGACTAGGAAATAAGTATTATTTATAGGACCTGCATAGTCAACATGGATCCTATGTCACGGTATAGTAGGCCATTCCCAAGGATGAAGTGGACTTTTCCTTGGAAGATCACTGTTCTCTAGGCAGCTTTGACAGGAACGAACCAATGATTCGAGTTCTCCATCTAAACCAGGCCACCAGAAATAAGCTCTCGCCAGCTCTTTCATTTTTGTTGCGCCCATGTGTTCAGCGTGAAGTTCCTTCACTAAATTCGACCTGCCTTTATTTGGAATAATCACTCTGTGGCCCCATAAGAGACAGCCATTTTGAATGGAGAGGCCAGACTGACGTTGATAAAAAGGCTGTAATTCACTGTCAACCTTAGTAGGCCAACCAACTGAGCAGTAATGGATGACCCTAGACAGAATAGGGTCTGATTTTGTCCACTGCTCTATTTGTACCGCAGATACTGGAGTGGATTCCAAAAACTCCACAAAGTGAACCCATTCTGTAGGTATAGGTACACAATCATTTGGATTTTCTAAGGGCAACCTACTTAGCGCATCAGCCGTACCTAGAAGTTTACCTGACCGATGTACTAAGTCAAATTTATAGGCTTGTAGAATCAGTGCCCATCGTTGAATCCTATCTGAGGCCATAACTGGAATATTTTTATTAGGTGAAAATAAACCTAAAAGAGGCTTAGG
Source organism: Bathynomus jamesi (assembly GCA_023014485.1). Lineage (NCBI taxonomy): Eukaryota > Metazoa > Arthropoda > Malacostraca > Isopoda > Cirolanidae > Bathynomus > Bathynomus jamesi. The sequence continues at coordinate 569,901 of JAJOZX010002181.1, forward strand.
GTCAGTAATTAGTTTAAATTCATGACCCCATAGATAGAAATTAAATTTTTTTTACTGCAAATACTAAGGCTAATGCTTCACGTTCCACTTGTGCATATCGTCTTTCCGTCTCATTTAGTGTTCTAGAAGCGAAACAGATAGGCCTATCTACACCATCAATGTGGTGAGATAACATTGCCCCAATTCCATAAGAACTGCTGTCTGCTGAAACTACGAGAGGAAGTTTAGGATCATAATGCACTAGGAGAGTGGACTTTAGTAGTACGTCCTTGGAAGCCTCAAATGCTTCCTTTTGAGTTTTCTCCCATCTCCACTGTTCCCCAGATCGTAATAGCTTATTTAGGGGTTCAAGGAAAGTCGATGCATTAGGCAAAAATTTCCTATAAAAGTTTAGGAGACCTAAATAAGCTTGTAACTGTGTGATGTTTTGTGGAGGTGGTGCCTTTTCTATTGCTTCTAGTTTATCCACCGTTGGATGAATGCCTGAGGCATCTATGCGGAACCCTAAATATGAAACCTCATTAGTGACCCATGAACGCTTTTCTCTCTTTAGCTTAAGTCCGGCATCCCGGAGTCTTTTTAGAACCGTGGTTAATCTAGTTAGGTGTTCTTTTTTAGACGAACCTGAAATGAGGACATCATCTAGAAAGCAAAGTACCCCTGGAATGTGACCTAGAACTTGGTCCATTGTCCTCTGAAAAATACCCGGAGCCGATGCTATTCCATAGCATAGCCTATTGTACTTATATAGGCCTCGGTGCGTATTTATGATAGTTAATTCTTTAGAGTTTTCATCTAAACTTAGTTGAGCATAGGCTTGGGACATATCGAGTTTTGTGAAATATTTACCCCCAGCAAGAGAGCTAAATAATTCATCAGGCTCGGGTATAGGATAGCAATCTAGAAGGACGGCTCTATTTGCTGTTAAACGGTAATCCCCACATAACCGCACGGACTTGTCCGGTTTTATTACAGGAACTACTGGGGCAGCCCACTTAGCGTGTGTGACTGGTTCAATAATTTTATCTTTTAGCAGCCTGTCAATTTCTAAATCTACCTTCTCCCGCAGTGCATGCGCAATTGAACGAGCCTTACAAAATTTCGGAGTTACATTAGGATCTACTTCTATGCAGACCTGATGGCCTTTTAGGTTGCCTATTTCAGGCCCAAAAACAGAAGAAAACTCCTTTAACAATGAGTCTATGTCAGATGGATATGAGAGTGTATGCACATCTGCCTGACCCCTTGGCAAGATTTTGTCAATCGGCATTTTCAAAGCATCAATCCAATCACGGCCTAGTAGAGTAGGCCCTTGCTCATCCACCACTAACAGGGTTAAGGGATGAGACAAAGTTTTCTGGTTGAGTGTAACTGTGACGTATGCTTCTCCACAAATAGGTATTTGTATGTCTCCATATTTTTTCAAGATAGTTTTAGAGGCATGTAGTTTAGGTGCATTTCGGAAAGTTCCCTCAAAAACCTTCCCGGACATGACAGTCCGGGCAGCACCTGTATCCAGTTCTAGAGGAACTGTAATTCCATTTAGGCCTACCTCTACAATATATGGGCCTGTATTATTCCCATTTTGTTGCTCATAAAATAGGTACTCCACTCCAATGTTCGAAGTATTTCCCCTTTCAGGATTTACACTAGAGACGTTAAAATTAGAATTTTCACCCTTCGTTTTCTTTGAAAAACACACTTTTGCTATGTGACCTATTTTACTACAGTTTCGGCAAACTGCTTCTTTAAAAGGGCAATCCTTCTTCCAATGGTGTTTTCCACACCCTGTACATGGCTTGGAAGGCTTAGTAGAATTAGTAGGCTTAGTCGTATTCGCCTCATACCTTTTATTTGCCTGTCTAGTAGGCTCATTAGGTCTGCCAGGCCTAGAAGATTTAAAGCTATTTACGTGTTGGGCTTTACTACTATGATTGCCAAAAGCTCTAACATCTTTAGCAGCTGCTTCTCTAGCCGTAGCTATTTCTACAGCCTGACTAAAAGTTAGGTCCTGTATGGCTAATAGGGCTCTCTGGGTAGACTCCTCTTTGAGACCCATTACAAACCTATCTCTTAGCATTTCATCTAATTTGTCCCCAAATTTACACGTACGGCTATGGCTTTTTATTCCTGCAACAAACTCTGCAATGCTTTCATTTCCCGTCTGATGCCTTGAATAAAATTTGAAACGTTTATAGATGAGAAACTACTCGGGGTTTGTAGTGATCGGTTAGGGCCTGTACCAATTCATTATAGGTGCAAGTTTCCGGTGCTTTAGGAGAAACTAGGTCCATAACTAAACCAAACGTTTTAGGGCCTATTATAGTTAAAAAGGTAGGTACTTTCTTAGCATCCGGAATGGAATTTGCCTCGAAAAACAACCTCACCCTAGTGGCATAAGCTTCGAAGTCCTCCCCAGAGTCTTCGTAGGGGCTTATATGGCCAATCACCGACATGCTAGAGCAAAACCGAATTAGGCCAAATCACGTGAAGTAGGTTGGGTTAGGTTTAAATTTGATCTAGTTACTCCCCAGTTAGGGCTGAATAGTGAATTGTATTAGAGTTAGGGCTGAGTAGGAATTAGTTTTAGAGTTAGGGCTGAATAGTGAATTATATTAGAGTTAGGGCTGAGTAGGAATTAGTTTTAGAGTTAGTGCTGAGTAGGAATTAGTTTTAGAGTTAGGGCTGAGTAGGAATTAGTTTTAGAGTTAGGGCTGAGTAGAAATTAGTTTTAGAGTTAGGGCTGAGTAGGAATTAGTTTTAGAGTTAGGGCGGCGAGACCTACGCTATAGTACGGTAGCTTACCCACACAAACAAACCAAATCGGACGACCCACTAGGCTACATCCAATTTTCCAAACAACCACTTGAACCCAATAAGCCAAATTAAACCAATGAGCCAAATTTAACCCAATGAACAAAATTTAACCAAATGAGCCAAATCCCATCCTCGTCGCCAAATGTGATAGCGTGGGGTAGACACCCCAGTTAGGTTACTTAGGTTCTAGCAAACAATCAAAAGCACTTACCAGTGCGTTGAATTAGGTATTCTTTGAAGCCTACCGTTTTATTCCTGTGTCCCACAAACAGCCTACCTAACTCTCTCTTACATTACCAATTTAGAAGCTATAGACATTACCCCTAACTATACTTAAGTACAAACAACTTTCTACCCCATTTGTCACCTTAGAAACATCACCTAATTATACTCAGCACCAAAGATTAGGTCAGATAGGAAAAAACATGTCTAGGCCAGACCAAAGCAATACGAACAGCCGCGTTGGTTCGTTTATGACTTGCTCTTGCCATTCAGCTTAGATTTAGTGATATTTACCCTTTAGTGACTTTTAGACTATATACATATATATATACATACACGTCATTGGATTGTGTTTGTAATGTTTTGGGTGGTATCAGTGTAGCTAATGCTTTTACGTATGTAAGTGATGAGTCCACCCCCGTGAAGTCAGGGATGGTGGGTGTTTTGTGTGTGCGTTTTAGTTTTGTTTCTTGTATAAGTGCTATGTGAATGTTTTGTTTGTGTACGAATTCCCTAAGCTGCATGATTTTGTTTGAGAGGCCATCTACGTTGTACTGTAATATGTTAATATTATGCTTCTGTATGTGTCTAAGTCTGTGTATGGTGACATGTGTAAGTTGTAGTGGGACCTGGATTAGTCTTAATGTTGCCGCAGAGTAAGAGTAGTCCGGAGAGCACGCAATTGCTCCCCGTCTAACTGTTTTAATACATGTCATCTGAATCTAGATATTTGCATTTTTTTTCCAAGCATTAAAATTTTAAGATGAAAAACTTAGAACTAACTTAGTGTACATGACTGAGTTAGTTACTATAATGTAAGTTTGTTGCTATACTACTTCTGCTCTATATATCGTATTTGCATCCTGAATAAAGTCTGCAAAAATCAGTGCTGTTTGTATTTTTTTACTTTGGTTGAAATAACTTTAATTAATATGTAATGATTAGTGAAAACATTAAAGATTTTTTCGAAAACTTGCATTAAGGAAAACTGGTAAACGGGGTCCGGCCCCCTGTGACATAACTTGTTCCAACCAATTCAAAACCTTAAAAACACCCCTGCATGCAGGGCCGGATTAAAGGTTTCGTAGGCCAAGGCTGGACTGCGTGGACTTCAACAAATCTTTCTAATATATCGGTATTAGAAAAAGTATTCGACAAATATAGATGCTTTATTAAATGAGATTACATATTTTATTTATAATCGAGTATAATATAGATAATTTAAGAGATTAAATACGATAGGCCTACATAAAAAATATATTTCACCAAGTAAATTGTAAAGCAAACAAACGTAAAGTAAATTGCACACAGTAAACCGAGCAAAAAGCCGGACATTGAAAACATCTAACGGTTTAACGTAAGTGACTTTATCTTTCTGGCTTTCTTTTGGGAGAACATGCACTGACAATATTGCAGTATATGTCTATGATATTTGATTTATGCATAAAATTGTAAAAAATTCTGTAAAAGAAAAATACACATCACTCGAAAGAGAAATAACAACATATAAATATAACAAACATATAAACAAATTTATTATTTTATATGATATTAAATAATAAATTTAGGCTCCCTAGGTCTACTCTACAGTTTACACAAATAAAGTGGAAAACAACTTGTGATAGCGTGGGGTAGACACCCCAGTTAGGTTACTTAGGTTCTAGCAAACAATCAAAAGCACTTACCGGTGCGTTCAATTAGATATTCCTTTGGGAGCCTACCATTAGATTCCTGTGTCCCACAAACGGCCTACCTAACTCTCTCTTACCTTACCAATTTAGAAGCTATAGACATTACCCCTAACTATACTTAAGTACGGACAACTTTCTACCCCATTTGTCACCTTAGAAACACCACCTAATTACACTCAGCACCAACGATTAGGTCAGATAGGAAAAAACATCTCTAGGCTAGCCCAAAACAATACGAACAGCCGCGTTGGTTCGTTTATGACTTGCTCTTGCCGTTCAGCTTAGATTTAGTGATATTTCCCCTTTAGTGACTTTTAGACTATATACATATATATACATACACCACCTCACTCCTCCCCTACAAGTTTAGTCTGTCAGGGGGATGAGGGACCCTAGACGACCTGCGGAGCGGGGTTGATGTAGTAGGATTAGGTGCAACCTGTATAGGCGGGCGAGTTGAACCATTTTCCGGAGGATCAGTTCTCTCTTCCGGAAGACTGGTCCTTCTGCAAATCACGTTCCCATATCTGGTCCTGATGGCGTTTAATAGAACGACCATCTTCTAGTTGGCACTTGAAGGAAACAGGGCCCGTTCTCTCCTGCACAGTTGCAGGAACCCATTTTGGTCCAGTTCCATAGTTGTGAATCATAACTGGATCATTAGGTTGCGCCTCTATAACTCTCCCTCTTTTAGTGTCATGGTACAGCTTGTTTTTCCTGATGGCGTAAAACTCGTTGTTGTAACATTTCGTTTGGACGTAACAAATCGAAAACTGAACGAATTCCCCGGCCACTCATAAGTTTAGAGGGAGACACCCCCGTCGTGGTGTGAGGTGTTATTCGATATTTAAACAAAAATTTATCCAACACCACTTGCATTTCCTCCCCACGAGAATGACGCAAGGCCGACTTGAAAGTACGGACCATGTTTTCCGCGAGACCATTAGTAGACGGGTGGAAAACACTAGACCGGACATGTCTAATGACATTTAAGTGGACGAAGGAACGAAATTCCTCACTGGTAAAACAAATACCATTGTCGGAAACCAGGACTACGGGTAAACCCAATCGAGCGAAAACCGAACGGAGTAAGCGAATAGTAACACCCGAAGTCGTGGAAGTGGTTGGAAAAATTTCCACCCACTTAGAGTAGGCGTCCACAATGACTAGGAAATAGGTATTATTTATAGGACCTACATAGTCAACATGGATCCTATGCCACGGTATAGTAGGCCATTCCCAAGGATGCAGTGGACTTTTCCTTGGGAGATCTCTGTTCTCTAGGCAGCTTTGACCGGAACGAACCAATGATTCGAGTTCTCCATCTAAACCAGGCCACCAGAAATAAGCTCTCGCCAGCTCTTTCATTTTTGTTGCGCCCATGTGTTCAGCGTGAAGTTCCTTCACTAAATTCGACCTGCCTTCATTTGGAGTAATCACTCTGTGGCCCCATAAGAGACAGCCATTTTGAATCGAGGCCAGACTGACGTTGATAAAAAGGCTGTAATTCACTCTCAACCTTAGTAGGCCAACCAACTGAGCAGAAATGGATGACCCTAGACAGAATAGGGTCTGATTTTGTCCACTGCTCTATTTGTACCGCAGATACTGGATGGATTCCAAAAACTCCACCAAGTGAACCCATTCTGTAGGTATAGGTACACAATCATTTGGATTTTCTAAGGGCAACCTACTTAGCGCATCAGCCGTACCTAGAAGTTTACCTGACCGATGTACTAAGTCAAATTTATAGGCTTGTAGAATCAGTGCCCATCGTTGAATCCTACCTGAGGCCATAACTGGAATATTTTTATTAGGTGAAAATAAACCTAAAAGAGGCTTATGGTCAGTAATTAGTTTAAATTCATGACCCCATAGATAGAAATGAATTTTTTTTACTGCAAATACTAAGGCTAATGTTTCACGTTCCACTTGTGCATATCGTCTTTCCGTCTCAGTTAGTGTTCTAGAAGCAAAACAGATAGGCCTATCTACACCATCAATGTGGTGAGATAACACTGCCCCAATTCCATAAGAACTGCTGTCTGCTGAAACTACGAGAGGAAGTTTAGGATCATAATGCACTAGGAGCGTGGACTTTAGTAGTACGTCCTTGGAAACCTCAAATGCTTCTTTTTGAGTTTTCTCCCATCTCCACTCTTCCCCAGATCGTAATAGCTTATTTAGGGGTTCAAGGAAAGTCGACGCATTAGGCAAAAATTTCTTATAAAAGTTTAGGAGACCTAAATAAGCTTGTAACTGTGTGATGTTTTGTGGAGGTGGTGCATTTTTTATTGCTTTTAGTTTATCCATCGTTGGATGAATGCCTGAGGCATCTATGCGGAACCCTAAATATGAAACCTCGTTAGTGACCCATGAACACTTTTCTCTCTTTAGCTTAAGTCCGGCATCCCGGAGTCTTTTTAGAACCGTGGTTAATCTATTTAGGTGTTCTTTTTTAGACGAACCTGAAATGAAGACATCATCTAGAAAGCAAAGTGCCCCTGGAATGTGACCTAGAACTTGGTCCATTGTCCTCTGAAAAATACCCGGAGCCGATGCTATTCCATAGCATAGCCTATTGTACTTATATAGGCCTCGGTGCGTATTTATGATAGTTAATTCTTTAGAGTTTTCATCTAAACTTAGTTGAGCATAGGCTTGGGACATATCGAGTTTTGTGAAATATCTACCCCCAGCAAGAGAGCTAAATAATTCGTCAGGCTTGGGTATAGGATAGCAATCTAGAAGGACGGCTCTATTTGCTGTTAAACGGTAATCCCCACATAACCGCACGGACTTGTCCGGTTTTAGTACAGGAACTACTGGGGCAGCCCACTTAGCGTGTGTGACTGGTTCAATAATTTTATCTTTTAGCAGCCTGTCAATTTCTAAATCTACCTTCTCCCGCAGTGCATGCGCAATTGAACGAGCCTTACAAAATTTCGGAGTTACATTAGGATCTACTTCTATGCAGACCTGATGGCCTTTTAGGTTGCCTACTTCAGGCCCAAAAACAGAAGAAGACTCCCTTAACAATGAGTCTATGTCAGATGGATAGGAGAGTGTATGCACATCTGCCTGACCCCTTGGCAAGATTTTGTCAATTGGCATTTTCAAAGCGTCAATCCAATCACGGCCTAGTAGAGTAGGCCCTTGCTCATCCACCACTAAAAGGGTTAAGGGATGAGACAAAGTTTTCTGGTTGAGTGTAACTGTGACGTATGCTTCTCCACAAATAGGTATGTCCCCATACTTCTTCAAAATAGTTTTAGATGCATGTAGTTTAGGTGTGTTTTTGAAAATCTTATCAAAAACTGCCTTGGACATGACCGTCCGGGCAGCACCCGTATCCAATTCTAGAGGAACTGTAATTCCATTTTGGCCTACCTCTACAATATATGGGCCTGTATTTTTCCCACTTTGCTGCTCATAAAATAGGTACTCCACTCCAATGTTCGAAGTATTTCCCTTTTGAGGATTTACACTAGAAATGTTAAAATTAGAATTTTCACCCTTCGTTTTCTTTGAAAAACACTTTAGCTATGTGGCCTATTTTACTACAGTTTCGGCAAACTGCTTCTTTAAAAGGGCAATCCTTCTTCCAATGGTGTTTTCCACTTCCTGTACATGGCTTAGTAGAATTAGTAGGCTTAGTCGTATTCGCCTCATACCTTTTATTTGCCTGTCTAGTAGGGTCATTAGGTCTGCCAGGCCTAGAAGATTTAAAGCTATTTACGTGTTGGGCTTTACTACTGTGATTTCCAAAAGCTCTAACATCTTTAGCAGCTGCTTCTCTAGCCGTAGCTATTTCTACAGCCTGACTAAAAGTTAGGTCCTGTATTTTCTACAGCCTGACTAAAAGTTAGGTCCTGTATGGCTAATATGGCTCTCTGGGTAGACTCCTCTTTGAGACCCATTACAAACCTATCTCTTAGCATTTCATCTAATTTGTCCCCAAATTTACACGTACGGCTATGGCTTTTTATTTCTGCAACAAACTCTGCAATGCTTTCATTTTCCGTCTGATGCCTTGAATAAAATTTGAAACGTTCATAGATGAGAATTACTCTGGGGTTTGTAGTGATCGGTTAGGGCCTGTACCAATTCATTATAGGTGCAGGTTTCCGGTGCTTTAGGAGAAACTAGGTCCATAACTAAACCAAACGTTTTAGGGCCTATTATCAGTGGTGTAATGCTGTGGGAACGCGTGGGAACGGCGTTCCCTTACTTTTTTTGGTAGACGGAACGGCGTTCCCTCACTATTTCAAATAAATCCGAACTTACAAATCTCTAACGTCATGAAATTTGAATTCCCACCCCTAGAAGAAATATGAGAAAGAATCATTAACTGCTTCATTTCTTTTAGCTTCGACTGAGGCAATGCTAGCCTATAAAGATCTGGTGAAACAGTCACCACGGCGTACCAGTTGTTAACTTTTTTTAGTTAATCATTCCAGTTGTTAGCTATTTTTATTGATCGTACTGGATGTCGTATATCTAATGACACTGGAAATACTGCATCTTCAACCTTGGAATATATCCTAATATCCAGTGCATATGACCTCAAAATATCCCTGAAATTGGTCAGATTTCAAAAGATTTCCGGGGGGCTTACAGTGCCCCCGGACCCCCAGCTGTATGGGCTCACCGCGCTCGCCATTGTCCCCCCTGCATCTGAGTAACACTTTCAAAATACGTTCCCTCACTTCTTTATAGTTAAAAAGGTAAGTACTTTCTTAGCATCAGGAATGAAATTTGCCTCGAAAAACAACCTCACCCTAGTGGCATAAGCTTCGAAGTCCTCCCAAGAGTCTTCGTAGGGGCTTATATGGCCAATCACCGACATGCTAGAGCAAAACCGAATTAGGCCAAATCACGTGAAGTAGGTTAGATTAGGTTTAACTTTGATCTAGTTACTCCCCAGTTAGGGCTGAATAGTGAATTGTTTTAGAGTTAGGGCTGAGTAGGAATTAGTTTTAGAGTTAGGGCTGAGTAGGAATTAGTTTTAGAGTTAGGGCTGAGTCGGAATTAGTTTTAGAGTTAGGCCGGCGGGACCTACGCTATAGTACGGTAGCTTACCCACACAAACAAACCAAATCGGACGACCCACTAGGCTACATCCAATTTTCCAAACACCACTTGAACCCAATAAGCCAAATTAAACCAATGAGCCAAATTTAACCCAATGAACAAAATTTAATCGAGCCAAATTCAATCCAATGAGCTAAATTAAATCCAATGAGCTTAATTGAATCCCATCCTCGTCGCCAAATGTGATAGCGTCGGGTAGACACCCCAGTTAGGTTACTTAGGTTCTAGCAAACAATCAAAAGCACTTACCGGTGCGTTGAATTAGATATTCCTTTGGGAGCCTACCATTAGATTCCTGTGTCCCACAAACGGCCTACCTAACTCTCTCTTACCTTACCAATTTAGAAGCTATATACATTACCCCTAACTATACTTAAGTACGGACAACTTTCTACCCCATTTGTCACCTTAGAAACACCACCTAATTACACTCAGCACCAACGATTAGGTCAGATAGGAAAAAACATCTCTAGGCTAGCCCAAAACAATACGAACAGCCGCGTTGGTTCGTTTATGACTTGCTCTTGCCGTTCAGCTTAGATTTAGTGATATTTCCCCTTTAGTGACTTTTAGACTATATACATACACGTCACCTCACAACTAAACAAACACCTCTACTTCAAGGTCAGCTGACAACTGCCAGAAAATCTGCTATTGTTGTTGAAAATTTTTTTTTTTTTCGTAGGCCACACTTTTTCGCAGGCCACGGCTTTCAGCGTTTTAGCCTTCGGGTTAATCCGGCACTGCCTGCATGTAGAGAATAGGGGGTACTTTCCTGTTATCCTGGACCCCAGACTTTTTGCCAGTTGCCAGACTTCAAGTTTGACAGAATATTTTCGTTAAAACTAACGAAAATATCACGACTTAACCTAACCAATTGTCAAGGGCGTACAGTTTACCTAACTGGGCATTCAATTACCTAATTAGTTGATAGGGTTAGGTTAAGTCGTGATATTTTCGTCAGTTTGGGTATTATTCGTTTTAACACGCTTCTCACTAATGAATTGAAAACATGTTTTTCTTATGTAATTTGATGCGTACTGTTTAAAAATGACCTTCATTTCCTTGGGAATATGTGCCGTTTTCCAGAAATGACTCGGAAGTCATTTCTGGAAAAACGGCACATTTCCCAAGGAAACGAGCGTCCTATATCGTATGCGGATACAATTCCGCTACTACGCATCGGAGAAAATGGTGGATGCGTTCATCTTCGGTATAAAATCTGTTAAATAGGTATCTCGCGAAATATTGGGGGTAATGTTCTTTCTTATTCCCTGACCTCAGCACCCAATTGAATGCCAGGTTAGGTCAACTGTACGTCCTTGATGATTGGTTAGGTTGTCATGATATTTTCGTTAGTTTTAACGAAAATATCACAACTTAACCTACCAATCATCAAGAGCGTACAGTTGACCTAACAGGCATTCAATTAACCCGAGTTATTTAATTAGGTTTCCATTTGCAAGATCTTCAATTATTATTACATTTACCTAATTTTTTCCTAAAATTTCAATACATTTTTTATATTATATTTATGTTAATTAATATAATACTTATGTTTTATTCTTATTTTATATTTGTAATTAAATCACGAATCGAATAATAACTAAAAATATATAAAATGATAAAAACTTGAAAATAAAATTGAATTTACAAATTTTTTGCATTAAATCTATAAGAAAATGTTTTATATTGCAAAATGTTTAATAAGATTGTTAAAAACATTTAAAAAAATAAAAAGTTATAACCAGTTCATTAAAAACTAAATACCAACGGTAAAAAGAGGATTTCCGTATAACATGCTTTACGTCTGCATTTTTAATAGAAATATTTGATACTTGGGTTTCTTGCGATTACTCATTCTCGACATGTGATCATACCAAATGGCAACGCAACATCTCATTTCACAGCGAAGGACTTTCTTTACTTCACTTTCATTGAACATCCTCACTTCCCATTTGGGTTAACTGTTTTGCACCACTTACGCTTCTCAGATAAGAAAGAAAAAATTAAGCTAAATTTTTCTCTGAGGATTTTTCTTAGGCGATATATTTTCTGAGCTAATCGAGCTTTTGACATGTACCAAGTGAAACAGCTCTCACAGTTTGATTCCATAAGCCAACTTTAAAGTATTTCTGTTATTCAAATAACTTGAATCTCATTGTTTCAAACTTTGTTTCAAAAATTTACTTTATGGGTTTGATCTTCTCCTGTAAACGAGGTAGTTAGTCGGCAAAAAAGACCCTCTGATAATAATACCCGAAAGTGTCCGGCTTTTTTTCAATTTAATTTTGTTCACATGTCCAAATTCTAACTTGTAGGTTTCCAGAGTTTATTGCGTTTCCTCAAATAATAAACCTACAATTTTTGTGTTGAACAAATATCTTTTGGTAATTTTGTTTCTCATGGAAATCTGCCGAGTTTGCACAGGGCTTTTAAAAAGTTTGCGAAAAAAAACATTAATTTGGCGAAAAATTTCTGAAAAATCTGCGGAAATCGCGCAGAACGTTTGAGACCAAATTTCCGTACTTTTTGTAAGAATTTTAATTGTGTTATTTCTTGAGTCACATATAAAAGCCCTCTATGTAAACCCTTTGGGACTTAATCCAAGCAACTGAAAATAAACTTTTGCATTCACTATTATTATCTGAACAAAAATTTGTGTACATCTGTAAACTTATTTTGATTTAACGTTCCATTGCGAGTGAAATTCTAAAATTTTGCGAAATAAAATTTAAATGAGGGATTGTGTTCTTTCTATGCTATCTTGCCATATGCCTCTCTTGTATAAGCTGAGGGTAAATTAACATTGAAAGTTTGAAATTAAAATTGGTTTCAAGTAAGCCGGGAAAATTTCGCATATAAAATTGAAAAGTCATCCGAGTGATAAAACCAGTCATCCTGAACAAACTAACCAGCAGGCGCAATAAGTGCAAACAAAAAGTGGTTGCACCACATATAATCTGGTGTCATAAATCCTGATCCTAAGCAAAGTATTAGTCGTATGGGTGTGATTCATTGTTAAAATAAACTTTCGGTACAGAGAAAAACACAAACGCAAAAATAGTGTGAACAGTGAAAAGTGTCGCTAACAAAATGGTAAACGTTTAAAAATAAATAGATAAGTAAGCTTCGCGATGTCCGTAAAGAGTGTACACGAAAAGAACATTAAAGACAGTGCGAGTAACATGAGCTAATCAGAACTAAAGGACATGGAGCAGGGGTTCCCAAACCTTTTTTCCATGCGACCGTTATCCAGGGGTGTAGTGCTGTGGGGGCGCCGCCGCTCCCGCACCTCCAATCACCCAAATTTTATTTATTTATTTTTTTTAGTTGATACTTGGAAGTTGGGAACAAACAGACTGAGATTCTGCTATTATTTCCTTGTACCAGTACATCAGTTAATCAGGTTACCTGATTAACTGATGTACCAGTACAAGGAAATAATAGCGAGAGGGTCGACTTGATTGCATCAGACTTGAAGGGGAATTTCACAAAATTATAAGACTCAGTAAGCAGGACAGGGAATCTATCATACACGTTCAGTGCCAATTTATGCAGACACTCCAGTAAATCCTGCTTCTCGGTAAGGTCCAATGTGTCCTCGAAGTCCAAGTCCATCATGACTGTGAATTCCAAGTAATGAGGGAAGTAAGAGAAATCTTGGCTTCAGCTTGGCCACGAATTATCCGCAGCTTGCTGACAAAAGCCTTAATAGCACACTGAAGGTGAAACACCCAAATGCCTGTTCTTTGATGTTCAGTGTTGAGCTTGTTGAGGTGCTCAGACATCTATCGGGAGTGCAAGGCGAGCAAGGAAGTGGGGCTCACGGAAATATTGAGCGATCATATGATTCTGTTATTGTAGAAACTTGACCAGTTGATTGCGAAGAAAAACCCTTTCCAGAGTCGTTCCACGAGAAAACCATCTGATAGCAGTGTACAGCAGCAGTGACTGGTGTTCACTATTTTCGGCAATGCAGAGTTAATTGAACATGTGGCAATTTTGACAAATCGGTAACATTGTTTAATGCTGACGCAAAGCCGTCGTCTTTTTCGTCATAAAACAACACAGTTCATAGATTTTGTGTCGGACGCTGATCAGTTCACAATGAAGTACATTTAGCGACCCTAGTGACCCACACACATGATTAGGCTCGCGACCCTGGGTTTGGGAACCCCAGACTTAGAGGAAATGAGCATCGAGAGCCTGGAAAAACTGAGAAAGCTACAAATATCCAATATCAATAGGTACAATCAAAATGTGATTGCACCACAATCTTTTTTGTCAATGGTGTGTCTATTAATTCTGATCTGATCTGGGTGTAATGCATTTATTTCAATAAAAATATGCATGAATGACCTGTCTGAAACCAGGGGGCAGGAGTTAGAAGCAAGGAGGCCCGGCATGTGATAGTTTACCGGGTCCGAGAAAGTGATGCTTTGGCCCTGGTTCTGATATTTTCTATCATCATGCTTATGGCATCTTTCGTTGTATGCCCACCTCTAAACCCAAATTGTTTTAATTAAAATTGCATTTGATTAAGAATTTAGTAAGTTATTGTTTACAATTCTTACAAATACTTTAAAATTGGCAATACGGAAATGGGGCCATAATTGGATGGAATGTTTGGGTTTCCCGACTTAAATACACGGCATACTGTGGCTTCCTTTAGACTGTCAGGGAATATACTAATGTTCCTGATTCACTCATTAATTTACTGGGAGGAACTACAATTTTATCCGATACTAATTTGTATATTTTCACTGTGATCGCATTAACGTCAATCTTTGTTTTTCAGATTTTCAATTGCTAGAGATATCGATCGGTGGATTGGATCAAAGAAAAATGAGTTTGGAGAGGGTTATGGCATGTATTGTCGGTAGTGTCAGTATTTGAAACAGGCTGCAGCATTGGAGCCGATACTTGCAAAGTAGTTGTTTAATAAATTGGCTATGTCTTTGGGGTCACAAAGAATTTCAGTCTTGTGTGAGAGAGGGCAAGTGATTTATTTTCACGTTTTTTTATATTAAATCCTTTCGCGTTTCATCGCCTCTTGGGAATGGATTTTTGTTTATCAATTTTTGTACAATATTGATCCGCTTTCGCTCTTTTAATGACAATCATTAAGTGTATTACAGTAATTTTTGTACGTCTATTCAGTAATAATACAAGTTTTCCAAAATTTAGAGAGTATGTTTGCGTTTAATACTCACAATGCGTGCTGAGGTGATCCATTCGTGGCTGTATCTATTTTTAGATATTACTTTTGATTAAGGGACCTGGATAACGTTAAGAGGGCGAAGTGGATTTTTTGTTACCTCTTCGGAACCCTT
The DNA here is from genome assembly GCA_023014485.1 of Bathynomus jamesi. NCBI lineage: Eukaryota > Metazoa > Arthropoda > Malacostraca > Isopoda > Cirolanidae > Bathynomus > Bathynomus jamesi. Next base: position 585,061 of record JAJOZX010002181.1, read on the forward strand.
CCATCCAGCAATTATAGTCTTAGTAGGCCGTCTACTTGTGGGAGTGACACTATCACTGACTCGAAGTGAAAGTGGTTAAATATAAACACCAATATTAATATAATTTTCAGCTATATTTCAAGAACGCTAAACACAGCTATGGCATGCAAAATAATACATATTAATAAAATACCAAACTACAAAAACAGGAACATTAGTAATATATATATTATATCTATCCAGGGGTTCCCAAACTTCTGAGCTTGTCGACCCTTTGATGAGCTTATAAAGTTATTATCGACCCCTAATCCAAATTCTCAATATTTAAAATAATTTTAAATGAAATGAAATCACGAAACATCAAAATATAATCAATATTTATTAATCATTATAGTTATACAATTACCATTATTAGTAGTTAAGTGAAAATTAATAACTGTTAAATACCTTTACAATTGAATCTCTGAGATGGATGGGCCTGATGGGCATGAACATTATAGGATGTAGGTTTGGGATTTTGAGCCTTAAGTCACCACACTCATCGATGTTAAGCCTAGACCCCTAGAACTTTATCAACCCCGGAAACTAAATACTTGTTTGTAGTTAAAAATGCAGATTTGATCGCTTTTGCTACTTATTACTAATATAATATTAGAGCTCGGATGTTCAGGCAAATTGCCATATATGCTGCTGCTGCTGGTTTTTTTTTTTTTTTAAATACAGGAAAAAGCCTAATTTGCCTTTTTCCATTATTTTCTAGTATTATTCCATTAGAGTCCCAAAATAGGCCTATCAGTTTGTTATATATTTCAGTTTGAATCATATATATTTTATATTACAAGCTGTGCCTTCGGGTAGGATTTGTGTGCTTCGCACAGGCAGGCGGCTCCCATTTCTTTTCCACTTTCATGCATTTTTCATTACCCCCACCCCCACTCCCCCGTTACCCCCCAGGGTGGAAAGGGGCTGGCACCTCGCAATTGCATATGCACTCGAACATTTTGCGGTCATACTCAGTGATGAGCTGCCAAAATTTTAACAACCGGTTCCCTATATAAAAAGTTCTGATTTAAAGGATGTGCCACGGTATGTAGTTTTTGTACCTTTCTCCATAAGAAGTGGCAATGCATTGTCTCATTGGGAATTGTACTCGTACTTAACAATGAAAAAAAATAAATTTAGAATAAATTTGAAAAGAAAATATGAATAATATTTAAGTATATTAGTTATTACTAATTAGGTAGTAATTTCAAAATAGCTTCAAGATAACACAGATATTATTTTGAAGAACATTTAAATACATACCTTATTTAATACTAATTAGGTAATTTCCAAATGGTCAGATAGTGCTATTTTTCCTTTGCATTTGAAGTTTATTTTGTACACTGTTTTATAAGATTATTCGATTTTAAGATCATTTTATAACAATATTTGTTTTCGAAAGTCGATATCAGCCTCTGCCTTTATAAAGGATTTCCAATATTCTGAATAGTTTTTTTATTTTCAGTACCGAGTTTCTTAATAATAATTCTAGATAAGAATTTGCAGTATGCTAAGAATACTGTCTTCATTTTTTCTTCTGCTGACGCGTTTCGTTCATATACTTTGAACATCTTCAGAGCTTTATACATAATTTTAAAGTAAAATGGGTTTTATATATATATATATATATATATATATATATATATATATATTCTTGATTGTAAGTTTGATACAATTTCAAATTAATTTAAGAATATTCGAAAGTTCATTAAATTTTATATTAATTTTCGGTTTTTTCATTTTAATGTAAAAGGCTTCGGCAATTTTTAGTTTTTGTACGTTATATGATGAGTATTAAGATTTGAAAGTTTTGCGAGATATTTTTAAATTTAATATTTTATGATCTACTCTGCAATGTTCGTTAATTTTACTTGGACGATATTTATATTGGTATGCTCTCTTTAATGTGGTTTGTGGTGTAACAACGTAAGTCGACGTACAGTCAACTACAGGACATGTAAATTGGTACACCACATGATGTTGCTTATCAGGGTTTTTGTTACGTATCGAAAAATGGCTTGATACCTTTTTGTTTTTATAGTGTATTTTAACATTGATGGTTTTTTCTTTATCCATTGGTTTTATGTGCCTCTTTAATATATTGCTTAGACATTTTTCTTCATGTTTTAGTCTTGTTGGGTTTCTTGTTTCGTCTTTTTTAAGGTCGATTAATTTCTTTCTGTTTCACAATTTCGCGTTTGAGAAGTTGCGTTTTGAAATTTTCTGTAGACTTTTCTTTGAGAGCTGTTTTGTCGTAAAGTCTTACGTTTCAAATCTTTTACTCATCACATAACGTACAAAAACTAAAAATTGCCGAAGCCCTTTACATTAAAATGAAAAAAAAACGAAAATTAATGTAAAATTTAATGAACTTTCTAATATTCTTAAATTAATTTGAAATTGTATCAAATTTACAATAAAAAAAAAATATATAAAAAACCCATTTTACTTTAAAATTGTGTATAAAGCTCTGAAGATGTTCAAAGTATATGAACGAAACGCGTCAGCAGAAGAAAAAAAATGAAGTTGTTGTTGTTTGTTGTTTAGCTGATCAGCCCACCCTGATCGAGCAAGCCGGCGGCACGCAGGTAACCGATCGCCCTCTCCGGAGTGGACCAGAGGTTCAGCGCACCAGTGATGTTGTGTTGTGCTAGAGCGGTACAGTCTGTCATAATGTGTTCAATTGTTTGTGGTGTGTCCTGGCACAGGTGGCAGGTGTCGTCTATGGAGTTGTCTAGTCTGTGTTTATATGTCCGTAAGTTGGGGTGATGTCTACATCGGAATCGTTTTAAGTTAACTCGATCCGATTTGCTCAGGCTGATCTCTGACCTGTTAATGGGTGGCGGCTTCGCACCTAGGACCGCATTCGGACCGAGTCGTGTCAGTGCTTTGTGGGTTAGGTGTGTGTGTGTGTGTGTTTTCTGTACTGTGTGATGTCTGTGGGGCGTGGTATGGAATGGAGTATTTGGTTATAATGTTTCTGGTGTTACCTTAATGGTACGAGGTGTTGGTGCATGATTGTACATGTAGTGGCAAGGGTGTTGTGGGTTAGTTGTCGCTGCTGCCATGAATTGCGTTCCCCTCATGTCTAAATGTTCCCTAACTTTCAGTATTTTTGTTTGTGTAGGTGTTCTATTGGTGTTGTTTGAGTGCATCCTGTAATGATACGAAGTGCGTTGTTTTGTATTGTCTGTAAGGTGTTTGTGTGTGTGTTTGAGATAATGGGTGCCCAGCATGGGAAAGAAAGTATTCTTAGCATACTGCAAATTCTTATCTAGAATTATTATTAAGAAACGCAGTACTGAAAATAAAAAACTATTCAGAATATTGGAAATTAAATGCAAGTCCCTTATAAATATTTGTTTTCGTAACAATTTTTAACAACCGGTTCTAAAATGCTTCAAAATTTTAACAACCGGTTCCCGCGAACCGGCTCCAGCTCACCACTGGTCATACTACTTTGGGAATTAAATAGTATGACATATACTATCACTGATATCGTTTTCACCTGCAATGTATCCCTTTACAGCCGGACGATGTGCAACTTTATTTTTTATTTTATTTTATTTTTTTCACTTTCATGTATTTTTTGTATTGGTTGTAGAAACGTTTTTTGAAATTTAAATCCTTGTCATTATTGCGTAACCAACATTTCAGTATCGATTGTTTTGTTCACTCTAATGGCGTTGTAAGGATGCATTATATTTATACGTGTATAATGGTATTATTCTATATTACACTTTATTTTTGGAAATTAAATCATTGTTATTACGCGTAACTAATATTTGCAATACTTACAGCTTTGTTCACTGAAGGCGTTGTAATGTGTACGAGTATTATATGCTTATATAAAGGTATTATTCCAGCTTAAACGTTTTTTTGAAATCAAATTTATAAATACCTTTAGCGGGGGAGGGGAGGGGGGGAAGGGGGGGGGGCTGGGTGTTACTGCCTAATTTGAATGTTTATTTTGCCCATTTGCCTGCCTTTTTTAAGGGTTTTAGTGTCTAAACATCCGGGCTCTAATTATTACAAATATAAAATGAATAGAAAATCTTTATATAATTATATGAAAATATAACGTGTGTGTTTTACATAAGTTTTATATTCTACAAATTGAAAAATGTTCGGTCATTAAATTTTTTTAGCTCGAATGAAGTGAAATCGCGCGCGCGCGCACACACCTCTATCATCTTTGTATATTTGTTTTAATAAGTACAGTATAAGTAGTCCAAAACTTGGGATCCACGTCCCATGGAATGCTCTAATTCTAACATGCATCTCGAAACACGCTAAATATTTAGTATTTTTTTTATTAATTTTAAATTCTGTGGAAGGAAAGTAAGAAATAGAACTGATCATTTCCAACACAAAGGGAAATATTCATGAATATCCAAAAGTTAAAATTAGATTCAATTAATCATAAATAACTTTACTTCCCAAAAGCGAAGCAAACTTCAAAATTTCTCATAATAAATTGGATATAATTATTAAATACATACGCACACTAAAGCTAAACGAAAAATGTGGAGATTCTCATAACATATTTGATTCCAGAAAATAAAACACGATCAGTTCTTTTCATCTATATATGTTACAGGCAGTGTGTATCAATTGTATGAAGGCGTTCCTAGTTTCAATAAAACGGATTAATCACGAGAGAAAGGCCATTCTATTATAATAACTCTTATAATGAAAACTACTGCATTCATGCTATTCTAGTTCCATGATATATATAATATATATATATATATATATATATATATATATATATACTACTGTGCAAAAGTCTTAGGCACCCTTGGACAGTTGCGTTTTTTTTTTTAAATAATTATGTTGAATATTTCAGTACGTTAGTGTTGTTTTATTATAAATATAAATTATAATGTATAGTCATTGTGAATAATCTCGGTTATTAGGCAGTTTAATGAAGAAAACGGATGTTTCATCAAAACTTGCTACTGCTGGAGATAGAACGGAAATTAACACAAAGCTTCTAGGTACTATTTTACAAGATATTCTAAGCTCATTCAGTAACATTTTGTAAACAGAACTTCTATTCTATGTTTTTGTAATTGTTTAATGCTCCTAACTGAATGAATTTTTTTTTTTTTTTTAATAAAATTTCTTAATTAATTTTCTCTCTTTTTCCAGATAAAGTCAGAAAATTTTACATTGGTTAAGCAATGGCTAAAATATTCATTGCAACTCGACACCGGGTGATGATATTGCACGAGCAGGGTCAATCTCAATCAGAAATATCGCGACAAACTGGGGTATTCAAGCAATTTTGAAGAAACAGCGCGAAACAGGAAAAGTTGAAGATCTAAAACGAAGTGGAAGGCCAAGGAAACTTTTTAAAAAAAGATGACACACCTTAAGCTAACATCTCTCAGAAATAGACGAAAATCCAGTGCAGAACTTTCGGCAGAACTTGCCCAGACCTCAGGATTACGAGTCCACTCGTCCACCATGAGGAGATCACTCATCAGAAATGATTTTAATGGTCGAATGGCAATCAAAAGCCATTTCTCTGGAAAGGAAACGAGTCAAAGAGGCTCAAGTATGCTCAAAACACAAGAATTGGAATGCTGACCACTGGAAAAGAGTCCTCTGGAGTAACGAGTCAAAGTTTGAAATTTTTGCCACAAAGAGAAGACATTATGTGAGAAGAAGAAACGGAGAACAATTCAAGGAAATGCGTTTGCAGCCAACAACTAAGCATGGTGGAGGATCTATCGAAGTTTGGGGCTGCATTTCAGCAAATGGTGTTGGGGATCTTATCAAAGTTGATGGAATACTGAATGCAGAAAGATAGAGAGAGATCCTAATTCATCATGCTGTGCCATCAAGTTGGAGATTAATTGGGCAAAATTTTATTTTTCAGCACGACAATGATCCTAAGCATACTGCCAATGTAGTCAAAACCTATTTGGAGAATAAAAAAAGAACGTGGAGACTCGCAACTGATGGAGTGGCCTCCCCAGAGCCCTGATTTAAATATAATTGAGGCTGTTTGGGATTATTTAGACAGAAAGAAGCGAGAAAAGCAGCCATAATCGAGAGAAGAGTTATGGCAGGTCCTTTTAGATACATGGAACAACATTCCAGCGGATTTCTTACAAAAACTCCAAGATAACATTCCAAATCGAATCGCGGCAGTTTCGCAGGAAAAGGGAGGTCATACAAAATACGGACTTTCGACAGTTATGTAACTTTTCAGTACTTATGGTGATGGTTCTCTAATAAATGATAAATCTTGAGGCTAATATGTATATTTTAAACTTTGAAATTGAGAAAATTTATCAATACAAGATTTTTTCAGACCTGCCTAAGATTTTTGCACAGTAGTATAAAATATTATATATATATAACACACACACCCAGGTAACCTGTAAGGCACAGATGATTTAATGGTTTGGCTGGTATTTTGTCTTTTTTAAATTCTAAAAGCCTGAGTATTTTTTTTGGAATGAAAATCGTGTAGCACCTGAAAATGTCTATTAAACAAACTGTAAAATGGTTTTGTCGGACTTCAGAACCGCGATAATACCCTCCTTATATAATAAAAATGGTATTAAAACATTAATAATCATACGAAATTCCTTCAAAATGTAACACTTTTATTACGTACGAGTAGCGCAACGGGAAAGGGAATAAGCGACAAAATCGGCTTACATAGTGTCTACCAGCTCTTCACTGCAAAACTCCCTGAGTTTTCCCCGTTTTTCAGAGGAAAAATTCCAAAATTCCAGAGTAACTTCATTGTTTTTACTATAATATTATTTACCCATAATATGACTATAAATAAAATCAATCATAAATACGTGAACATAAGAAAAATGTGCGATTATAAATTTAAAAAAAAGTACATATATTGGAAACGTTTGGGCTCAATAGACAGCCAAATTAGCCGAGTTCACAAAATTCCCTGAGACTTTAATTTTTTTCTACAAATTCCCTGAGTTTTCCCAGTTTTCCAGTCATTATAAATTCCACGAATTGTAGACACCCTGGTTTAGTCACAGTCACAAAATGGTATATCTGCCAATTGGAGGTGATAGAGGGAAGAAGCTTTCAATTTCAAACGGCAAACGAATTTCGCCGATTTTGTCGCTTACCCCTTCTCCGCTGCACTACTTATATATTCTAACAGTTAAAAAAAAAATGAGCAAATGGGGAAAACTTTTAAAGAAAGCAAGTAGAAAAAAGTGAAAACATTGATGCGCAGCAGCCCTGTAACTATTTGTTCGAAGACATTACAGTGACGTCTCGCAATTAAGGTCTAATGGGGATAAACCAGGGTGCTGATAAATAAGCTCGAACGACTATCGAGGTCAAAAGTGGACCCACTTTGAGTTAAGAGGGTAGAAAAATAAAAATTGTGTATATATAAAACAATAGTTGTACTGTTCTTTCACCGACTTTCAAAAAAAAAAACTATTTAGGATTCATTTTGATCATTACGCAACTCGCGTCCCAAATCCTACAATAATTGAAAAGAACTGCATATGGGAAACATCCCGCGTACCAAGTTAATTTCAATTAACATTATTAAACATTAAATTCGATGAAGGCGAGGTGGTGACCCTAATTTCGACAGTCAGAATAGAAAACGCGTTAAAATCACTGGAATCAACCTAACTTCAATGTTCAGCGTACTTTTGTTGAGAATAAAATTACTTTCTGAAAAACGCTTTTTAAAGAGAGCAATATGGCTAAATACAAGACTGTATCAAGTTGGTTTTGACTTTCATTTTCCCGCAAACCTTCCCTTAAAGTAATTAATTTACCCGATAATAAGTTCAATGTTAAATGAAGCATTATGATACTGAAAATCAAAATGCATCACAAAACTAATGAAATATTTTTGCTCAAGTTTTAACTTTGTTGTACCTATAGCGAAATACGGAGAACCATTTGAGATGATAATGCAGTATAATTTACTGTTCCTCAATGTTCGCAAGTTGTAACGCGCATTAGCGGCAACAGTAAAATAAACAACAGACTATAAAAAAGCATTAGATACTATCATACATAACGTACTATCTGTCAAGAAAGATATAATAGCATATTATCATTATTAATATATATAACAAATTTGATTTTAAATTATCCATGCATCTAGTAAAAGGGATCCTTCCGCGGGATTCCTTCAAATTCAGCCCATCAATAATTTTAATTACTAATGCTCAGCAATGACAATCCACTTCGCGATCAATATAAAGATACGATAATAGCTCCTAATGTTTGTTAGGTCAATAATATTTAAGAAAAATAAACAAATATACGCAAAGTGTAAGTACGTAGAATATCATTATTAATAACACTAAAAACTATTGTAGCCTGTACCGAGTTCAATTATAATTGGAAATATAAGAAAGCAACAGAGAGAGAATACTTTAAATTTGCTTCCATGAAAATAAGCTTTAGCTAATTAAGGAGATTTCTGAAAGACTTTAATAATTTTCGATCTGAGCAAAACAGAAGCACTGACAAGTTGCCAACAAAGATTTGGTTGGTTCGATGGAAGGCTTTCAAAGGTCACTTTTTTTTTTTAAGCAATTTTGAATAAGATTAAAAGCGGCAAGAGAAAATAATGCTTTGAACATTTATAAAAAATCCAACATTCACTAATACTTAATTTTAATAATTTCTTTAAGGATTTAAATGCAATACCATTATGAACACTTGAAACTGGCCGAGGTATACTCAATATTTAAAGATAATCTGCGGGTGACTGCCCTTTAACTACTGTGACAGGTACCATAGTGTAAAGATCAAAATTAAAGAATCAGAAAGATGCCCTCCCAGGGAGGGAGAGTGAGAGAGGGAGGGAAGAGAGAGGGAGGGAGGGAGGGAGAGTGAGAGTGAGAGAGAGAGGGAGAGTGAGAGAGAGAGAGGGAGGGAGGGAGAGTGAGAGGGAGAGGGAGGGAGGGGGGGGGAAGAGGGGGAGGGAGGAAGGGGAGGAAGAGGGAGAGGGAGGGAGGGGGGGGGGCGGAAGAGGGGGAGGGAGGAAGGGGAGGAAGAGGGGGAGGGAGGAAGGGGAGGAAAGAGGGGGAGGGAGGAAGGGGGAGGAAGAGGGGGAGGGAGGAAGAGGGAGGAGTGGGAGTGAGAGAGGAAGAGACCCATGAAGTGTCCGAGTCACATTTAATGTGGAGGGCCTGCCAGCCATACGTGACATATTGAGGAATGAAGGGTTTCTTTACCTCTTATTTTTGGCTTCATCGTCTGACGAGTCTGAATTTTTTCTTCCATCATCTGACGAGTCTGAATCCGTATGGCTATCACTGTCACCGAGGCCGCTTTCTCCCGAAAACACATTCTTCATAAGATGGAGGAGCTGAGAATGAAAAGAAGGGATGGTGACGAGATTAATGTCACTAATAAAACCACAAAGTGATAAGGGATGGTGATGGGATCAACCTCGCTATTAAGACCAGTGATAAGGATGGTGAGGAAATTAATAATAATTTTAAGTTTAAAACACATCCCTCGTGTAGAAACACGAGGCGTTTACTCAACCCATTAAACATGCATCACATGACAGTCTACAGAATGAACAACTTCTGATGAAATTTTCCAACTGAGCTCCAACCAACTACGCATGACTCACTGTTGAAACCGCAGAGAAATGCGCGTTATATCTTCGTTCTTATACAAAATTGGAATTTCAAATCTGGTGGAAATTCTGTCAGGTACAATAAAAAATCTCTCTCGTATTACATGAAGTCGTACAATGAATGCTAAACGAAATATGAATTTGGTTAAATTGCTTGCTAAACGAAGAACATGTATTTTGTGTAAAACAAACTAATATTGCACACTGACCGAGGTTTCGACAGGGTCATGAATGACAGAGCACTCCCACCCCCCCCTCCCCAAAATTCGCCATAAGTTTGTGTTAAACGTTATGACATATTTTGTGGGTTGTGTTAATTAAAGAAAAAACCTCACCTTGAGGGATTCTTATCTACAAGGTCATCAAGATTAGTTTCACCAACCAAACCCATTCATACAAATACAGTATTTTAATAAACCTTTCAGAATACGCAATAAACACTCGGATCATTAAAATTACGCATGATAAATATTCATTGCAAGAGCTGTGTGGGTTGAATCACCCCACACTAAGAAGCATACTCAATACAAGGGCGAACAAGATCCCTGTACAGACAGCAACTGAGTGGAGGTGAAGAAATACGGAGGCGGTACAACACAGAACACACCTAACCTCGTAGAAACTGTTTTGAAAAGAGAATATCTGTAATCTTTCCAGGAAAGATGACGAGAAAAGGAAACACCAAGAATGTTAAGAGAAGAGGAAGGATTCAATTGTATATTGTTGAAGATAAGGGGATAATCGTGTGAAAGATTGTGACGAGTAGATAGACGAAAGAATTGAGTTTTAAGGCACTGAAAGCCAGAAGCTCTTCTCTGCCCGAATCAGAGATAGCAGAAAGATCAGAGACCAGGTGCGCCACAGCCGTCTCATGCGAAGTATGGGGTGACTGTTGAGAGGGACGCTTTGTAAAAACGGGTGGAATAATCAGCATAGGAGTGGATAAGAGAGGAAGTGCGACTTAAATGATTATTGATAATTAAAAGGAAGAGAATGGGTGACAGGACAGAACCTTGAGGGTCACCACGATTAATAGCTTTAGGAGAACAACAGTGACCATCTATAACCACAGCTATAGAGTAGAGCGTCCCCCGCGGAGCCCCATACTGACAATTTGAGAGAAGATTGTGAGTAGAGAGGTGTTTAAGATTCTTCTTATTAAGGATAGATTCAAACACTTTAGAAGGGCAAGAAATCAAGGCAATTGGACGATAGTTGGAGGGTTGAAAGCAGTGACCCTTCTTTGAGAAAAGCTGAATGAAAGCGAACTTCCAGCAAGAAGGAAAAGTACCATATGAAGGGCAAAGACAAAAGAGTTTGCCCTGCTTGGTGTCAGCACAGCAGCACAGTTCTTGAAAACAATGAGTGACACCATCAGGACCGTACGCCTTCCTTCAGTTGAGCCAAGATAGGACAGAAAAAATCGTTGGAAGGGATTCTAATTTTAGACATAAGTCAGAGGCGATGGAGGAACAGAACCGGAATATGAAATGTACGCATCCATGCCCGAGAGAATCACCTCCGTGATGCGCTTAGTGCACTCGGCCACGGAAGCAGTCATCATTCCATGGGAAACCATAGAAGTACTGCCTAAGGACCTCCCGTTAGAAGGCGACGAAGTGCTAAAGACGCCTCTCTTGGGAGGATTCAGAGGCCGAACTGGAGCGAGAGGACAAGAAAACCGATACAGGGTTGTGGTCGGAGGAGCCCAACGAAGAAAAAAGTTTGACGGAGTAAGAAGGACGAGTGGCGAGAAATAAATCCAGAATGTTGGGCCTATCTCCAAGGCGATCGGGGACGCCAGTAGGGTGCTGTACAATCTGTTTTAGGTCATTCAGGATAGAGAAGTTGTAAGTTAGTTTTCCAGGGATGCCAATGAAATGAGAAGAGAGCCAAATGTGGTGAACACAAATCAAATAATGAAGATTTCGGCGAAGAGAGTGGGATAGAATATATTCCACTTTGGAAGTGAGGTAGTCGAAGAGCTTTGGATAGTCAGTAGAATTAGGAGAAAGGTAAACAGTGCGGATGTATTTAGTTTGAGGTTGGCCGTAAATCCGTAGCCAGAGCGTATAGAATTCGGAAGATTCGAGTTCGGGAATCTTTCAAACGAAGTGTGTCCAGACATCTTGAAAACTAGGGACCTTCATTTCGGCTATCTTCTCCTTTCATGGGAGGTTGGGGAGCGTTTTCACGGACGTTTACCCTTGGTCCCCGCTTTCCGCATAAAAAAAAAAAGAACTGTACATCAAGAATAGTCTACACACCTTCTTTTCTGGCCTTCTTAGAGACAAAATCTGTCTTAATTTGTTCAAAGGAAATTCTCTTTGGTAGAACTACTTCAACTGACATCAAGAAAAAAGACTTGAAACTTTCTCCAGGGATGGGGAGTCAGCCAAAAACAACCGACTCCCGACTCCTGAGTCAGTATTTTTAAAAACTGACTCCGACTCCCGACTCTTTCCTTATCATGCTGATCTACAACCTTATAAATATTGGGATGTTTGTTTCGTAGATGGCGTTTCAAGTTTGAGGCTCTAGTTGGAGCATTAGCATGTTTCCCAGTGTAAGCACTAATTTTTGCATTACACTCTTTACCATCCTTTTCTACTTGACAAATAAAAATACTTTCATCCTCATTTAGCTTAAAATATTGAAAGACTGCTGATTTTCTACTAGGCCCACGACTCATTACTAATAGGGGCTAATTAAATTAATAATTAATATATTGCTAATTTTTATATGGTACCTAGTATCCTAAAATAGAAATATGAAATTCATTTGCTAAGATTTACCAGAACAATAAATCAAATGTGGAAATGTGAATCTAGAATTAGTTCAGGAAGATATTTATTTAGGGCAGAGTAGTATTCTGGTAAATTGTTGGCATATAGAAATTGAATCAAAGAGTCGGGAGTCAGTCGTTTTTACCGACTCCCGACTCCCCACCTCTGCCTTTCTCGCAACACTCAATTTAAACTCGTTTTTTAGAAAATGAAATCTCGCCTTCGTAATTCAATATAGGAAGCGTTAGAAACGGACATAACGCAATGGGTGCATTTAGGAACACTTTGACAAGATTGTTGACATATATTGCGTGAAGGCTATGGTTTCCGGAGGAGTTTCTGATCAAAATTCCAAAGCAATTCTAGCAGGACTATTCAGGATTATCGTAACTCTGGCAGACTATTTTATGTCTATTCCCAAACAATGCGCCTTAATTGTTCTAAAGAAATTTCATATCAAAGAAAGATTTTATTTAGCATTATAATTTAGTTATTCAGAGAACTAGTACACGATTTTTCGCTTAAAAAAAAAATAAAAATATGAGGGCCATATTTTGTCACGACTTTTTTTTAATATTGGACTCATTATGAGGCCATGCTGAATGCAACGTCTATGGGCAAATGCCCCCTTGAGATAATGCATAATGCAGTATAATTCACTGTTCCTCAATGATGACAAATTGTAAAACTTGCGCGTTAACGCAATAGTAAAATAAATAATAGACTATAAAAAAAGCGCAAGATTTCTTACTTTTAGAATTGCCCCCTTCTTTAATGAACTCATTTTTGTTATTTGAAAAAGTATATAAATTGCCAAAAAATTTTTTATCCAGAATGAGTGAAAGCAACTAAAATATTTGCGGAGAGTTCGGACAACAAAGAATTCACTTTCAACTCAACCTTTTAAAATAAACATGGAATAAATAATACTGCTTTGCCAAATTGAAAAATAAATGAATTCATCAATTCTTGAATTTAGTCATATTTGAATATTTTAAAACCATATAAATTATGTGAACGTTTGATCAGTTGGCAAGACTCATACCCACCGCAAATAGAATGGAAAATGAATATGTATATATCTGTACGCGTTTGTACTCCTGTCAAAAATAAATTCCTTGGAAGGAAAATTCTTTCTTACGCAAATCTGGATACTGTTCAGCCCATGGGTAAGGTGGAGGCTCAGAAGTGAAAGCTGGTGGGGGTCCATAAGGTGGTGGGGGTCCAAAAGATGGTGCGGATGGCATTTCAAATCCTACTGCTGGTGCTGAGGGTAAAGTGTCTCCATTTTTTAATGGGAAGTCAGTTGGTGGTGGTGATGATGCTCTCGGGTTTGCTACAGAGAACATTCCAAACACTTGGCGCAATGGGATGGCACCAATTATCAAGTCAGATTCACATGTCAGATCCATCGACATACCAGAAGGACAAAATGAGAACTGGAAAGTACAACATTAATGAATCAGTAAGTTAGCGACCAATGATAGACAATAATCTCCAGAAATGGAGGACAAGTTTCATAGAGTGACTCCTTTCAGTTTGCATTCCATTATCTCAGCCGAATAAAAAAGTAAAAATCAATTACACATTTTGTACATTTTTTTTATTCATTTATTGTATTTGGATTATGTGAAAAGTCTATTTATTCATTACTTATGAAAAAGAAAATTCCTTTGCATGCATTCTCAAGTCCTGAGTGTATAAGCTGACACAATTGCAATGCATTCTTTTATCTGCTCTTATTTTCACTTCAGTTTAAGATTCCATAAACTGCTGAGGTTGAATGGGACTGCTTCAATCATGGAGGAGCCAATGAGGGAAGGGCTTTAACTGTGGTTTTGCTAAAAAGAGTCATTTATTCCCATTCAACTCTCACAGCTAGGAGGAATCAAAGGATTTTTGTCTCATCAATTCCCCACCTCTTACTGACTGTCTTCAATCCCTCTCTTTTCACCACAATGTTGCCTCACTCTCTCTTTACTACTGCTGTTCTTCTGAACTCTCTAACTGCATGGCCCCTCCTTTAAGGAAAGCATGCAGTACCAGACTTTTGGCACATTCCTTTTCTGTACAATTCTCTAACGTGAAGGTTAGGTCAGTATTTTCAATCTTTCATCTACTCAACCAGTCAACTCGAACAATCTCCTCAATTCATCTTTCCCCTTATCTATGACGTCCAATCTTTCAAATGCAGTGCCCAGGCATCTTAAAAACCTTGGACCTTGATTTTGGTCCTCCTCCTCCCCTACTGGGGGGGGGGGGGGGGGGTATGGGCATTTGCCTTTGGCCCCTCCTTCCTGCATAAAAAAGTGCTTTGGGATATAAATTGACACAAAGAAGTACCAATAGAACTCCTTGAAAACAGAACCACTTGGAATCAAATGCTCTCATCAGAAGTCTTGGCATAGTTAGGATACCATGACTATTGCGAGGCCAGTCGAGTATCTGAGTGACAGTCAACTGAGAGAAATGATGCTTCATATTTTGACATGAAATATTGCTGATCAATGATAAACTGGCAATGGTAAAGTATACCACATGCACAATGTCTGCAATGTTTCAACATCCTGCTTTAATTAGCACAATTGAGGGGTATGCAATGTATGTGTATAAATTATTTGACAGTTGCAACAACAGTGGTTGAAGATGGTCTGCATCCTTTAGCATGTGATACTAAAACTTTAATAAAGTGCGCCAAAACCAATGGCTCACAAATCCCTAATGGTGCATCATTGTGAACTATTCTCTGCGTACTTTAAATCAAATATCAGATGGCAGTCTGTTTGTAAGTTTAGTTCTTTGAGCATTTCAGAAGTACCTGCGCAGAAATGCGTAACAAATTAATTCTTGCACTATTTAACAATCATGCTTCATGAGAAAGGCAAACCAAAAAGTGACACTCCTTTGGTATTGTTTCATTTATGTAAACTTTTTACACGAATCCTAAAACACAATATTCTTACTTTCAACTTGTATTTGATATCAATGATATTGCATCCTGGGAGCCCAGATGGAGGCAATGGTGGAATGGTTAAGAGTTCTCCAGACCAAATGTCATCTTTACCAGGCTCTACTCCTGGATGTTCCTTGGTGCAAACCGCTTTTTCCGCACTTTTTGAGTCGCCACCAGCAATGTACTTGACTTTCTGACAGGGCAAAACAACTTTCAATTTTGAAGAGAGAAATTAAAGCAAATGATAAAGTTATGCAATCCAACTGGTCTTTGATAATCCAAACCAGACACTATTATTATTATTATATAGATAGAAAAAGATAAAGGTTTCTTCAAGACAAACATCTTTTCATAACATTTTCTGACAATTAATGTATTAAACTATGAATACACACTCCTTACCTGAACAACTTCAATTTTGGTTCTATTAGTGGCCCTGTCAGACCTATTCACGCATTCAGCATTGATTACAATGTTCTCACCAGGCACATAACCAGAGTGATCAATATTCAAAACAAAAGAAAGCTGACCACCCGCACAACACAAGCAACAGATTGTTTTTTCTTCACTCAAACCTATGGGGTTCTAAAATTAGAAAATTAAGAGTATTTCATTATACCTTTGAGAAAGTAGCGTATTTTCATTCTTAATTTCTTTATATATTTAAAAGATTTTATTGCAACCTTGAAGAACTAACTGTTTGACAAAATGGGCAATAGGCTTACATACACTGTTAGACAAATACCATTAAGCAAAATACATGTACCATGTTATGTATAAATTTTCATATATGGTGTATTTTACCATCATTTAATGTTGCTTCACTATATACTCATAATTAGGGGTTTCTTAATGTAAAGATATGGCATGTGAATTTTGGGTTAAACCCCAAAACTACCAATTTTTACCCCATGATTGATTTTTAAGCAAACCAGGCTTTATAAAAAAGTATGGAAACTCTCTACTGTCGAATTTTTAAAATATATACTGTATTTCAATTTTCATTCCAGTACTGTACTTGTTCCGAGTTTGAACATATGTAAACGATCGTTAACTCTGTGGAATCATGCTATGGTGCCATTTCCCCAGGCACACAACCCACGCATAAAATGAGGCCTACATATTCCCCTTTCATTGTCTGCAATATTTTTAACCAGGTACTGCACTTTATAAAATTATAATTACATTTTAGTCTTACTTAGGCTACAGTTATTACCGAATTTAATGGGATATAGTGGTGAATTTAATAAGTTATTATACCTTTTGGGTCTGGAAGAAAAATTGCTCGCGAATGGAGTGAAGTAATAAAGGTTGTGGGAAATAATAATAAACTAACTAAAGTGCAATGTAACCAATATAAAAACTTGGAAAATTATTTCTTTACTTTTTATTTTATTATTTCTGTTTTATATTTTTACTTTGTATAATTATCTATTCATTTTATAAATCGTATAAATACCAAAACACCTTTATTATTATTTATTAGTAAATATTTTTGTGCCTTTTGAGTTTTGTTCTTATGAAAGTTTTGAGTTTAATAGTATAACAGCTAACATTTTAACACATTTTTAAAAATGCAAAATATGGAAAATATATTTAATTTTAAGGACTGTAACTGGGTGCAATGCTAATATAGAGGGTGTCCCATAAGTCCGGCATCATAGGAGAAATTCATATTTTTCTATTTCTACAAACCATAATTCATATTTTTCTCTTTCTACAGGCCATAATGTCCGTGAGCAAGGAAGAACGAATCCAGATAATTCTACTCATAGGAAATTGGAGTCAGAGAGAGGCTGCTGCTGAATTTAACAGACTGCATCCAGACTGCAAGTCAATAACACAGAGTTGTGTTAGCAGACTCGTTGCAAAGTTTAAGGAAATGGAATCCATAGAAGATAAACCATGTAGTGGACCTTCAAGGAGGTCCACTGATGATGATACAGCGACTGCTATCCTGGCTCATTTTAACAGAAGTCCCAATAAGTCTCTTCGGCAATTGTCTGCCGAGACAGGAGTGTTGAAAAGTAGCATCCATCGCATTCTTCAGGCTCATAAATGGCATCCATATAAACTTCAGATCCTACAGAAATTAAGCTTGCTGACTGGGTATCGCATCTGAATTTGTGTATTGAAAACAATGGTGGACATATTGAGCACATTCTGTAAATAAAAGCTTTTATTTTGCCTTTTTTTATTATTTTTATTATGATGCCGGACTTATGGGATACCCTGTATTTTAGGCTTTAAAAGTTTAAATATTTATATAAAAGGTTACTACATGAGTATGTAGGATATTTAAATTTTATTTACACAAATACCTAATGATATAAAAATTTAGGCTTACAATAATGACTTGTCTGTATTTGTTCCATATCTATAACAACTTAAGTTGTTATTAGAGGACAGACACACTAATAATAATTCTATTATAATTTTATTAACTAAATAATGAAAGTCAGTTTAAACCACAACAACAATTTTAAATCCATACATATCACGCACCATTTCCAGCAGGTGCTACGAGATGATTATAGTATATTTAGTCAAATAGTGAATGCTAAGTGTAGGAAGAGGCCAAACAAAGCAATAATTTAACCCAAAATCTTAATTTCAGATCTTTGCTCAAGTGGAAATATCACCATCTTTCAAACTTAAAAAGTTTGCCAATCAATCCAAAATTTTAAATGACAAAATTTACAGACTCCATTCCAGTTTAGAGGCCCATCCATATGAATATAAAAAAATATCTAAAACTGCACAAAGAACTCATCCTCTGTAAAGGTCAACCTCATTTTGGGATTTCAGTGAAACCTTTGCTATCGTGCTAGACATATTCAAAAGTTTTTGATAGAGTCTGGCACAAATCTTTAACTTCCAAACTGCCCTTCTTCAGTTTCTATCTTTCTATGTGTGTCTTCATCTCTGATTTCCTTTTTGGACAATCTACAGCTGTGGCTGTAGATGGCCATTTTTCTCCTAAATCTATTAATAGTTGTGTTCCTCAGGGTTCTTCTCCTGTCATTCATTCTCTTCCTTTTACTTATCAATAATCTATTAAGTCGCACTTCCTGACCTATCCACTCCTATGTTAATGATTCCACTCTTCACTTCTCCACCCACTTCACAAAGCATCCCTCTCAAGAGCCAACCGCATGATTCACTTAGGACAGCTATGGTATACCTGACCTTTGAACTTTCTACTAGATAGCATGAATAATAAAATGTAATTTAAAATATGGTGCATAATCACAAAATATGGCTTAACCTCAGCTTACTGAAATCTTATTAATAAACAAATTAATTATAATAAAAATTATTAAAATTGTTTGACTTATTCTATTAGATTTATTATTATTAAGAATACAAATGGATACAATTTAAAATTTTTGTGGAATGATGCATCTCTGATGGATGTAAGAAGGTTCCAGCTTCATATCAATAAAAAACCTTCATAAAACTAAACAAGAATACTGAAATGGACTTACTTTTGCGAGTGAATCACAATTCAGATCGTAGACAGATCCAACAGAAAAGGGAATAGTGTGTTTTACATCAAAAAACTTGTTTTCAATGTCAATTGCAACTCTACAAGTATGTCGCACATGCCCAAATTTGGACTCAAATGAACATGGTATGCCAGATGGAAGGATAAAGCTGAAGGGAAAACGATGGGTACCAACTTGAAAGATTTGAAATGTTGAACCTTAAAAAGAAATTATGAAACAACTAAAAACATATTCAACTTCAAAAGGAAATAAAAGGAATTTTATAGGCCTAAGTTAACCTCTTTTGGACCACTGGGTCAAATTTGTACCATTTCCCATACATGCACTCATAACTTAACCCTACAAAAACTTCAGACATTAAGAGGTTAATGATAAATATGAAAAACTAGGTTTGTATTCAGAAAAATAGTATTTTCATTTCAAAAATCAACTTGGCTAACAATAGTTCCACCTCCACACACGTGGCATGCCTACCTACTCCTACCACAAAGATCATCAAAAACATTAAGAATTCGAAGGCTACTGGACCAGACAACATATCGAACATACACCTTAAACACTTGGGCCCACAAGGAATACTAGCTCTCACAAATATCAGCACATATTCATACCAACACTGTATTATTCCTGACATATGGAAACAAGGTAAAATTATTACACTACTCAAACCAAACAAAAATCCAACAGAACCAGCTTCCTATAGACCCATTACTTTACTATGCCCACCTTCCAAATTAACAGAAAGACTAATCTTACAGATCACCAACCCACACATTCCACTATCACCTACTCAACATGGATTCAGACCTCACCACTCAACCATGACATTACTCACTAACCTCACGCAGCACATCATGGATGGCATCAACTCCAGACGACCAGCTCAATGTACACTATTAGCAACAATAGACATTAGTAAAGCATTTGATGCTATCCCATGCTTCCCTTTCATAAACAAAATACTCAACACAAACATGCACAATAACACCAAAAGGTGGCTGAGCAACTATCTCTCAGGAAGATACTCACATGTCACATTTAATGGCAAGTCATCCAAAAATGAGCTTTTTCCGAACGGGGTCCCTCAAGGCTCTGTTCTCTCACCAACACTCTTCAACTTATACATGCATGGCATTCCAACACCCATAGATAACAAGCTTACCTTATCATCATATGCAGATGATATCACTCTAACATCCACCCACAACAACATCGACACCGCTACAAATAACCTACAAACATACATAAACAGTATACAAGACTGGCTCATACACAATAGACTCAAAGTAGCGCCCACAAAATCAACCATCACCTTGCTTACAAGCAACACAAAAGAACACCAGGTAATTCCACAGCTTACACTAAACAACATCAACATTCCACACACTCACAGAACCAAAATACTTGGTGTCACATACAACACATCATTATCTTCTGCAAACCACATTCAGGATATTAAAACCAAATGTACATGAAGACTTAACACGCTTAGGGTACTAACAGGCACAAACTTTGGACACCAGCAGGAAACAACATCACTCATATACAAACAATATATTCGCTCAGTTATGGACTATGCTAGCCCATGCTGGGCACCCATTATCTCAAACACACACATAAACACCTTACAAACAATACAAAACAACGCACTTCGTATCATTACAGGATGCACTCAAACAACACCAATAGAACACCTGCACACAGAAACAAAAATACTAAAAGTTAGGGAACATTTAGACATGAGAGGAACACAATTCATGGCAGCAGCGACAACTAACCCACAACACCCTTGCCACTACATGTACAATCATGCAGCAACACCTCGCACCATTAAGGTAACACCAGAGAGACATTATAACCAAATACTCCATTCCATACCACGCCCCACAGACATCACACAGTACAGAAAACACATACACACACACACCTAACCCACAAAGCACTGACATGACTTGGTCCGAATGCAGTCCTAGGTGCATAGCTGCCACCCATTAAGAGGTCAGAGATCAGCCTGAGCAGATCGGATCGAGTTAACTTAGCACGATTCCGATGTGGACATCACCCCAACTTACGGACATATAAACACAGACTAGACAACTCCATAGACGACACCTGCCACCTGTGCCAGGACACACCACAAACAATTGAACACATTATGACAGACTGTACCGCTCTAGCACAACAACGAACACAACACAACATCACTAGTGCGCTGAACCTCTGGTCCACTCCGGAGAGGGCGATCGGTTACCTGCATGCCGCCGGCTTGCTCGATCAGGGTGGGCTGATCGGCTGAACAACAACAACAACAACAACTCCTCCATAGGTAGTTCAAATATATTTCAACTGACATCCCAACATATGCAGAAACTACTGTGCTTAAAAATTGTAAAAAAAAAAAATGGCATATGGAATGCAGCATAAACATATTAATGAATTAAACTTACCATCTCCCCATATAGCAAATTTCAAAGTATAGAAGTTTTCAGATCTGCTATGATATACGGTCTTCTTTTCATTATTATCATACTCACTCCATTTAACCTTAGCAAAGCCCTTTACTTTCAGTTTAACCACTGCAAAATAGACAGAAGTTTATCTATTAGTTTTCCTTTATGACTAAAAATCAATAATAGAAATTCAATATTTTTGGGGAAAGAATTTTAAAGTCATTCCCTACTCAAATTATGTTTCAAGTTGTCTTGTCTTATCTTGTCTCCTCCAAATTAACAAACTATAAAAATTAATGGATTTACATTACTGTTGATGCAGTTAATAATTACTTAATCAAGTATACTGTTACTACACCAGCATCTGTAGATCACTGGATAACACTATTTCTAGTGGTGTACCAATTAATCAGCATTGGTAGAATCAGTCATTTTATGGTCATTGGCAGCTGTTCACTGGAGCTGTGAGTATTAAGATGTTCCGATGCTGTGAAACTATTCAAGTGAAATTAACATTAATTTTAGTGTCATTTACATTTTTATTATTATTAGGAATAAATATAATAATTAATAAATGGGACATAATTTAACAAAGTGATTTAAGTATGGCTTCTAAAAATGATGTGACATCTAAATGTGCCATTATGTTGGAGATGAAATTTGAAGTGATGAGACACTGAGTCAGGACAGCATGGAACCAAAATTGCTGTTGTGTTGAAACTTCCTCCAACAACAATGCGCACAATTTTTAAGAACAAGGATAAAACAAAAGATTGCGCTGAGTCAGCTACACCTTTGACGACTACTCAGTTGATGATTGTAAATAAGAATCTGATGATGGTTAAGATGGAGAAGCTAATTAACCTCTGGATTGATGGCCAAATGCAGAAACATGCGCCAAGCATGTTTGTAATAATGGAAAAGGTTAAGTCTCTATACCAACATCTTAGTGAAGGCAAGGGTTCAAGAAGCGAGCTATTTGCAGCAAGTAAAGGTTGGTTTCACCATTTTCTTAAGTGCACCAACCTTCATAATTTGAAACTTACTGAGGAGGCTGCAATTACAGACAAAGAATCTGTTGAATCATATCCTGCAATTTTGAAGATTACTGAGGATGGCAAATATTTCCTCCAACAAGTTTTAAATATGGATGAAACTGGACTTCATTGGAAAAGGATGCCGAACAGAACTTTCATTTCAAAAGGAAAGAAGAGACAGCATCTGACTTTAAGCTGGCAAAAGATCATCTAACACCGCTTCTGGGTGGCAATGCAGCTGGTTATTTCAAGTTAATGCCCATGCTGGCGTATCACTCAGAGAATCCTCATGCCTTAAAAGGATATGCTAAGAATAGACAGCCAGTTATTTGGAGGGCAAAGAAGAAGGCATGGGTGATGCAAGCCATATTTCAAGATTGGTTTTTGCATCACTTTGAAACAGCTTTTGAACAATACTGCGGGGAGAAGAACCTCTCAAACAAAGCCCTTCTTATTTTGGATAATGCACCAAGCCATCCACCTAATTTAGATAATGCCAAGCATTCAGGTGGTTTACTTTCCCAAAAATACATCACTGCTCCAGCCCATGGACCAAGGCATCATAACCAGTCAAAGCATACTACCTGTATAGAATATTTTCCCAGTTGATTAGGACAACAGGCAAAATGAAGAAATTCTGGCATAACTACAACATCATGCATGCAAAAGAAAAAATTAGTGAATCTTGGGAGGAGATGAAAAACAACAATGAATGATGTTTGGAAGGGGCTTTGGCCCAAGTGCATCAATAACTTCCAAGGATTTTCTATGCCAACTCAGGAAATTAAGAAGATTGCAGCAATGGCAAAGGATCTTGACACTGAGGGAATGGAGGAGGAGGATGTGGAAGAATTACTGAAATCCCATGGCAAATCTCTAACTGAAAACAAATGGCGATTTGGCTGATTTATTTGCTCAGGCAGAACTCATGGCAAGGTTCTCCAAAATTGATCTAGTAAAAGAAAGTATGAAAGTATGCAGAGAAATGAGAAATGCCTACTGCTGCTATGTAGAAATCTACGAAGAGAAAATGAAATAGAGGAAGAGTCATCAGTTAGCCATAGATACCTTCTTAGTAAGAACTCCTGATCCAGAGAAGCAGAAGGGGCATTCCATGTCAAGTGTACACACGTTTTGGTGATTTCTGCCACTCATCTCACCGATTTTAATGATTTTTGGTGTGGTAGTTGGGTATGATGAGTAATGAAGCATGACCAAATTTTAGCCACTTGGGTCAAATAGTTTGGGAGTAATGACCCCCCAAATTTGGGGTCAGCAGTGTAACCATGATTTTGAAAGGTCATAACCCAAGATCTAATGGATGGATTTTAATGATTTTGGTGTCAAAGTGCTCAGAAAAGATAGCAGAATAACTTTAATTTTATGCACAGAGTGCGTACATTCCGTTAAACAAAAGTTGCATTTATATTTCACCTTTGACCTTGACCTCAGGTCAGAGTTCAAAATTCAAGGTCATGAAAATTGGCATAAGTAAAGACCTTTAGATGAAGCATATTCAAGCAAAAAATTGGAGTGGGATCTCCATGGGTTTGCTTTCCACAAGCATTTGAAACTGTGCATGTTAAAATTTTTTAGCATTTTATTTAAGATAACTTCACAAATAGTTCATATATATATATATATATATATATATATATATATATATATATATATATATATATATATATATATATATATATATATATATAAATTATATATATATTATATATAAATTATATATATATATATATATTATATATATATATATATAAATTATATATATATATATATATAAATTATATATATATATATATATATATATTATATATATATATATTATATATATATACACACACACATTATATATATATATATATATACACATACATACAGTGTCCCATAAGTCTAGCATCATAGGAGAAATTCATATTTTTCTATTTCTACAAACCATAATTCATTTTTCTTATGCTCGGGATGCCAATTTCCCATCCACCATTCTGTTCAGTGACGAGGCTGTTTTTTATGGAACTGGTGAGGTAAATGGTGATCAGTCTTTCCTTGTGAACAGACGTGTTTTATAGAGTGTCCAGTGTTATCAATTGAATAAGTGGTTTTCATTGAAGCGTTTTAAAAAAAATAGTGTTTGGTACATTCATAACTAAATTACTTTGTGCTACTAATCATTCATTAATGAATATATTTCATTTATTGACGTTATTCAGTACTATATTATTTGATCAAACCAAGGCTACTGCACGTGGCTTGCCTTGTTTGTTTTTCAAATCTATCAGAAAACGTGTAGCCATAAGGTTCATTTTTCCTTCCTTCGAGAAATCAGGTAGAGTGCGGTCACACACCGTGTGAAAAAAAGGAAAAAAAGTCGGGTTGAATCACGGACAGATAAGTATTATAAATACTTTCACAGATCTTTTGTCAGGAGCTTAATTCTATATTCATTTAGTATAAATTTGTGTTACAAGAACATGTTTCTGCGTTTCAAAAATGGGGTAGACCTACATTGTAATTTATTAATTTCCAAACGCTTGTTTTTTGTTTTTTAACTAATTAAAAGCATGGCAACCCCGTCAAGTACTTAGTCACTGTGAAGGGAAATTTGCCGCTTATGCGTCTACAATGGCTAATAATAATGAACAGTTAGTTTGCAGGTGGTGCTCAAGCATGGAAGTGCTGAGGAACGAGTTAGAACGTGAGAAGGAGGCCAGAGTAAAGCTTGAAGAAAGGGTGATGCTCCTGATAGCAAAATTAGAATCCCTTGAGACTCCAGTTACGACCCCTCCTGCCTCAGTTTCTACTAATAATATAAATAGTATTAATAGCCCTCTCTCTTCCCCTAGTTCCCAACCCTTCATTTGAGTGCGTAATGGAGCCCTATTGAGAAAACCTAAGACATATCTACCAGTAATAACAAACTAAGTTTTCTGTTTTAGGTTTCGATGATGATGAACTGGAAATACGACTCATTGGCAATTCCATTATTCGAGGGCAGCTCGAGGAATTCTGTGGGAGAAACCCTCATTGTAGGCGCTGTTACTGCTACCCTGGTGCAAGGGTGGAGGATATAACTAATAGTGTTGATCAATTTACAGACAGTACCTCCGAGGACACAACGTATGTTATTCATGTCGGTACTAATAATGTTTTAAATTCTAGATTGGAAGAACTGCTGGCTAGGTACAGGGACTTACTAGAGCAATTAAAGGAAAAACCTAATAAGATTGTTTTAACAGGTATACTTCCTCGAATTATCCAACTTAATGATTTCTACAGCAAGGTGACCTATATTAACAATAACCTAAAATCTCTTTGCCAACAGGAAGGAGTGCATTTTGCGAATTTTTGGAACAGTTTCTATGACAGGAGGGACTTGTTCCTCAGAGATGGACTTCATCTTAATGACGTTGGAGCTGCGCGTTTAGGAAGACTATTACATAATACTTACATAATACTTGAATGGTCCCAGCGTAAATTCCACAAATTTCCCCTGCGCTCGCCAAGGTGTCGCAATTGTAGGGGAGTATCAAATTAAAGGTTATAGACTTTTTGTTAAAAACAGAATAGGTAGGTGAGGAGGCAGTGTTATGTTGTATATCAAAGATAATATGGTGAACATTATAGAAGTAAGGCACACAATTCCAGAACCAATAGATTTGACTATAGCAGAACTTAAATTGAACAATTTCAAACTTCTTTTTGCGGTTATATATAGGCCCCCTAATCAAACAGCTGATACGGCCGAAGCGTTATATCGTGAACTAAAGAGAATAATCGGTAGTGAGCAGGCTTTAGTTATGGGTGACTTTAATTGCACCAACGTGAATTATGATACAATGCAGGGAGACGCGGAAGGTAATCGTTTAGTTAATTTTCTCGAGGATAGCTTTCTTATGCAAAAAGTTGGGGAACCTACGAGGTTGGACAGTATTTTAGATTTAGTAATAACTACGGATGATAGGCTAATTACTGATCTTCAAGTAATAGAACCGTTAAGCAATAGTGATCACAATATGGTAGAGTTTGTCCTCTCAGTAAGTCACTCAAAACCAGCTAACTCGACTAAAATTCCTAACTTCAGCACACAGACTTTAATAAATTTTGAAATAAATTGTCACACGTCAATTGGGAAAGCGTAATGGGGAACTCCAACGCAAAACTAATGTGGGAATCATTCAAAACAGTATTTAGGACTATAAATGAGGAATGTGTACCGTACAAAATTAAGCATGCGAAAGTAAACAAGCCCTTGTGGTTTACTTCTAGAGTAGGAGACATTATAAAGAGTAGAGATAGGGCTTATAGGCTACATAAGTGCGATAAAAACAATTTGTGGTTATGAAACAACTACGTACATATCTCTTAAGGTGTGAGGCAAAAAGTGTAATAAAAAAGTCCAAGTGCGAATTTGAAATCTCCATAGCTCGTGACGGTAAAGAAAACCCAAAGCAATTCTTTCAATACGTCAATAATAGAAATCCAGTAAAGTGTCTTGGGGCCTTTGAAAAATGTAAACAGAGATCTAGTTTCTGAAAACAAGGAAATGGCTACCTTGCTAAACAAATTTTTTACGTCAGTTTTTACTATAGAAGATGTAATGAATATCCCTACGGTCATAGACATAATACCTTTTGATAATGATAATATTTTGGATAATATCGTGGTTAGTGAAGGGGAAGTAATGCGCTATATTGGTAAAATGAAAATGCGTAAATCACCGGGGCTGGATTCCATATATCCCATACAACTATAAGAATTAAAAGATAGCATTGTTGTGCCGCTAACAAAGATTTTTAATGCATCTATTTCTGAGGGGTGCGTACCAGATAATTTCAAGTTAGCAAACATAACACCTATCTTTAAGAAAGGCGATAAAGGTGCAGCGGGAAATTATAGGCCAATCAGTTTAACGTCTGTTGTAGGTAAGCTACTGGAATCAATAATTAGGGATTGTATAGTCACACACTTAGAATTGCATAAACTAGTTAGAAATACGCAGCACAGTTTTAGGCGAAACAAATCTTGCTTAACTAATCTTTTAGAATTTTTCCAAAGCATGGTTGACATTTACGATAGACATCGGGCGGTTGATGTAGTGTATTTAGATTTTCAAAAAGCATTTGACACCGTGCCACACAAAAGACTCATTGAAAAAAACAGGCTCATAGAATCAGGGGTGTAGTAATAAATTGGCTAGAAGAGTGGTTGCGAGGTAGAAAACAGAGGGTGGTCGTTGATGGAGCAGAGTCGTGTTGGGCAAATGTAGTGAGGCATTCCTCAGGGTTCTGTATTGGCCCCCTTGCTTTTTCTTATACGTATATATATTAACGATTTAGTGGTTGGCCTAGTCAGTACAGTTTCAAAGTTTGTGGATGACACAAAGCTGGGTGGTAGGGTGATTAATGACGAAGATAGAGGTAAAATCCAGGAAGATCTGAATAAAATTGTTGATTGGTCAGTCACATGGCAAATGAGATTTAACGTTGATAAGTGCAAAATTTTGCATATAGGTTCG
This sequence comes from Bathynomus jamesi, assembly GCA_023014485.1. NCBI lineage: Eukaryota > Metazoa > Arthropoda > Malacostraca > Isopoda > Cirolanidae > Bathynomus > Bathynomus jamesi. Next base: position 612,966 of record JAJOZX010002181.1, read on the forward strand.
CGTAACGGTAATTTTGCATATAGTATGTCAAGGAAAGATTTAACAAGCGTAGAGCAGGAAAAAGATTTAGGAGTTATAGTCACCGGTGATTTAAAAGTAGCGAAACAAAGTATAGCAGCGGTCAATAAGGAAAACAAAGTACAGCAGCGATCAATAAGGAAAACAAAGTGTTAGGTTTTATAGCTTGAAATTTTGAATACAAATTGCGCGATATTATAGTTCCTCTTTATAAATCATTAGTTAGACCCCATTTGGAGTACGCGGTCCAATTTTGGAATCCACATATGCGCAAAGATCGAAAGAATTCAAAGGCGAGCAACTAAGATGATTCCATCGCTTAGGTCAAAGTTGTACGAGGATAGGCTTAAGGAGTTAAAATTGACTACACTCAAGACTAGGAGGCTAAGGGGTGATCTAATCCAGGTTTTAAAAATTATGAATGGGTTCAATAATGTAGATAGAGATAGCTTTTTTGAAATATCTCAATATAATAGGACTAGAAATAACGGGTATAAGTTGACAAGTAGAAGGTTCGAGACAGCAGTTGGCAAAAACTTTTTTACGCATAGAATAGTTTGCCGGTAGAAGTAATTAGTAGTACGTCTATAAACATGTTTAAAAATTGATTAGATGCATATGTTCATAGATTGGGTATAGTTTAAGGTAGTAAAATTAAGGCTTTGTGGTGATAGATCCCACAGCTCAACACAAGTGTTGTGGGATATAGGGGGGCAGCATCTTGGGTTAGGGGATACTCTCTGTCCTTACACACCCCATTTAAAGAGATTCCTCTGCCGAGCGGTGCCCCCCATAGTACTGTGAGGTATTGAAAAACTCATGATCTTCACTTGCCCCACAAACACCTTGAAATATCCACAAACACCTTGAAATGGGAGACCCAAAACAGGTGCACACACACATTTCTACATTACTGTACAGTCTTTACAGCCACACCTACACTTTTTCTCTTAGGTATATATATTGTAATGTATATGGTGGTAAATTATGACTTGGTCCGCAATTGATATGGACTGACTTATTTTTGTTTGGCAAGGTACTAGTATTAATGGATACCGTAATGAAATTGACTGGATTCTTTGGATCTGATATATTTGCATGTCAGTTATAAATATAGTGTGTAACATATTTGTGGATAGTAGTCTATTATGACTTGATCCTCTGGATCCAGAGATTCTATCTTTAGTTTTAAATCGATAATTAATTAGTTTTAAATTGATAATTATTTAGTTCTGTAAAAATTGGTCATTGCCAATGCACATGTAGTTTTTACATAAATTTATGTTCTTGTGGTTCGGAACCCACATAAAATTGTAGGTCCCCTCCACCACCACGGAGGACATACACAATTACGAACACAGTTAGGTAGACCAGCCATGAGTGGATCCTAGGGTCTTTGTTGGTCTGAAACATTATAACATTATAACACCCGCTACTGGTCTCCAAACAACCCTCACTGGTATACTTCTTCAAAGGAACAAGGTGCATCTCGGGTGATGGTACGGTGTGGCATTTGGAAGGATCGCATCATAGGCCCCCTCTTTTTCGATGAACATGTCACTGCAGGCACCTACCTACGTATGCTCAAGGAAGAAGCATTTCCCAGTGTCTTGAATGAAGAAGGAAATTTCCCAACATGGTTCCAGCAAGATGGCACTCCTGCACATTACAGCACCCAAGTAAGGGAATACCTGTACCAACAATTCCCTGGTCATTGGATAGGACGTCGAGGGCCTGTGGAATGGCCAGCTAGAAGTCCAGATCTCACACCACTAGATTTTTATCTCTGAGGTCACTTGAAAGCGCTCGTATACGCAGAGAAAATTAGGAGTGTTGAACATTTGAAGCAGCGCATTATTGGGGCATGTAACACCATTACTCCTGACATCATTCACCGTGTGCTTGCTGGCTGGGTATCACATCTGAATTTGTGTATTGAAAACAATGGTGGACATATTGAGCATGTTCTTTCTGTAAATAAAAGCTTTTGTTTTGCCTTTTTTTATTATTTTTCCTATGATGCCGGACTTATGGGACACCCTATATATATATATATATATATATATATTATATATATATATATATATATGCTACATTCATGGTTTGATAAATAAACTATGTATTAAGATTTTTGAAAATATTAAGGTATTTGCTGCTCTAAAAGAACAATAATTTTCATCACAGTACCTATATAATTTGTATATTTAATCATGTTAAATTTGTGTGTGTTCAGGTTTTGACTATATGCTGATAAAATGTCATCACAATATTGTTGTGATCCATTCAGTTCCTACAATAAATTAAAATCTTCTGATCTTCAGCCTGCTTCACAATCACTGAGAGAAAAATTTCCAAATCATTTGAAGCCAGGCCAAAAGTTATGTTCATCATGCAAAAAAAAAATTTTCCTTACCTATTTTACAAGTTCAAAATATAGCAGAACCAGAAATATTATCATCAAGCTCATCTGATACTACTATGGAAACCATGTCATCAGATGTTTTTGTTGACAAGGAGGCTGAATTGTCAGCAATGAATGAGACAATCACCATGATTGGGGAAAGTCTGATTGTCAAGCGCAAGATTCAGAAATGAAGCATACCTCCCAACAAAAATGGCCAAAATACAAAGTTCAGTAAGAAGACACTTAAATATGGTAGGTAAAATTCCTCAAGAGCCAGGTCCATCAAATGTAGAAAACTGTCTGAGCCAGTAGTAGTTGTCCAAACATTGAAAGATAAATATCAAAACTCAGATAAACATGACCAAATTATGATTCTAACTGTTTATGCACCATCAATGAGTGTAAGAAAACTAATTCAAGAATTTAACTGTTCACAAAGAATGGCTGTTCAGGCTCAGCAGCTTGCAAAAGAAAAGGGAGTATTGTCATCACTGAATCCAAAGATGGGGAAGGAATTGCCACTGGAAGTAACTAACACTGTTAAAGAGTTTTTTAGAAATAATGAAATAAGTAGAGAAATGACAGGCAAGAAAGACTGCGTAACAATGAAAGAAAATGGTTAATGAAAAAAATATCAAAAGAGGTTAGTTTTATGTAATCTAAAAGAAGCATATCAACAATTTAAGTTTAAGTTTCCAGCTCTCTCTATAGGATTTTCAAAATTTGCAATGCTATGCCTCAAAGAATGGGTTTTGGTGGGAGCAAGTGGGATGCATAGTGTGTGCATCTGCACAATTCATCAGAATGTTAAGTTAATGATGACAGGTTTTAGAATGGCAGAAATTACCAGAGAGGAAGAAACTCCATTGAGTAGTTACCATTGCGTTTTAGCCAAAATTATTTGTGACATAAGTCAACCTTCTTGCTATTTAGGAGTGTGTGATCAATGCCCTCAACCTGATTCGCTAAAGGAAACTCTTCTTACATGTTATGAAGAAAAAGGTATTGATGAAATCCAGTACAAACAGTGGACAACAACATATCAATCTCAGCTGGACTGTGTTATTCAAAATTTAGATTTCCTAGATACCTTTATTTCTTGACTAACTCGACTAAGGCATCATGATTTCATTGCCAAAGAACAAGCCAAATATTTCGAAAAAAGTAAAAATGAACTGGATGAAGGAGATTTTTTGGTGATTGGGGACTTTTCTGAAAACTATTCCTTTGTAGTCCAAGATTGTGCTCAAGGATTTCACTGGAATAATTGCCAAGCGACTCTTCATCCATGGGTTTATTATTACAAAGAGCAAAAAAAATAAATCACAGCGTCTCTAACTATTATCTCAGAGTGTAATACACATGATACTGTTGCAGTGCATCTATTCATAAAAGTTTTAATAAATCATCTTAAGTCAAATTTTCAGCTACTAAACAGAATTATCTATTTTACCAATGGATGTACAAGTCAATACAAAAACTGCAAAAGCTTTTTAAAATTATGCTGCCACCATGAAGAATTTGGAGTTAAGGCTGAGTGGCATTTTTTTGGTGTCGGAGGAACCATCAAAAGGGAAGCATCAAAAGAAAGTCTTCGTAGGCCATATGAAAATCAAATTTTGTCCCCAAAAGATCTTTTTGATTTCTGTTCCTTAAAATTGACTCAAATGTCTTTTAGCCTTTTAGCTTTGCAACACAAGAACAATACTCAAATGAGAAAGAATTTTTAGATCCAATTTTATCAAAGGCGAGAACCATACCAGGAACTAAAAAATTACATTCATTCATACCACTGACAAAAAATTGTTTAGAAGTACAAATGTACAGTGCCTCAGTTGAAAGTCAAAAGGAATTTGCTTCCCCCCAACAAGCCACTCAATTAATTGAAAATGTCACAGGATATGTAACAGTGGAGTATGATAACCACTGGTGGATTGGGTGCGTGATGGAAAACATATCCTGGTGAGGGTGAAGTGAGAGTAAACTTCCTTCACCCTTGTTGCCCAAACAAGTCATTTACTTATCCTGAAAATCCTGATATACTTACAGTAGATTTGTCCAACATCCTTACAATCATAAACCCAACAGCAGCTACTGGAAGAATATATACAATCACAAAAAAGGAAACCAATGAAGCCAATATGATCCTGAAAAAGCGTCATCTTAAAAAGTAATCAAGAAACTGGATACAAACTTATTGTCAAAAACATATAATCAAAAACTTACAACTGCATGGAAAATGTGAGTACATATTGCTATTTAAATTGCTTATTGACATGTATGCTTATATACTGTAACTAACTCTATTTTAATAATTACACTTATGAATACTGTTCTAAGTATTAGTCCACCTTAAATTGTACAGCTTCCTAATATTAAATTATTATTAAATAGTGGAAATCCCGATAACCCTCTAGTCATTAGAGCCTGTGACTGTGAATAAATAGTCCTGGGTTAGAATCCTAGTAGCTTAGAGGTTAGAAAATTTATTTTCTCCACAAGCGCATGCCCAATGCCTATGCTTGTTTCTGCCATACAGTAGAATATATAAGATCTCTAAACTAATACGGAATGAAAAAAAACTGTTTTGACACCCTGCGTAGTATCTAGGCCTAGGTCCTTCGGAAGTTGGAACGAGGTACATACCTAGGCCTTGGGAGGTAACTAAGGGGTTTAACTACCTACCTTGCTAATTAATTTTTTAAACAACTCCTTATCATGATAATTTTACTTAAATTTTTAATAGGTATAAAATTTATATTTTTCCAGGTTCAGCACAGCAATATGAAGTGTTAATTCATCAGAAATACCTGTACAAGTTAGTCAGTGTTCTAACTTCAAACACCTAAATTTCAAGTTATTTCTAACTGCAAAAATTATATAGGATTTGTGATAAAAATTATTGATACTTTTAGAAAACCAAATGTGTGTAAAATCTTGATGCTTACCTATATATCAAATCATGTATGTAGCTATATATATTAGTGATGTAGGTCACATCCGCATCCGTGGAACATCCGCATCCGCGGAACATCCGCACACTTTCTCGCATCCGCATCCGCACTTTGGACTGCGGATGTCGTGCGGATGTGGACCGTTGAGATAAAACGTCATTAATAAGCGGAAATTATCAAATTCTACTATATTAATAGAACTAGTTCATTGTGCGCAAAAGTGATGCAAGCGACAAGACGAGAGGCTGTTCTTGTATGAAGTTACTCTCTTGCAACCTACTTAGATCCATGTTACAAAGCTGTTATTTTCACCTAGTACATTAGAACGAGTTAAATCATCACTTGGCAAAGCAGTTGAAGAGCTTCAATCTCTTGAATCTGTCGCTTCGCCACCCACTAAAAGAATACAAGTTTCAGTGACAGAACCAACACCTTCAACAAGCAAATCTATCACAGAATCTCTCTCTCAGTTTCTTGAGTCAAGCAGCAATGACAAGACCTACACGATGTCAAAAGATGTAGTAAAAATGATCGAGAGCTATCACCAAGAAAAATGCCTGGCTGCATGTGACAATCCTATTAGTTGGTGGAAAAATACACAGAATATCTATCCATACTTGAGTAAACTTGCGAGGAAACATTTAGCCTGTCCTCCAACAAATGTACCAAGCGAGAGATTATTTAGCAGTGCTGGATTAATATATGATGAAAAGAGAAACAGACTGGCAGCAGAAAAGGCAGAAAAATTAATGTTCCTTAAGCATAACCTTCCTATAATTAAGTTTGAACATTAAACGATGAACATCTTAGTTTACTTTATTTTAATTACTCATTTATAAATATGCCTAATAAAACTTTAAACTTAATATAAATAGTTATCAAGCTAATGAAAGATCTCTTTCTATAAGGGTGGAGGTTGGGGAAAGAGGTCGGTGGGGTGCATTTGAGTTGGGTTCACGTCCCACATCCTGGTAACACAATTATGGTTTCTAATTGTGGCTGAAACTCAACAAAATATAACGAATTTATTTGCAGACGAATTCACTAATTGATTTCTATATTAGTTAGATGCTTGATATTATTTTATGTTCAGAGAAAAGTACAGCAATTATTGTACAATTAATCAATTATACTATATTATAGCTACAGCTCTCTCTATATAATAACTTATTATATACGTTAAACACAACAAATCTCGAATATATCCTAAAAAATAACGAGAATGTAGACATCCGCATCCGCATCTGCGGATGTTGAAATCAAACATCCTCATCCGCGGATGTGAAAAAAATGACATCCGCTACATCACTAATATATATATATATATATATATATATATATAATATATATATATATATATATATATGCGCTAAACTAAATCTGTACTCACTGGAAAGAAGAAGAGAGAGGTACAAAGAAGAGAGAGGTACATCATAATCTACATATGGAAAATGATCGAAAAACTGGTACCAAACCTAAAACTAAACCCAATTACCATTCAAACAACACTGGAAAATAGGAAAGGCAGAATGTGTAGTGTTCCCAAATTAAAAGCACGACAAGGGACCTCCTCAACCCTGAAGGAAAATAGCTTGGTTGTCAGGGGGCCAAGACTTTTCAACCAGCTTCCTAAGGACCTCAGAAACGTAACGGGGGTCAAAGTTGAAGTCTTCAAGAAAAGACTGGATGCCTGGCTCAGGACAGTACCAGATGAGCCGGGCGTGCCTGGCTATGTACGGCGGAGAGCGCAAGAAAGTAACTCGCTCCTCCACCAGGCCAGACCTAGAGGCGGGGCCACCAGCTTGACCTCCCTGTGAAGAGAGACCAACACACGAAACAACATAAGGTTCATAAGGTATATATAAACTATTTGTGAAGTTATCTTAAATAAAATGCTCAAAATTTTCAACATGCACAATTTCAAATGCTTGTAGAAAGCAAACCCATGGAGATCCCACTCCAATTTTTTGCTTGAATATGCTTCATCTAAAAGGTCTTTACTTATGCCAATTTTCATGACCTTGAATTTTGAACTCTGACTTGAGGTCAAGGTCAAAAGTGAAATATAAATGCAACTTTTTTTTAATGGAATGTACGCACCCTATGATGCATAAAATTAAAGTTATTCTGCTGTCTTTTCTGAGCATTTTGACACCAAAATCATTAAAATCCATCCATTAGATCCTGAGTTATGACCTTTCAAAATCACGAGGTTACACTGCTGACCCCAAATTTGGGGGGTTCATTACTCCCAAATTATTTGACCAAAGTGGCTAAAATTTGGTCACGCTTCATCACTCATCATACCCAACTACCACACCAAAAATAATTAAAATCAGTGAGATGACCTGACATAAGGTGTGTAACACTTGACATGGAATGCCTCATTTTGAACATCTGTCCCCTCATACAATTTCTTTCAAAACTAAACATACCTACCTAATTCCTTTACTCTTAACTGTATTCCAATCTTCTGAGGTTAGGGATAAGCTTGGTTGTCCTCCATTGCACACCTTCAAGCATGTCAATATCATGTTGAAGGTCAGAAGACCAAGCTTGAATGCAGTACTCTAAGCGAGGCCTAACAAATAAACACCTAAATTGTCCAAACCTGAAAACATTTTAAAAATCTATATCATATCTCCCCTCAAACAATGTCTCAAAACTAAACATACCTTGTTCCTTTAATCTTTCCCTCTATTCCAATCTTCTTAGATTAGGGATAAGTTTCATTGCCCTACATTACACACCTTCAGGCATATCACAATCATGTCTGAGATGAGAGGACCAAGCTTAAATGCAGTATTCTGAGCCCTCACATAATAATTATATAATTTACAGATGACTTCCTCATTCTTGTAACTAACATTCCTCTTAATAATACCTAACATTTTATTTGCTTTATTTCTAGCCTCTAAGCACTGCTTATAAAATTTTAGATCAATACAAACTATATATAATGCCAAGATCCCTTTACTTTCTAACATCCTCCAACCAGTTCCCTTGCATCTCATAACTAAAGTTTTCATTATTACCAAAATGCATGACTTTGTATTTTTTGAACGTTGAATTCCATTGGCCATTTACTAGCCCAAGCAACTAATCTATCAAGATCCTTTTGCAGTTTATAAGGATTTTCTATATTTGTAACTGGGACAACTATGGTATTCTTGTATCATCTGCAACTTTAGAAATTTTATAACCTACTCCTTTCTCTAAATCATTTAGATATAAAATAAAGAGCAATGGATCTAAAACTGATCCCCTGTGGTGCCTCACTTTTCACTTTCTGCCACCTAGATTCATGACCATTTAGAATTACCCTGTTCTCTGTGTTCTAACCATTTTTCTACCCAATTTATAACTGACCCTAATATCCCATAAGCTTTTAATTTAATTTAATTTAATGGGCAAAGATCGAGCAAAAGATGCAACTGCCACAAGTAAACAAAGTGTGATGGGTGTGGGTATGAGCCATAGCAGTGCCAGAACAGCAAAATTTTAAGACCCATGTAAATATGCAGATCTAGATCAACCCTAGACTTAGACACCCCTAAGACACCAATTTCCGAGTTAGGCCTATCTTTAGGGATTGAAAAATCTCTAACCCTATGCCCACCAAGTAATATTTATGTATAAGCTTATTCCCAAAATGGATAAAATAAGGGCTGTTTAATTAGCAAAACCTTACTTTTTGCCTTTGTAAAGTTTTCGATTATTATTCATTTTAACACACATCTCACTAATGAATTGAAAACATGTTTTTCTTTTGTAATTTGATGCATACTATTTGAAAATGACTTTAATTTCCTTGGGAAATGTGCTGTTTCTTTCAGAAATGACTTGGAGTCATTTCTGGAAAATGGCACATTTCCCAATGATGCACATTTCCACTACACATCAGAGAAAATGGTCAATTGAATGCCCAGTTAGGTCAACTGTATTGAGATGGTGTGGTTAAGACCCCAAGTTGGTGGGAACTCCACTAATGGGAAGGATTCCTGAGAACTTCCAAACCCCTCAGTAGGGCCTGGGAGGTTTCAGTAATCCCCATTGGGCCAGAGCTTTCTTAGAAAGCCAGGCCTTCAGAGTTATTAAAAATGTTTTTCTTCTCTTTTTAATTGATTATAACAGATTTGAAATTCTCTCAGTATAGAGAATAATCAGAACCTTGAGGCAATCATATGCCCATTTCTAGAGATGGGAAAGCATCTCACTTCTCCTTGATGGTGTGGTAGGTGATCCTATAGTCTTGTTTTTACCATTGGTGTTTTGTATTGGGTAATTCCAGGACAAATAGACAAATGAAAGTGCCAAATGTACACTCCACCATCTCCAAAATTCATGAAACTTGGTGTGTGTGTTGGTTTTGGTCCAAATTACTAAAATCTGAATTTTTTTGAAAATTGGTCAAGTTGGTCAAATTTTATGGCTTGACCAAATTTTGGTCAAATGAAAAAACCAACAATTTTCAAACGTAAATATCTCAGCTGCTAATTGTGGTAGCGTAATAAGTCTTAAATGATAAAATATGTAAAATTAACTGTAGTTTCTAAATATGTATCATTTTTTTAGGGTAACAAAAATAAAATTATGATTTTTTGGAAAAAATGTCAATTTTTTTTTTTTTTTTTTTTTTTTTGGCAGCGAAGATATCATTTTTCGAAAAACAGAGCAAGAATAAAAAATGTTTATTTGATGTATGTACACCATAATAAGTAATAAAAAGTCAGCTTATAGTTTATTATAAGGCTCAAAACTGAGTTTGAAATTAAGTAATAAATTTTTTTTTCAGACAACGAAGATTTATTACAGACTTGTTGGTCCAAAAAAAAAAGAATTTTCAAATCATATAAAAAATACATGTAGATAAACCAAAGGAGAAAAAATCTTTTAAAATATATGTACAATGTACATACATAACCTCTCTTATATTTAGGGACAGAATATATTGACAATAATAATGTTTAATTTATAAAGCGCTTATCAGAGTATAAAATACTCTTCCTAATACTACACGTACACAAGTCTTTGAGAATGAATTAAGAGAGTATTCTCATCCAGTGAATCCAAATTTTAGACACTAATAATATAATAATAAGAAAAAAGAATTTGAAAAGATTTTTATAACTATTAAGTAGATACACAAATCTTAGATAAAAATTTTAGAAATATTATATAGACAATCTTAAATAGTATACATTCGATAGAATTTATTTTATCTTCTTTGAAAAGTTATTTAATTCTTGAAGCGGAAAAATGTATTGTATTCTTGTTCCTCCTCGTAAACTTGCTTCAATACTCCCAAATATATTTTCTGTTGGAACGTGACAAACATCATCTTGCGCAGGAAAAATGTATGAGGGACATGCCCGAAGGATGGAGAAATTTTATCAGAAAATCATCATATTCACAGTCAAAGGACTGGACTAATCCGAGCCATAGTTTATTTTCATACATACAACCCACAAAAGAGCCTGTTTCAATTTCGCGTTGAGAGACAGTATTATGTTCTTGATCCGAAGCAGAAACTCTAATGAGCTCTCTTATTTCGACTGACTGTGCACTCTGAGAGAGTGGATAAACCTTCAACGAATTCTTGGAAATTGGGATGAAGCGATGTAATTGTTGAGTACCTTTGATAGAAGTAATAGGTTCACTCAGACGTTTTTGCAAAGAAAGCTCTACATCTACAACTTCTGCCTCAGAGACGTAAAAAAAGTCAATAGCGGTTAGGAATTCTTGAGAGCAGAAATTGTAGAAGTCCTCAGCTGTTAAGATTTGATGGTCGAGAGGCCGTCGTAAGCTTTCTCTGGGACTGCTCTTTTTACCATTCCGCCAATACCGTCACAGGCATTCTTCCCGTGGGATGTCGCGAAAAAATTCCACTCAGCATGAATTTTGAAGTCTTCGAAATGATGGCATAAATTTAGAAAATTTGTTTTATTCTTATACTGAGCCGCGCATCCATCTGTGAAATAATGAATTTTAGTTAGGTTTGAATTTTGTTGTTGGATGCACAGGATTAATTTTTTGAGAAAACTATGAACCAGAATTGTATCATGCCTGCGACGGTTTGAAACGAAGCAGTAACTTTTGCAAATTAGTTTTCCTGCATTGTTTTTGGAATAATAAACGAATGGGTGCACTGTACATTGCGAGTTCTCCCAATGAAACCCCTGGGCACAATCTTGTATGATGAATGAGAAGTTTTCCGCGAAATCGCCCACCAAAACACCTTCATTTTTGGGCAGAGTTTCTTTTAGATTTTTGAAGTAACTCGACTGACATTCATTCGTGAAGTGGTGTCTTATCAGTTGTGCAATTTTTTTGGTGAGCAATTCCACGTATTCCTCTGGAGTTTCGGTGATATCTTTTAACATACAGTGATCGACGGACACCCATTGTTTATATTTTATCTCTTCCATCGCCATGAAGTCCAAACTTTCCAAATAATTTTTGATTCCAACCTCTCGCGGGCATCTTTTGCATCGGTGCATCATACAATCTTCATTGTCCATGCCGCAGATGGATAAAGACATTAATTTTTTGTAGTCTAAATCTTTAATGCCTAACGCTGATATTTGTAGTTTCGGATTTTGGTGATGCGTACATACGCAGACACTGTGAGTTCCGCTTTGTCCCGCAAGCACGCACCATGACGGTCGAAGATGAGCAAAGGTACTAAAGCCTATTTTGGGATTTTCATCATTTTTTGCATATTCAGCATATAACTCTTTCAAGTTACACAATACCAGTCTTTTTTGTTTTTTATTTTTTCACCCTCTTCATTTATTGCAAACTTATAATCTTTGATTCCCGGGCACATCCTACTATATTCGTCATTTTCATAAAACTCCTGAATGATTTTTTTCATTTCAGCTGTGACGACCTTCCCTTTCGTCATGTTTGGAATGTTAGGAAGAATCCCAAACTGTTTTTGAAGATTGCGGCTCTTACGCACCATATACTTTGTTGCTCCAAAGAAGTCAGCAGTTTTTTCAATGGGATAGGGATACAATGATAGTATTTGTAACCTAAGATTGCGATCGTTACTTGCTTGAAATTTCTCCTTTAATTCTTCCATAACCTTTTGATACCTGAAATAAAGTGTATTTGACATTAAGTTTAATTAGTATATTTTTAATTAAACTTTTCATAAAATATATGTATATGTATTATATTGTCCGATTATAAAAATGTAAACAGATAAAACTTAATTTAGTATATACTTCGATGACTGTATTAAATTTAATTTAAAATGTCAAATTTCAATAACTATGTCCGAAAAGTAGTCTTGCCTCTCTAAATCATCTTCCAAACAACTTTTTTTGGATGGACCAGCTTCAGAATAGTCAATAGGAGCCCCATAAGCAGCTTCAAAACTTCGTTTAACCTTTTCCGTTGTCGATCTGAATTTCGTAGAAGCCTTTATCTGTTTTTGTCCCGGCTTCAATCCAGCTGTAAAACAAATTCATAAATTTAGGTTGCGTGAAATAATCAAATATCAAATATTTTGTATATATGTATTCAAGTGCTGATGCTAATATTTAAAAACAGAAAACTACGAATTTGGCATTAAGAAACAAATGTCCTGAACGGAGTCTCTATTGTTTTATTACCTGTTTTAATAGGGCTTTCATCAAATAAAGGTAAAATATTGTCGCTGAGCAAATCTTTATTGAATTGCCTGTCTTGAACGACAAATTCTTCCAATGGTGGTGGATTCGTGGAATCGCTACTGCTTCGCTCCATACATTCGTTAAGTATGTCTGGCTCAGGTATTGGTGCAGGTTCCGGCTCTCTGGATGAACGTTGAACATGTTCTAATACAATTGGCTTCTTTTTAATTGTGACATAGCAATTGCTGCATAGTAATTGATTTTCTTCCAAAATTCCATAGCTTGCAGCTGCCATGGCAGAGTTTACTTTTTTGATGTTACAGAAAATTTCTTTGTTTTTTCATAGGATCGCAACAAAATTTGTGTTTTGAGGCATTTTAAGGGTTAGGTAAATTTACGTATACTAGAAAATTAGGTATATACTGAAAATCTGGAAAGAAAGCAAAAAATTGTTAAAATTTGGAGGATTTTTTTTTTAGTCATTTTTTTTTCATAATCATCGATAAGCTGACTTTTTATTACTTATTATGGTGTACATACATCAAATAAACATTTTTTATTCCTGGTCTTTTTTTCGAAAAATGATATCTTCGCTGCCAAATCGCAAAAAAAAAAAAAAAAAATTTTCCAAAAAATCATAATTTTATTTTTGTTACCCTAAAAAAATTATACATATTTAGAAACTACAGTTAATTTTACATATTTTAACATTTAAGACTTACTACACTACCACAATTAGGAGCTGAGATATTTACGTTTGAAAATTATTGGTTTTTTCATTTGACCAAAATTTGGTCAAGCCATAAAATTTGACCAACTTGACCAATTTTCAAAAAAATTCAGAAATTTGTAATTTGGACCTAAACCAACCCTCACACCAAGTTTCATGAATTTTGAAGAGGTTACCGTGTACTTCATTTGTCTATTTCTCGTAGAATTACCCTATTGCTTAACCATTAGCTATAAGAACCATGTCTAACATATTTGGATCACTTAAAATTATCGTGTAAATACCATAATCATTTTTGAATGCCTGATTTCTTTTATAAAGACCTTGTTGAAAAACTTAACTTCAGCTATCAATATGCATCACAAGGGTTTTGAGCTTTCTCAGACTTTGAACTAAATTGTACCTTTAACATTTAACCGTGGGGAGAGATATTAATATTTTAACCCTTTCACTCTGAGTCACGTAGATCTACGTGGCTCGGCTGTGACAGCCATTTTCTTTCCACGTAGATTTACGTGGCTTGGAGTGAAAGGGTTAACTGCTTTATGAGCAACATATTAATGCAAATACATATCCCAAAATTTTAAGAACCTTAAATTATTATTATTATTAATTTTGCTCTCTTTTCTGGCATCATTGCACTCATGGATTCCTGTGGGTCCACTGATGCCTGTGCTGGGGGATAATCTCTCAATGTTTGTTGCTTTTTTCTCTTTATCAGGGATTTGTTTTTTGGTTGGGACATTTGCTTATTGAAGTGAATTTGGACAGCTTTTTCTTCCCCAATACCTCCACAAATGCTGCAGTATTCACATATTTTTTTTGTTATAAACATTGCTTTTGTTTGCACTGATTGAGCCAAGAATACCTTTAATGATTGTGATATGAAGGATAGTGTGTGTGGAGTTTAAAATGACATATCTGGGACTTATCAGGTTTATACAATTTGGGTAAGCACTCATTGACCTTGCCCTAGTGACTAATATTCTTTGTTTTTTTATGTTAGTTATGTAAATTCCTTTTTTTTTCTGTAAGTCTTGTCTCCTTTGTATGGTAATAGGCTGGTGATGGCCAATAATTTAATGGTTTTATTTTATGTTGACATTTTTGTGTGTGGTATGGGACTAATGTTGTTTGTTTCTTTTGGTTTGCAGTAATATTTTTTTTGCCCAAGTGCTTAGTTGGTTCTGAATACACATTGGTGTATGATCAATAAAATTGTTCATATTTTCTTCAGTTACCTGTAAAAACTTGCCTCCTGATGCAGTTAACCTTGTAAGGGTTATTTTTGTTTCGTTGATTAAATTAGGCAAAGGACGCTTTGCTTTTCTTAAATCCTCCCATTCTTAGCAGTGTGGGTGGTGCTGAAGTCAAAGGATTTATTCACTCAATTGAAGGCCCTCTGGGTGGTCCTCACTGGCAGCTCAATCTCCCATCTCAGCAACCAGCAGCAGCTGCTGTGACCCCACCAACAGAGTATCTGGTAGGCGAGTAACACAAACACATTTTTACATGAACCACTTGCCAGCATCACACCCCCATTTCAGTATGTCCTTGATGATTGGTTAGGATGTCATGATATTTTTGTTAATTTTTAATGAAAATATCATAACTTAACCTTACCAAACATCAAGGGCATATAGTTGACCTAACCAGCCATTCAATTGACCTAACTGGGCATTCAATTAACCTGAGTTATTTAATTAGGTTTTGTTAGGTTAGGTCATTTCTGAAAAAATGGCACATTTGCAAAGGAAATGAAGGTAATTTTCAAACAGTATGCATCAAATTACATAAGGGTCATTCTCTGTCAGATCAACCAAAAAAAATTGAAATTAACACCCTCATCTCTCATATTTTGCTGAAATTTGGTTTATAGGGAGTTTGTGAGCCCTGAATCCATTTCTGAAATTATAAGGTCAATCCGACCAACGGTTCAAGAGATATGACCTCGGGCAATTTGAGGTCACTCGCGAGGTTACTAACATTTGGCGAGCCATAACTTGGGTAATAATTGTCATAATTATATAAAAGTATAGATATTTAGAATCAGAAAATGACAAGGAATCCAAATATGCAAGTTTTAGAACTCTAGGTTGAAAAATAAAAAAGTTACACTGTAACCAAAATTTGAGGTCACGATTTGACCTCTGGGGTATCAAATGAGAATTTTTTTTTTAAATGTAAAAAATGAAGGCATAGGCATTGGCTATTAGAATCAGCAAAAAAAAGTTTGTTTATGTTAGTATTTTTCATGTAACTAACATATAAGTGAACACCATATTCATAAGTTGTGCGTCAATTCTACCTATTTTTCACACTTAAGCTCATAATTTGACCTATAGAAATTAAAATTACATTTTTTATAGATATAAAAAACAAAGTCAGAGTTCTTGACTAATAGAAACAATCATAAAAAGTTTGTTTATGTTGGTACTTTTCATGTAACTAACTTATAAGTGAACACCATATTTATAAATTGCTTGTCATTTCAAGGAATTTTTATATCTTAGCTATCAATTTGACCTCAAGCTCCAAGAATTAATAAAAATTGTATTTCACTGCTAATCTACACTGGCAATAATAGTTATAATAGTGAAAGGGGAAGACTAAGCTCACATGTAGCCTAAACAAACCTGTTGAAACATGTTGCTACTTGTCTAAGTGCAGAATCAACACAGATAGTTGCAAAATTCCTTGTCTACAGGTTAGTACAGTTCCAGCCAGCACTGTGGGTGGCTGGTGGGTATGGTGTTTTAATGAGCCTCAGAGACTATCAAGGCCTAAAATATTAAGTGTGTATAGCTATATATTTTCTAAAAAATATATATTACCTAATTGTAAATCCTATATCTTTACAGATCAAAATACAATGGTTCGGCACTTGAAATACTGCCAGGACCCTATTCAAAAACACAAGAAACGCATAACAATCAATCTTAGAAAAGTGACTGATGTACTTGTTGAAAAATGTGCTGGAAGAGTGAAAAAAGACTCATTGTTGTGTGTGAACTGCTGGACACTGATAATGAAAAACCCTACTATACTTAGTACCACTGAAAACAACGAGTCTGAGCAGGATTCAAATGAATCATCTACTATCAGTGGCTTGAGTAACATCTCTTCAATTCAAGATCTGGACAATGACAGTGATTGCTTGATAAAGGAAAATCCTTCAACTTCAGTTGAACCAGTTCTAGCATTTCTGGACCAAACACCAGTTAAAAAAGTAAGTAATAAATTAATATAATAACTTATACTTTACTACAAGGTCTGTTTGATCTACTATATAGCCAATTATATAGCATTTAAGGTACTATAATTAATATTTAATTACTAATATTCAGGTGTGTGAAACCTTTTTTTCTGTTCTTTTCAGAAGGGCTGTCATTAAGCCAGAAAAAGCGCAAGGCTCGTGGTAAGCTATCATCTGCTCAGAAACACCTGAAGGAGAGGCTAGAACTCAGTTATGGTATTCAAATTACCGAGGAGGTAAGTGATACTTCAAAACCTGAAACTAAATCTGAAAAACATCTAGACAAATTAATGAATGAATTGAAACAGTCATTCCTGGAGAGCAAATGTCACCATCACAAACTACAAATATTGACACACTCACCATACACAATTGAAAAAACAGCTAGTTTCTTTCAAACTACAACATACATGGTGAAAAGAAGCCGTTCACTTAAATCAGAACATGGAATCCTTCCGAAGATTCCACTAATGAGCAAAGGAAAAGTGATATCTGAAGAACACAAAGATATAGTTAGAAGATTCTATGAGTCAGAAGAGGTTAGTCGTATGTGTCCTGGCCAAAAGGATTGCGTGAAAGTTATCAGTGCTGAAGGTGCAATGAAGGTGCAAAAACGATTGGTCCTCGGGAATTTAAGAGAGATGTTTGAACTATATAAAAATGATGAAAAGAATCCCAAAATAGGATTTTCCACATTTGCAAAATTACGGCCATCATATTGTGTGCTTGCCGGTAGTGGTGGGACTCATTCTGTCTGTGTCTGCACATACCATCAAAATCCAAAATTGCAGCTGGCTGCATTGGGAGAAAGAGGTCTTTCATACAAGGATCTTATGGATTACAGTGTCTGCAGTACAGAAAGAGAGACTTGCATGATGCAACTTTGCAATGATTGCCCAAGAGAAGAGGGTGTCCTGGATTTTCTTGAGTTACTTGACAGTGTGAAATCAGCTCCAAATGAAATATCTTACAAGCAATGGGTGACTGTTGACCATTGTACAATGGTTGATAAGGTGGAGCCACTTCATGAATATTTATCATCCCTAAGCATGAAAATATCCTGCATGGTTCGTCATCACTTTGTTGCTCAGCAACAATCACAGTACTTCAAGCAGTTGAAAGAAACACTACCACCTCAGAGCGAGGTAGTTATAGTAGGTGATTTCTCTGAGAATTATTCTTTCATTGTCCAGGATGCTGCCCAAGGGTTTCACTGGGACAATTCACAGTGTACAGTTCACCCTTTTGTCATCTATTATAGATCATCTGCAGACCAGGAACTTAGCCATTTTAGTGTCTGTTTCTTATCTGCATCACTAAAACACAACACTATAATGGTTTACTCATTCATATTGAAGCTTATGACATATGTTAAATTCAGATGCCCACAATTGAAGAAGGTGCACTATTTCTCAGATGGATGTGCTGGCCAATATAAGAACAGATACAACTTCACAAATCTCTGTTACCATGAAGAGGATTTTGGTCTGTCTTGTGAATGGCACTTCTTTGCTACATCCCATGGCAAAAATGCATGTGATGGGATTGGAGGAACAGTGAAAAGAGCTACTGCTCGTGCCAGTTTGCAGAGAACTACAGAGAGGCAAATTCTTACACCAGAACACACGTTTCAGTTTTGTGAAGAAAACTTGAGCAAGAAGATAAATTTTTTCTTTGTAACTACAGCTGATTTGAAAGATGCAGAAGAACGGTTGGAACATCGATTCAAGGATAGTAGGGCTATTCCTGGAACTCAGAAATATCATAGATTTGTTCCCCTAAACAAGGAAGAACTGATGGTGTATCCCATTTCAAGTGGCATTGGAGAAAAGAAAAGAATAAGGAAAAGTCATTTTACTAATGAACCTGCAATGCTTGGTAACCTAAAATGTGTCAAACCAGGAGAGTATGTTGGCTGCATTTATGACATGCAAGTTTGGTATGGAATTGTGGAGGAATATTGTGAAGAGTTTGATGATTTCACTGTGAACTTTCTACATCCCTCTGGGTCATCAGGATCAAGTGCATATTATTATCCATCAAAACAAGGATTCATGTGCAGTGCCAGGACATCATATATTAACTGTAATGAGTTGTCCTACCCTAAGAGGAGGCAGCAGAATTCAATACATTTTTCCACAAAAAGAAATTGATGAGAGCATCGAGCATGCAAAAATTGTATTAGGCTAGCACATGAATCCTCTAAGTAGGTCTTCCCCTTTCACTATTATAACTATTATTGCCAGTGTAGATTAGCAGTGAAATACAATTTTACATTTTTTGCCTTTGTTTTTATATCTATAAAAAAATGTAATTTTAATTTCTATAGGTCAAATTATGAGCTTAAGTGTGAAAAAATAGGTAGAATTGACGCACAACTTATGAATATGGTGTTCACTTATATGTTAGTTACATGAAAAATACTAACATAAACAAACTTTTTTTTGCTGATTCTAATAGCCAATGCCTATGCCTTCATTTTTTACATTTAAAAAAAAAATTCTCATTTGATACCCCAGAGGTCAAATCGTGACCTCAAATTTTGGTTACAGTGTAACTTTTTTATTTTTCAACCTAGAGTTCTAAAACTTGCATATTTGGATTCCTTGTCATTTTCTGATTCTAAATATATATACTTTTATATAATTGTGACCATTATTACCCAAGTTATGGGTCGCCAAATGTTAGTGACCTCGCAAGTGACCTCAAATTTCCCGAGGTCATATCTCTTGAACCGTTGGTTGGATTGACCTTATAATTTCAGAAATGGATTCAGGGCCCACAAACTCCCTATAAACCAAATTTCAGCAAAATCTGAGAGATGAGGGTGTTAGGCACTGGTTGATCTGACAGAGAATGACCCATAAGAAAAACATGTTTTCAATTCATTAGCAAGATGTGCATTAAAACAAATAATTACC
This sequence comes from Bathynomus jamesi, assembly GCA_023014485.1. Taxonomy (NCBI): domain Eukaryota; kingdom Metazoa; phylum Arthropoda; class Malacostraca; order Isopoda; family Cirolanidae; genus Bathynomus; species Bathynomus jamesi. The sequence goes on from JAJOZX010002181.1 coordinate 632,871, forward strand.
AAGTTTTCCTTGTAATAGGACTATGTAAAGATAAAGTTTGGAACTCAAGCTTGGTCTCCTCACCTTAGACAACAGACATGATATTGACATACTTGAAGGTGTGCAACATAGGGCAACCAAGCTTATTCCTAACCTAAGAAGATTGGAATACAGGGAAAGATTAAAAGGAACTAGGTATATTTAGTTTTGAAAGAAGTTGTATGAGGGGACAGATGTTCAAAATATTTTCAGGTTTGGGCAATTTAGATGTACACAACCTTTTCTCACAAGATGCTGATGGGATAACTCCTGGGCATAATAAGAAAATTAGAAAACAGACTTGTAAACTTGATCTACAAAAATACTTTTTTAGTCATAGAGTAGTAGATTTTTTAAATGACTTGCCAGATGATATTGTAAACAGTAGCTTGTTAGTTAATTTTATGAAAAATTTGGACACTTTCATGAATGAAAGATAGTTTGAAAATTGTAAATACTGTATATTCCAGGTTTGGCACGATTGGGTCAAATGGGTTTTTTCGAAAAAGCACAATCTGAAAAAACCCTATACAGTTTGGTTTTTTTTCAATATTTTGCAAATTCTAATACTTGGAAACCTTTTTTAGTACTTTTAAATCAAGATATAAATATTTTCAGCAACTCCCTGCCAGTTTGAAAAATATAATACTATCTGATTAGGGTTGCCAGACATCCCATATTTTATGGGACAGTCCCTCATTTGATCAAAAATCCTGCGTTCAAAATGTCCTGCAAAAAATATTTTTTAAGCAAATTTTTTAGGGATGAATTGATTTAGAATTTCAATATGTATAATAATTTCAATTTATTCACGATGTTTAATTGTTAAATATTATTGTAATAAAATTTTTTAAATTTTGTTTATTGTAACCATTGAAGAAATCTAGTTTCAATTTGAAAAAAAATTTGGTTGGAAGAAATTTTGTCCCGCATGGGCATTTGAAAAATCTGGCAACCCTATATAAATCTGATAAAGGATAAAAATATAACGAGGAAAGATAAAAATAAAATGAGTTTTTTAAATTCATCAATGTAATGCAATTAACTTTCATAATGACTGATATGCTACTCTTGGATATACTAAAAACCCTAAACAACAATGTACCACCCTTAACATTTAAACTGATGCCTTAGCCAAACCAAAATAAATCATTTTTCCTGAGATTCAAAAAGGGAAAACTCTAATATCAAGTAAGAAAAACCTCAGACAATTACATAAGTATTGCTATGAAAATGACTAGGAACAATGTCCATGATGCCTTATCTACTATTCTGGTGGCTGCGCTACCACTCAAAGTCTGTACTTTCCTCTTGGACCTCTTCTGCAAGAGGACTTTTGTGTGCATTTTGCAGGTATTTGTGCACCTTTACTAGTTTTCCTGCCTTCTCGACACCTAGTCTGTTACAAAGTTTTGTCCAGACTATACCAAAAGTAGAGAAAATCCTTTCTATAGCTGCTGAGCTTGGAGGATAGCTCAAGAGACTATAGAAGAAGGGACAGAAATCTACTGGTAGTTTTTAGCTTTTTCTGTTCTCCTTCCCATCAAAGTCCACCATTTTGCAGGTTGTTCTTTGCAGGCATCAACATTATGTAAAAACCCATGAAAACCCCCAACTGGGCTGGGTTTTTCATTTTTATGAAAAAACATATGTGCGTTGGGGTTTTTCTAAAACCCCAAAATTTGGCCAACGCTGGTATATGCTTAGCTTAAGTTATGTACAGGCTACTTTGGGCGTAGTAAATAGTTGTATGTTAATTAGCTGACTTGAGATTGATATTTTGCAAGATTTTATTATTATTATTAAAATATAGCTCATGACTTGGATAACCTTCATAGACCCCAGTGGCTTCATGTTTTCCAAATGAAATGTAATATAATGAGGCCTATGTACAGAAATCCATACAGCAGAAAGAAAACTTGTTTGAGGCATATTTCAGAAGAGGTAACTTGTGTCTAACTCCATAGAAATTAAGAGCAGCTGGTAAAATTAGGTCATAATAGCTTAGTAGCATCATAGGTTAAGTTATTAATTAAGGGCTCTCACCATGACATTAGCTGATCTGAAAATATTGGTTTGGTTTACAGGCTGTCTTTGTGTCTTTGGGCTGCATCTGGCTTGTAAAGCTTTACAAAGATTCTTAAAATAATGTTCTGGCTTGGAGGAAAATGGAATAAATTCAAAATGAAACTGTCAAGATTTATATGCATCCTTGTTATGGTTGAAATTACTAGTATTATTAGTTTATTACTAATACAGGACTCCAACAAAGGTGCTACAGAGTGCAGTACAGTAAACCCTCAATTTAATGGACCCCGATGTAACGGATTTCGGATTTAACGGACCGGACAAATAATAATACAGTATATTAATTAATAATACAGTAATTTTAAAAAATTAAAAATTAAAAAAAAAATTTAAAAATCTTAAATGCCGCACCGTGCGGTCAGGTTGTATACAGTGTGTTTCTGTGATTTCTGAATTGTGGATGAGGTTCTACATGGCAAGGCAGGGGAAGAAGAAGAAGAAGACATTGAGGAAGAGCAAGTTACACCAGCACGGCCTAGACTGTCTGAAATGAAATAAGGAATCTCATGGACATCGCCATCCACTACATAGGGACATCTTCTGACCCTGAAATTGTCCCTTACTATGAACATTTTCGGCAGTTCAGGGCGATCATAATTAAGAAACAACATCAGAGTGGCAAACAACTGAAGCTGGACTTTCTTTAAGCGAACTTCACCGACTCCCACTCCTATTTCACCTCCAACTGCTTGTACATCACAACCGTCTACAAGCAAACAGATGACACCAGTGCCTCCATTTGTGCACATTTCAGAAGAATCTGAAGCTGAGGATTTCCCTTCACCTCTACCTTCAGATACTGAATAAAGACTACTGTACTACTACCACTATGGTCATGGCAAAATACTCTTCAACTACACTGTTAAAAAGGTGAGTAAATATTACATATTCTTTATTATAACTTAATAATTTTATATTGTACAGTACTGTATATTGTATTAAAGCTTTTTTTTACATTAAAAACAATAAAAAATGGTAAAAAATGGCCCCCCTAGGTTACATTTGATTTAACGGACTTTCAGCATTAATGGACACCCCTTCCCCCTATTAGTCTGTTAAATCGAGGGTTTACTGTATTTGCAAAATTCTTGTACAAATTCATTTTGGAAAAATCCTCATTTTTCAAATTGTAAAAATCTTGTGCAATATTTCAAACTTTTGCCCAGTGCAACATTTGAGTAATTTAGGTTAAATTTGGTATTATTATAGTTTCACCCACAACTTGATTACTGCATATTTGATGTGTTGTTTAGCTGTATCTCTCCATTTCAGACAACTTTTTCTAATACCACTTCCGTTACAAATGGATAATAACGGAGATAATAAATATAATAATGTACAGTGTGTGAAGGTTGTGCTCTTACTCCGTTTGAAGTGATTCATAAATTTTTTAAGAATAACATTGACTCATTAGGTTAATTGAATGCCTAGTTAGGTCAACTGAATGCCCAGTTAGGTTAATTGAATGCCCAGTTAGGGCAACTGTACACCCTTGACGATTGGCAGTGGCGACTCGTGGTATAAATGTATTGGGGTGCGATTTCATAAAATTTATAATTTTTAGAATTCTAGTACATAAACAATCACATGGTGCTTCCGTACAGTACTTATATGTCAAAAGAAACCATAAATTTGTATTAAAAAAATATTTTAATAAAATATAAAAATAATTGTTGAATAAATTTGACTATAATAAATTTGACTATAATAATGTAATACTGTACGACAACACGGACTCACAATAGGCTAGTGCGAATCCAACTGCCGCTCACAAGAGTACTGTACTTGTATTAACATATGCGGCTATGCCAGACGTACAATTCTAGTTAATTAGAAATAAGTAATAATTTTAATAAAATACATATAAATGGCTTATATCATTATTACTGAAGTAACTATTAGTAAAAATAAAGTTATTATAAAAAAAATTCGCGATTGTACTTATATTTTCATTACAACAGTAAAATATAATTTATATTTACTTGAGCGAAAAATCTATCGCTCCATTTGGCTGCAATATTATTTTGTATTCAAACAGCGGTACGCTGTTTGAAGCTATGCTATAAGTTTAGAATATTATGTACTATATGAAGGCTTACTCAAAATGCCTCATGAATCATGATATGCCACATGAATTTTTAAAATATATTTCAAGAATATTTATTTTAATATCTTAAAATTAATATATTTTTTATCTGTTAAATTAATATTTATCGTTTCAAGCAAGGGGGAGCGACCGCTCCATCGCTCCTATACGCCAGTTGCCACTGACGATTGGTTAGGTTAAGTCATGATATTTTCGTTAGTTTAACGATTTATTTTTTAAACTAATATACAGCTGGATTCTGAAGGAATCATTTATCTTATCACTCCATCATAACCCAACCCAACTCAATCCAGGGGATTGGAATGAGTTGGGTTGGGTTATGAAACTTATGTTTTTTCAGGTGATTCACTTGAATTTACATCCATTTCCACTGCAAATCACTCATTTTTTACTTTTGATTGGGGGGGGGGGGGGGGGGGGTATAAAAAACCGAGTGATTTGTGATGGAAACTGATGCCAAATTCAAATGAATCTCATCAAAAAACATAGGAAAAACATGTTTCATGTTCAAACCGAATTGGGGCTGAAACTGCAAATTTACTGGAATCACAAAAATGAGTAATTTGCAATGGAAATGAATGTCATTTTTGGATGAATCACATCAGAAACCACCAGAAAACCTAATTTTTATTTTTCAAAATGTTGTGGTTGAAACTATAAATTTAGCGGTATTATTTTACTTTCAGACATGATGCATTTTTTTATTTCCAACGCCAGATTCCTACATATTTTTATGTGCTGAACACAATGGTGACATTTATTTTTGTCGCTGATAACGCATTTTGCTGCTAATGCATTTAGAAGTTATGCGCAGTATTGTGCTATGGCTGCTCCTGTGAACATTGACCACTGTAATTCGTGTTGTTACGATTATTTTAAGTTCATCTCAGTCTTTTATGAGAACGACGATGAAGCTATTGCATTTCTGTGTAAACATAGCATTCTTCCTAATTCTGTGGAGTGTCCAGCCACACTATGAAATGCCCTGCAAACTACAACAGGATAAACATCAGTGGTATTGTAACTGGTTACGGAGCTACAACAAAGAAAAGAAAAGGAAACCATGCAACTACGTTGTGTCAGATTACTGTGGTACATTCCTAGAAAACACGCATTTGCCACCCTGGAAACTGGTTCTATTTGTTAACCATTGGCTTCAAAAGCAATGGGATCATGCCACTGTTTGGAGTGCCTAAATTTGTCATCAAAAACCAGTGTCAACTGGCAGAGTTTTTGCTCCAAAGTCACCATGGAGTGGCTCCATGGCCAGGAGCCAATTGGCGGTGAAAATATCATTATCGAAATTGATGAGATGTTTTTCGTCAAAAGTAAGTACGATCATGGTCGGCAGTTGAGTACAGTGTAGTTATTTGGTGGCATTGAGAGAGAAAGTAAGTAGTTCATTGTTCCGCTCTCCAAAGAAAACTTGGACAGATCAGCAAACACACTGATCCCACTAATCAGGAAATACGTTCGCCCTCAGAGTATTATAGTAACTGATGGGTGGAAGGCCTACGGAACTTTCAAGACTCATGGCTATACGCACTGGGTAATCAACCATTCTGAGAATTTTGTGGACCCGGGTGATCCTCAAATCCACACACAAAACATTGAGAGGTTATGGCGTGACCTAAAGGAGTGGACAAAGAGGCCTGGGATCAAGAGCGAATATTTTAATCAATACTTCTCGCAGTACCTGTTTCTGAATCAGCATCATGGTGATCAGCACCACCTGTTTTTCATCACAGCTACTCACCTTTACCAACATCATCAGGGTGCAGTACAAGCCATGCCCATGCCACAGGAGGAAGTGCCTGATGAGGAAATAGGTGACCCTCTGCCTATAACTGGTCCTTCTTTCTCTAATAACTGATTTTCTGTAATAACTGAATAAAATAGTGATTATGACCCTCTGCCTATTCCTGGTCCTTCTTTGCGTAATAACCCTGCTCAGGGTAGGGTAGGGTAGGGTAGGTTAAGTTAGGCTATAACTTATAAACGCGTTATCAGCGACAAAAATAAATGTTACCATCGTGTTCAGCACATCAAAATACGTAGGAATCTGGTGTTGGAAATTAAAAAATGCATCATGTCCGAAAGTAAAAATTTACCAATTTACCTTAAATTCTTCCACAATACATCAACCATAGGTAGTATGGAAAAAAAGGCAATGGTTCAAAATAGGGGCGCCACCTCAATTTGTTTCTACCAAAAATGCTAAAACCATTGGTTTCCTGTTGTTTAGGATGAATTTGACCATCACCATTACAGTAAATTATTGCTTGAAGTGATTTCACGTCCCCCCAACCCCTACTACAATCTGGGGGGACCACCGTGGGAACCGGGGATTTTGGGTCGGGGAACACAGCACAAGCAATAATTTACTGTAATAGCAATGGTAAGATTTATCCTAAACAACAAGAAACCAATGGTTTTAGCATGTTTTGGTGGCAAAAACCTTATACCCTAAACCCTATACCGATCAATTTGTGATGCATGATCTTTACTGGGGGCTCCACCCCCGTACCCCCAAGATCTAAATTATACAAATGATAATGTAATAACATGTTAAGTTATGCACTTATTTAGTCTTCATCTAGGGCACATGATGAATCAAGTTCTCAACACCGCCACGAGCTCTACTAGCATCACTGCACAACCATCACAGACCGAAGCCATTTTCAAACTGAAGTGAATGAACGATAGTAGGGTTGCTAACTCAAAATTTCCTCAATTCATAGTAGCTATATATATTTTTTCATAATTTTCTAACTTCGTTTTTTTTTTACTATGCGACACATGCAATCAACGTATTTTAATGAGAAACAACTGTCTCTATGGCATTTTTCAAAATTTTGCTTAATTAAGTGGCGCCCGTATTCTGAACCATTACCGAAAAAAATCTGTGCAACATGTTGGAAAATCTGAGCAGGTTATGCAGTCTGGGTCAGTATATATTTCGTTCCTAAATACAAGGCTTAAAATCTAGGTGAAGTTATGGCCTACCTACCTTTTACACATCTAGTTTTGGTCGTGCTGATTTCGACATGGCCCTTGACAGTATGCCCTGGAAAAATAGGTCTGCACTCTTCTCAAATACAATGTCTACTGTTGGTGCCATGGTAAGTTCTTTGAAATTCTTGTTTATAGCCAAGTTCCTCTGCAGAATGCTTCCAAAACCATTTGAAGATGAGCAACCAGAAAATTGCGTGTGACTAAAAGGGCCTTCACACAATTAGTATTTACTGTCAGTCTCACCATCAGTATTTCTCATTTTTATCCGTATTACGCTCATACGATCAATGTCAATATTGTCATTATTTCCGACAGCATTCAGTTGTAGTCGCGAAGTAGAAGGTGATGGTGTGAAATGGACAATAAAGAAAAAGCATGTGTTGCAATAATATTATGCAGTGGACGACGGGTAAAGTAAACACGCTTTAAATAAACATTCGGATAAAGTAAACAAATCCTTGGTAACGCGCCTGGTTATAGCGTAAAATTTGTTGTTATTTAGCCGATCAGCCCACCCTGATCGAGCAAGCCAGCTGTACGCAGGTAACCGATCGCCCTCTCCGGAGTGGACCAGAGGTATATGTTTGTATATGAGTGATGCTGTTTCTTGCTGGTGTCGAAAGTTTGTGCCTGTTAGTACCCTAAGCGTGTTAAGTCTTGACGTACATTTGTTTTTAATGTCCTGAATGTGGTTTGCAAAAGATAATGATGTGTTGTATGTGACCCCAAGTATTTTGGTCCTATGAGTGTTTGGAATGTTGGTGTTGTTTAGTGTAAGCTGTGGAGTTATCTGGTGTTCTTTTGTATTGCTTGTAAAGCAAGGTGATGGTTGATTTTGTGGGCGCTACTTTGAGTCTATTGTGTGTGAACCAGTCTTGTATACTGTTTATGTATGTTTGTAGGTTTTTTGTAGCGGTGTCGATGTTGTTGTGGGTGGATGTTAGAGTGATGTCATCTGCATATGATAATAAGGTAAGCTTGTTATCTATGGGTGTTGGAATGTCATGCATGTATAAGTTGAAGAGTGTTGGTGAGAGAACAGAGCCTTGAGGGACCCCGTTCGGAAAAAGCTTGTTTTTGGATTACTTGCCATTAAATGTGACATGTGCAGAGCTGGGCAGTATTTAAATACATTTGTATTTAAATACAGTTGTGTATTTAGAACTGTATTTATAAATACATTGTTTTTCATGTATTTAAATATAGTATTTAAATACTTTAATGAGTATTTAAATACAATGTATTTAAATACTCAAAATATAAAAATGTAAATACTTTTACTGGTTTAATACACGTTCTGTACTAGCACAGTACGACGCGTCGACAGTGTAGTACAGCATGGTTCATGTTTCAACGTGTCAGTTCAATCAGTTGTGTGCCACTCTTAGTCGAAAGCGGTTGATTTCTTTATGTGTGCGTGCCATGGCTTCAACAAGCAAATCCGGTGAATCAAACAGTGATATATCTGCAGATAACAATTTAGTGCACCCTCTGTTTGATGGAAAATACTTTAAAATTAAATCTAAAGACGGTAATAAGGTAAAGTGCACCTGCTTGCTGTGTAAACACGAAGTCTCTGCTACAAGCAATGTTACAACGAATCTGTACACTCATCTGAAGGTAAGTGTTTTTTTAGACATCAAAAAATATCTTGAAATTGACCGAATAATCGTACAAAACGGCTCTGCCTTAAGTGGGCCTGTGTAACTAACTCGTTGCAATCAATCCAATTTACGATGGAAAATTCATTGATGAAAAAGCTTTTAAAATCGTCTGATCTATCGAGTGGTGTATTTATTTCGAAATTCACCGTGTCCCCTAAAGTAGAAATTTATCAAAAATTGATATCAATGATTACACAGGTCAACAAAAAATTTTTTTTGTTTCGTTGCCAAGGAAATTCGTACGAATTTAGGGTATTTTGGGGTTGCTGAATTCCAAAATGAAAGTAGTTTTTCCGATTTGGCTCTACAGTAGTTCTTGAGATAATGAATACCCTCAATTAATAGGAAACGTAACCATAACGCGTGCATATGGGAAACTACCGGAACATTCTAGATGGTGAGACACGCGAATATTCTTAGTGTTTACTCCGCGATCATTCTAGAATATTCCCCCTCCGTATATAAGTCATCGGCCACCCAACCAGTAAGTAGGCTTCGCCTGAACATTAAATTTTTTGCATTTTTACGTGTTTCAATGGGGTACCAATTATTTCATAAATTAGAGCCAATCTAGCAAAACCGATGTCATGTTCGGAATCAGCACCACAAAGTTATCCCAAAATCACTCTAATATGATTGGCAATAAAATGAGTGTTGACCAGTGTTATTGATTCCACTAGGCAACAAATTTCAACTTTTTTTTTGTTACAGACACGTGAACTACTGATTCCTACTAAAGCGCTGATGCTGATTTCAGATCTGATATCAAAATTTCTCTATCACGTCCAGATTTTGTGTAACCGAAAACCCCTATTTTTCATTTTTTTTCTCACCCGCTTCTATTACGAAAGCCGTCTAAGCTACTTTTCCGTGCCACGTTTTATGTTAAGCATACTTAAATAATTAATGAACAGGGATGTCTTTCCTCCTTTATTCTGGCTTAAGACAGACAGCGGAATTCAGCTGCGGAGTTACCACCCCTGCGCCCAACCATCCACCCAAAGCGCGTTAGTATTTTGTTGTTACTACTGAAAGGCAAATTCCTGTTCTTAAGTGAAACTTTGGTGTTCCTCTTCCTTTGTCGCTTGTAGATGACGAGCTCTCCTTCTGCAGGAACCAACAATAATAATCTCCCATCATATTTGGGTTGAAATTACCTTGGTATCTGTTTTCCATAACTGAGATCTGTTGGTGGAAGCGCTCACCATGCTCGTCACTTACAGCCCCAAGGTTGGCCGGGAAGAAGTCAAGATGAGAATGTAAAAAATGAATTTTCAAAGACATTCTGCATCCCATTATTTCATAAGATTTAAGCATGTTTTCTACGAGTTTACGGTGGTTTTCAGCTTTGTGGTTTCCAAGAAAATTTTTGACAACTTCAACGAAAGATGTCCATGCTCCTAGTTCATTCTCATTTAGGTTAGATGGAAACGATGAGTCGTGGATGACACTGCGGATCTGTGGTCCAGTGAAAACTCCAGCTTCTAGCTTAGCATCTGTCAATATTCCTTTGAATTTATCCTTTAAATATTGGAAACCACTACCTTGATGATTCATACCCTTCACGAAATTTTTCATAAGGCCAAGTTTAATGTGAAGTGGTGGAAGATGTACTTTCTGAGGGTCAATAAGTGCTGGGTGTTTCACAGTGTATTTACCAACAACATGTTCAGTTCTAGATGGCCAATCATGTTTTTTGTAGTGGTTCTTGTCATCTCTGCTGTTCCATAGACACAAAAAGCACATATGCTTTGTGTAGCCCAACTGTAACCCAAGAAGTAATGATACAACTTTAAGGTCGCCACAAATATTCCATGTGTGGTCCTTATATTTGATGAGTCTTAGCAGCAGTTTCATCGATTCATAAGTCTCATTAAGGCCAGTGGCATGTGCTACAGGTATTGAAGGTTTTTCATTGCCGTTGTGCAGTAATACAGCTTTAAGGCTAGCTTTACTAGAGTCAATGAACAGTCTCCATTCTTTTGGATCATAGCGACAGCCAATCCCTTGCATCAGATCAGACCACTGATATCGTGGCAGAAACAAACGTTTTCTTCCTGTAAGTAAAATGATGAAAACTGCAAATGGCGATGGCGGAAATGGGAAACTTTGGTGTTTGGTTGGAGAAGATTAAATTCTTGAAGTCTTGAACCAAGCAACTCTGCCTTTTCTTTTGGTAATTCCAAATCGCGCACTAAGTCATTTAACTCCGCTTGACTTAACAAATGTGGGGAAATATTTGCATCTGGAACATATATGCCATCTTTCCCTGTTTCTATATCACTAGCAGAATCTTCAGATGAACTGCTGTCTGTTATCGTTGCTGGTGGAACTGGTGGTGGATTTGTTTCATCATGTGGTACTGGTTTCATTGCTGATTCGCAGTTTGGGTACGTGATCTTTGATTTGTTTTTCTTTGTGAAACCAGCAATCTTTGTCAAACAAAAATAACAATCATTGAAGTGATTTTTCGGCTCACGCCAAACCATGGGGACTGAGAACGGCATAGCTTTTCTTTTACCGTTCATCCAAGCTATTAACATTGCATTGCACTGTGCACAGCAAATATGTGGTGCCCAGTCCCTCTGGTGGTCTCCTAACTTACAGTCAAAATAACACTTGTAGGCAAGTTTAATCTTTGTTGTATGTTTCTACGTTGTGGCTTAGGTGTATATTGTCCACAGACAAAGCAGAAGTTGTCTGGGTGATTTACACAAGCACGTCTATTTGATGCCATTTTGAATTACCATACAATATCTGAAAAAACGTAGAAAGTAATTATTACGATGTGCAAAATAAAAAGAAATACACACCGTAGTACAAAACAAATGCTATAAAAACACACAAGTCACCACAACCTGTCACTTGCTCATCAGCAGAGAGCTTCAACAACCGTTCTGCTTGACTGTCACGTAGTGACTGACCGTTGGGCCGTTGCCCGTTACTATGCTCTTGACTCAGTGTTGCCAACTCGGGATAAATTTTATTTATCAAAATTGTTCGAATTTGTATATAGTTGGCAAAAAAAATTGCTTTAACCTTGAAAAGCAAGTTTCATATTACTGCCATTAAGCCGATTAAAACCAAAATCTAGACGTGGTAGAAAATTTTACTAAAAGTGATTTGCATTTTACACAAAATCTAGACGTGATAGAAAAAATCTAATTATAGATTTGAAATCAGCATACCGAAATTAGCTAGGAGCACCTATTTGGTCTTCTGTAACAAAATCTTTGTTGCCTAGTGTTATCGATCATTATTCATTAGGTAATTCATGTTTATTTTTTTCACAGCGTGTCCACCCTGGCATGATTCAAACTGTGCAAAAGTTGAGTATAATATGTCACTGGTTGAACATCGTAAGTTCTAAGTTCTTTTGTTTTTGTTTTGTTCTAAAAAGGGAAATATATAATCGGAAATTAGATTGTACTATTTCTTTATCCTTTATCAAGCATTTTATATTGTTGTTACTCATGAATTAGTGAATGCATATGTTAAAATTTGCATGTATTTAAAATGTATTTACAAATGTATTTAAATACAATTGATGTATTTTGTATTTAGTATCTAAATACATTCGTAAAATGTATTTAGTATTTAGTATTTAAATACATTTCTCTCATGTATTTAGTATTTAGTATTTAAATACATTCAATGTATTTACTGCCCAGCTCTGGACATGTGAGTATCTTCCTGAAAGATAGTTGCTCAGCCATCTTTTAGTGTTATTGTGCATGTTTGTGTTGAGTATTTTGTTTATGAGAGGGAAGCGTGGGATAGCATGAAATGCTTTACTAATGTCTATTGTTGCTAATCAAGGACGTTTCCTGGCATAAGCAGACTAAGCGGCCGCTTAGGGCGCCGCTGCTACTAGGGGGCCCCGAGACAGGCTCCCAGGACATAGCTCAGTGGGCAAGAATAGGAATATAGCTGAAGTTATTATTAATATTATTGTTATTTATTATTATTATTATCCTTATTATTATTATTATTATTATTGTCGTATTAATTAAAGTTTTTGTATGAGACAAATTTGATAAAACGGAGACAAACGAAACGGTTTGGTCGTTTGCGTAAATAACTATTGTGAGATCTTATTTCTATATTATTTAACTTTATTCTTACTATATGCTTATACTTTCCTAAATGCTTGATTTTTCTAGTATTGTAAAACATTATTTCACTAATTTATTAATTATTAAGAGATTTTGTAACACTTTAAAACCTAGGATTATTTTCGTTATGTTTTTATTAATTCTTTTCTCATCTTTTTCAGATAATGTGAATTTTGTTGTTAACGTTAAAACCTAAATGGTCTGATTATTTGAATGTATTTGATTAACGTTACAATTATAACAATTATTATTTATTATTATTATTATTATTATCATCATCATCATCATCAGCAACTGGAGGAACTATACCCCAACCTCTGGGTTGCACTAAGAATTGCCTTCACTCTACCTGTGACAGTAGCGTCAGCCGAGAGAAGCTTCTCTAAGATGAAGCTAATCAAGAACTACCTCAGATCATCAATGGGGCAGGATCGCCTCAGTGGCCTTAGCATCATAAGCATCAACCAGGACGTTGGCAGGGAGATTTCATATGATGATGTTATTGATGATTTCGCCCAGAAAAAACTCTAGGAGGCAAAAATTTTGAAGATACAAACTGTTCTGTATAACTGTTAGCTATTACACGATTGTATCATAGAGTTAGTAATTGTTTGGTAGTTGATAATTGCATTATTTTTTATACATAGTTCTGTGTCATTTATTCTAAATAATGTATAAGCTAATTTTCAGGAATTTCATGAAGATTATTTTTTCTGTTTGTCTTCTGAAAGTACATATTTGTTGTTTTGGCCATAAATGTTTCATTAAAATTGTTTCATAATTGTTTTTTATTAACACATCCATTTTTTGTATGTGTGTGCTCAGAGATGGGCACGATCTTGATCTTCAAGATCAGATCGTGATCTGATCTTGATCTTGAAGATCACTTTTATTATGGTGATCTTGATCTTGATCTAAGATGACTTTATTTCTTGTGATCTTGATCTTGAAGATCACTTTAGACTTCAAGATCACTTTTAATTTCAGATTCTTAAATATGCCGCTATGCGAATGTCATTTGTTTTTTGTCCAAGCGACATCTGGTGGCAACTTTGTTCAACACCGACTGTTTATGTTTTCTGTTAGTTGGGTGACTTGCGTCATGCGTGGGCTCATGGAAGGTGTAGTTGCTGTGGAATTTAGGCTCGTAAAAAGTGTAATTTACTGTGCAATTATGTTAAAAGTGTTCTATTAATATATTATTATATATAGGCATAAAATATAGCCTATAGGTCCGTATTCATAATAAATTAATTCTAAACATATTTTATTTACAGATTTAATTTTTTAATAATGAGTGCAATTTTACAACTTCAACAGGCTCCCAAGGGAACCAAATTTCTAGGTTGCACCAGAACAGTATTCAATATATTTAGATAACAATGTTGGTAATAAGGATCAATCTGTGCTATTGAACGGAAAATATTTTCAAATTGTCGAAAAAACTGGAAACAGTATCAAAGTTATTTGTAGGCAGTGTACAAAGAAAACTACAATTCTGTCTGCTGGCCTCGACTCAACAAGCAATCTTCTGAGGCACCTCAGGGTTAGTACTACTTAGTAACTAAGTAGTAAGTAGCAACATTAACATAATGGTTCAAGTCATATTTTAAGTGACTGGTGCCATACAAGACTAATGCTACATTTACATAGACGTCCATTTGAATATATTGTGCACTTCAGATATTAATAGATTATGGACTAGTAACTACATTAAAAACTGCCGATATCCAACTATAATAAAACGCCAGGTGTATCTGTCTTTCTCTCTGTCTGATCCATGTCTGTAATTTCTCCTATTTAGTTACTGAAGGACGAAATTCGGCTTTCAATTTAACATAGGATAAAAATGCACTGATCATGGTGAAAATAATTTTAGTTAAAGATAACAAAATTTTAGAATCTTGTTAAGTATTAATTTCAACTAGAAGTTTGATACTCTGATAAATATTATACAGGGTGTTCAAGAAGTCTCTCCGCATGATAATAATTTATTTTCTTGTGCAGAAACTACATTCGGATCTTTTGGGTGAATATGAATCGGAGAAGAAATCTCGCAAGCGTCCAGCTAAAGAAGAAGATGCCAGCGGCAGCAATGCTGGCCCTGCCAAAATTGCCAAGCAGTCAACACTAAGCATGTTCCACATTTCCAAGCAAAAACCAGGACCACCAATATGCAAGGATATCCTTGAAAAGAAGATTCTCTCGCTTGTGGCTAATGGGCTCCTACCATTGAGCCTAGTTGAACTACATGAATTTAAGGATCTTCTTTCATGTTAGTATAACTCAAATATTTTGCTATTTTTTCCATAGCTAATATCTGATTAAAATAATTAATCATATTATTTGTATGAACATTAGACTATCGCTAGCCTAGCTAAATATTTTGATATTTTTTCCATAGCTAATCTATTGTATTTGTTTTAATTTTTAAATATTTTTTTCAGACGTCAACCCGGCTGTTCAGGTGCCATCTAGACGCACCCTGGCTAGATCTCTTGCAACAACAACCAGTACAATGAAGGAAGACATACAAGCAAAACTGGCAGCAGTTGACCATGTGTGTGTTACATGCGACATATGGTCAACTAATCACGCAGTTTCATGGGAGTCACTGCGCATTGGGTATGCTATTGATTTAGTGTATTATTTTTATATAATTGATAAATTGACCATTGGTGATAGACTGATAGTCTGATAGACTTATAGTATAATCTTTTCAATTATTCGACATGTGTTCCTCATTCATTAATTTGGTGAGTCTTCATTTTGCTGTGATTCACAGTAATTTCACACTAATTCACTGATTCTGTCATCTGTCATTGTGTCTGATTCACAGCAAAATGTGGAAGAGTCCATATTCACAGGCTGTGAATATGGACTCTTCCACATTTTGCTCTTATGGGATGGGTCACTGATGTGGTGGTATGGTAGGCGACTCATCGCTGAATTGCCTCCTTTATATCACATAGTTCTTCTCTTCAATGTTTGGTGGCGCAGTTTAGCTGGTGCGTGTCTAACCAATATTATTAAATTAAGCTTAAAAAAATGTTCATACAAACATTGATTTTATATTCTTACATTACAGATCAATGATGACTTGTCGCGAGGATCAGCTGCACTGGCATGCCGAAGATTTCGTGGAACACATAGCTTTGATAAAATTGCTGGAATATTGGACAGGATCAACTCGGAGCATGGTTTATCTTATAGAAAAGTTGTATCTACAGTCACCGACAATGCATCGAACATGGTGAAATGCTTTAAAGAGTTCGGTGTTCGTGTTCAGAATCGTACTGACGACATTGATGAAGATGATGCAGATGAAGATGATGATGAAAAAGATTCAGATGAAGAGGTTATCATCAGCAACTTTCCTGAACATTCAGGAGAGCATGGAGAGGAGTCAGTGAAACTATCATCCCATATTCGATGTGCCTCCCACACATTGAACTTGGTAGCAACAACTGATGCAGATAAAGGACTGAATTCACCTGGACTAAAGAAGATAAAGCATTCTGCAATGGGAAAATGTTCGGCGCTGTGGAATGCTGCTGGTAAACCCAAGTCAGCAGAAAAAATACAGGAAATAACTGGCGTCCAATTTAGGTACCCATGCGTCACCCGATGGAACTCAATGTACGACTCATTAAGCCAAATATATAAACATAAGAACGACGTGAATGTAGCTCTTGAAGAACTGAATCTACCCATCCTCAAAGACAATGAATTGGAATTTATTTCAGAATATTTGTCTGTTCTAAAACCAATTGCAGCAGCCCTCAACAAATTACAGGCAGAGAAAGAATGCTACTACGGTTGTCTTCTTCCAACAGTCCTAGTGACTCAAGATGCCCTCGCAAGATTGGAGCCTATCCAACCAAACGACCTGCGCTTGAGACACTGCATGCCATTACTGGCAGCAGTCGTCTCTGGCTTCAATGCCAGATTTGGTCATTTTTTGTCGTTGAGTCCCGAGGTAACTGATGCCGTTTTGGCCTCAGTATCTCATCCGTATTTCAAACTTAGATGGATATCATTGTTGCAAGGGCCTAATTTCGGCGATCATGAAGCAATCAAGTCTCAAGTAAAAGACAAGCTGCAAATGGCTGTAAGAAATTGTAATTCTGACAGCAGTGGTAATAGTTCGGTGAACTCAGACTCATCATCTGAAGACGATTTCTTCAGAACTATGGACGGCTCATTCTCTGCTCCTAACAACAAGGAAGACTTGGAAGTCCTCAATTATTTGCAGGACACCAGTAAGGCACTCGACTCTTTAGATAGGTATCCTGCTATAAAGAAGATCTTCAAGAGGTATAACACCACGCTACCTTCCTCTGCACCAGTGGAACGGTTGTTTTCGTTTGCTGGCATGGTTCATAGCCCCAAACGAAGTCGTCTCTCGGATGGTAACTTGAACAATTGGTTTTGCTGAAAGCAAATGTTTACAGCGGTTGAACATTAAATTAACACTCTTAACTTGCGGTTTTTACCCTTATATTGTCAGTAATTGCGTACTGCAGTAAAACTGTAAAATTAAATTCTATGTAAAAAATGTTTACTTATATATGCTGACCATTCATTGATATGGGTTATGGACCTGGTGAAATGAGAATTGAGAAAAATAGAACTAAAAACTATATGTAGGTCATTTAATAGTTTTTTCTTTGCTGATAAGTTATGATAATACTAAGTTTTAAGTTTACCACCTGAAAAACTGAAAGGGGAATCGTCAATCCCCGTGGTTTAGATCAGGTGACATGGGTAGGATGCGATGCTTGTATTGCCTCAGCCCTCAGGGGAGTATTAGGAGTGATACTTTTCAGGAGTGATTAACAAAATAATTTGTTTTTGTTTACTCTACAAGAGTACAACTTTTTTCAATTCATATAAAAGTGATCTTAAAAAGTGATCTTGAAAAGTGATCTTCAAGATCACGATCTTGATCTGGATCTTCAAGATCACATTTTTCTGGTGATCTGATCTTGATCTTCAAGATCACATTTTTCTGGTGATCTGATCTTGATCTTCAAGATCACCAAAGTTGGTGATCTTGCCCATCTCTGTGTGTGCTGAGGTGATGTATTAAGGCGTGAGTTGGTGGATGGAGGGGTGGGGCCTCAAATGGGTATACTGCTTATGGCCCCCTAATGGCTAGAAACGGCCCTGTTGCTAATAGTGTACGTTGAGCTGGTAGTCTGGAGTTGATGCCATCCATGATGTGTTGCGTGAGGTTAGTGAGTAATGTCGTAGTTGAGTGGTGAGGTCTGAATCCATGTTGAGTAGGCGATAGTGGTATGTGTGGGTTGGTGATTTGTAAGATTAGTCTTTCTGTTACTTTGGAAGGTGTGCATAGTAAAGTAATGGGTCTATAGGAAGCTGGTTCTGTTGGATTTTTGTTTGGTTTAAGTAGTGTAATAATTTTACCTTGTTTCCATACGTCAGGAATAATACAGTGTTGGTATGAATATGTGCTGATATTTGTGAGAGATAGTATTCCTTGTGGGTCCAAATGTTTAAGGTGTATGTTAGATATGTTGTCTGGTCCAGTAGCCTTCGAATTCTTAATGTTTTTGATGATCTTGGTGTCTGGTCTGTATTGAAGGGTGTAATGGTCGTGTCGAGTCTGTAGGTTTTCTTGTGGCTGGCTGTATGTCTGTCTGCGTGTTTCTGGTTGTTGTCTCTGTTTAAGTGACTTATCTTTGCGTAGTGATTAACTAGAATGTTAGTTTGTTGTGTGTATGTTGGGATATTATTTTGGCTGTGACAGATAGCCGCGTGTGAGGTGTGAATGCCGCTGTTAGAGTGGGTAATGCTGTTTATAGTCTTGTATAGCCTGGATGTATCTGTGGAGTGTTTTAGTGTTGTTATGAATTCCCTAAATATTTCTGTTTGTTTTTCTTTGAGTTTGTTGCTTATTTCTGTGTTGAGCTGTTGTATCTGCTGTTTTATGGTTTCTGTGTGTGGTGTTTGTGTGTTATGTTTGAGGTTGTTACGTTACCGTATGAGGTGGGCTATTTCTCTAGTGTAATTTGGGTTGTATTTCCTAATGTTGCCCTCGGGTATTATTTGTTTGCATTATTGATGATCTGATTAAATGTCTTGAGTGTTGTATTGATGTTTATGATGGGTGTGCTGTTTAATAGGTTGAAGAGGTTTCCTGTATATTTTCATCACATGCTTCGATGTCCTCTCCACAGCAAGCTTGTAGTTTCTGAAACACATGTAATTAGAAACAGAACGGCAGGTGGTGTGATATAACTTATTAGGATTTTACTGTGTATGACTATTATGTATCCAGTATAATTATCTATAAATATATAATAATAACTATGTACACATCTAATATTAACCAATATAAGTATATATTTATAGAATATCTGTTTTATTTTAGCTTCCGAAAACGGAGGAGGAGTGGACAAATATTGCTCATGATTTTGGTATGAGATGGAATTTCTTTAACTGCATAGGAGCTATTAACGGGAAGCATGTGTGCATACGCAAACCTGCTAATTCTGGTTGAACTTCCTACAATTACAAACATACGTTCAGCATTGTATTAATGGCGGTAGTAAATGCCAACTATGAATTCATAATGGTAGACATTGGAGCTAACGCCGTGTATCTGATGGCGGAGTACTGTATCACACAAAATTCTGGAAAATGTTTCAGTCAGATGTTTTAAGCATTCCCCCGCCATCTACGCTACCAAACACGGAAGAAGTGTATCTTTATGTTTTCGTGTGTGATGAAGCATTTGCACTTCACACAAATGTGATGAAACCTACAGTAAAATAGACCTGACAGAAAATCGTCGAATCTTTAACTACAGGCTGTCTCGGGCCAGATGTGTAGTGGAGAATGCATTCAGAATACTTACGACGCGATTTGCTGTAATGCAAAAAGCAATCTCTCTGGATCCAGAAAAAATAAACAAGATAACATTGGCACGTTGTTATTTACATAATTATCTACTGAAAAAGAATCGCCAGGTATGCTGCGTAAATGCTCAACTTGTGGAGAATATTGACACTGGCGAGCTTATTGAAGGATCTGATCTGACAGAACTCCAAATATGTTGCTCCACTTAAGAAAAGGAACGTTTCGTAAAGTCAATAAAAATGCAAAAGATGTAAGAGATTGGTTTTGTGTCTATTTCAATACTCATGGTCAAGTTCCTTGGCAGAGAACGCACTTGCTAGGCTAATGTACAGGTAATAATGTCTAATATAACTGTCTGGTATATAATGTCTAATATAAATATCTGGTCTGGTGTGTGTGTATATATATATATATATATATATATATATATATGGTATGGTATCTAGTTGCAGGTGGGTGATGGGATAACCCATCTGTTAAAATTAATTAAGTCAATAATTAATTACTTAATATGATAAACATAAATAAATTACTTAAATTTTATTTGTAAAACTTTGTAATAAAATGGAACAAATAACAGCAGCATTATGATATATGTATTTACTTACCTCGCTTTGTTCAATTGAAGTCATACTCTGTCTTGGTTTCTCTTGACCTTGAAGAAACTTCATCTCTTCAAAAACCAGGAGCATACAGTAGTTTATATACTGTACATCGTCTGAGCCAGCTCCAGAACGCCTTGAATCCTCAGTTTTCCGTAGCTCTTTCCTAAAATTTGACCGAAGAGTATTTATTTTTTTCTTTACATCATCAACTGTTGCATCCGCCTTTATTTGCCTATAAACCGTGACCAGTTTATCGTAAGCCATGGCCTTCTTTACTTTATTTATGTAGTCTTTGCTGCTTATGTCCCACAATTCGGGTAAGTTCCTATATTTGCTTATGAATTCAAACAGAGATTCGCGATGACTTGACCCGCTCTCTGCCATGACTGGGGAGATACTGAGGAAATACTGTCAAACTACTACCGGCACGCAGAGCTGGGCACTTGCGGTTTTTTTTTGCGGTACTGCGGTACTGCGGTACTACCGTGTTGGTCGCCGACGCGGAAAGTACCGCGGGAAATTTGAATGCGGTAGCGGTACTGCTGTACTTTCAGCGATCCTTTGCGGTACTGCGTTATGCGGTACCGGTTTGGTAGTGCGGTAGTAGTACCGCAGTACCGCAGTACCGCAAAAAAACGCAAAAAAAACCGCAAGTGCCCAGCTCTGAATTTTAATTTATTAAACTAGCTTCACACGGTTCAGTATTACTGGCAATATTACTGACAGTTCTGAAAATATTATGAAAATTTCATCAATCCATCAGTATACTGACAAACCATCAGTCTTGACTTCACACGATCAGTATTATTGACAGCAGAGCTGGGCACTTGCGTTTTTTTTTGCGTTTTTTTGCGGTACTGCGGTACTGCGGTACTACTACCGCACTACCAAACCGGTACCGCATAACGCAGTACCGCAAAGGATCGCTGAAAGTACAGCAGTACCGCTACCGCATTCAAATTTCCCGCGGTACTTTCCGCGGTACCGACCAACACGGTAGTACCGCAGTACCGCAAAAAAAAACGCAAGTGCCCAGCTCTGATTGACAGTATGCGGATACTGACATTTAGTAAGTCTTAAATGATAAAATATGTAAAATTAACTGTAGTTTCTAAATATGTATAATTTTTTAGGGTAACAAAAATAAAATTATGATTTTTTTGGAAAAATGTCAATTTTTTTTTTGTGATTTGGCAGCGAAGATATTATTTTTCGAAAAAAAGACCAAGAATAAAAATGTTTATTTGATGTATGTACACCTAATAAGTAATAAAACGTCAGCTTATAGTTTATTATAAGGCTCAAAACTGAGTTTGAAATTAAGTAATAAAATGTTTTTTCAGACAACGAAGATTTATTACAGACTTGTTGGTCCAAAAAAAGACTATTTTCAATTCATATAAAAAATACATGTAGATAAACCAAAGGAGAAAAAATCTTTTAAAATATATGTACAATGTACATACATAACCTCTCTTATATTTAGGGACAGAATATATTGACAATAATAATGTTTAATTTATAAAGCGCTTATCAGAGTATAAAATACTCTTCCTAATACTACACGTACACAAGTCTTTGAGAAAGAATTAAGAGACAGTATTCTCATCCAGTGAATCCAAATTTTAGACAGTAATAATATAATAATAAGAAAAAAGAATTTGAAAAGATTTTTATAACTATTAAGTAGATACACAAATCTTAGATAAAAATTTTAGAAATATTATATAGACAATCTTAAATAGTATACATTCGATAGAATTTATTTTATCTTTGAAAAGTTATTTAATTCGTGAAGCGGAAAAATGTATTGTATTCTTGTTCCTCCTCGTAAACTTGCTTCAATACTCCCAAATATATTTTCTGTTGGAACGTGACAAACATCATCTTGCGCAGGAAAAATGTATGAGGGACATACGCCCGAAGGATGGAGAAATTTTATCAGAAAATCATCATATTCACAGTCAAAGGACTGGACTAATCCGAGCCATAGTTTATTTTCATACATACAACCCACAAAAGAGCCTGTTTCAATTTCGCATTGAGAGACAGTATTATGTTCTTGATCCGAAGCAGAAACTCTAATGAGCTCTCTTATTTCGACTGACTGTGCACTCTGAGAGAGTAGATAAACCTTCAACAAATTCTTGGAAATTGGGACGAAGCGATGTAATTGTTGAGTACCTTTGATAGAAGTAATAGTTTCACTCAGACGTTTTTGCAAAGAAAGCTCTACATCTACAACTTCTGCCTCAGAGACGTAAAAAAAGTCAA
Source organism: Bathynomus jamesi (assembly GCA_023014485.1). Taxonomy (NCBI): domain Eukaryota; kingdom Metazoa; phylum Arthropoda; class Malacostraca; order Isopoda; family Cirolanidae; genus Bathynomus; species Bathynomus jamesi. The sequence goes on from JAJOZX010002181.1 coordinate 655,642, forward strand.
CAGCAGTTAGGAATTCTTGAGAGCAGAAATTGTAGAAGTCCTCAGCTGTTAAGATTCTACTCAGCATGAATTTTGAAGTCTTCGAAATGATGGCATACATTTAGAAAATTTGTTTTGTTCTTATACTGAGCCGCACATCCATCTGTGAAATAATGAATTTTAGTTAGGTTTGAATTTTGTTGTTGGATGCACAGGATTAATTTTTTGAGAAAACTATGAACCAGAATTGTATCATGCCTGCGACGGTTTGAAACGAAGCAGTAACTTTTGCAAATTAGTTTTCCTGCATTGTTTTTGGAATAATAAACGAATGGGTGCACTGTACATTGCGAGTTCTCCCAATGAAACCCCTGGGCACAATCTTGTACGATGAATGAGAAGTTTTCCACGAAATCACCCACCAAAACACCTTCATTTTCGGGCAGAGTTTCTTTTAGATTTTTGAAGTAACTCGACTGACATTTATTCGTGAAGTGGTGTCTTGTCAGTTGTGCAATTTTTTTGGTGAGCAATTCCACGTATTCCTCTGGAGTTTCGGTGATATCTTTTAACATACAGTGATCGACGGACACCCATTGTTTATATTTTCTCTCTTCCATCGCCATGAAGTCCAAACTTCCCAAATAATTTTTGATTCCGACCTCTCGCGGGCATCTTTTGCATCGGTGCATCATACAATCTTCATTGTTCATGCCGCAGACTGATAAAGACATTAATTTTTTGTAGTCTAAATCTTTAATGCCTAACGCTGATATTTGTAGTTTCGGATTTTGGTGATGCGTACATACCCAGACACTGTGAGTTCCGCTTTGTCCCGCAAGCACGCACCACGACGGTCGAAGATGAGCAAAGGTACTAAAGCCTATTTTGGGATTTTCATCATTTTTTGCCTATTCAGCATATAACTCTTTCAAGTTACACAATACCAGTCTTTTTTGTTTTTTTATTTTTTCACCCTCTTCATTTATTACAAACTTATAATCTTTGATTCCCGGGCACATCCTACTATATTTGTCATTTTCATAAAACTCCCGAATGATTTTTTCATTTCAGCTGTGACGACCTTCCCTTTTGTCATGTTTGGAATGTTAGGAAGAATCCCAAACTGTTTTTGAAGATTGCGGCTCTTACGCACCATATACTTTGTTGCTCCAAAGAAGTCAGCAGTTTTTTCAATGGGATAGGGATACAATGATAGTATTTGTAACCTAAGATTGCAATCGTTACTTGCTTGAAATTTCTCCTTTAATTCTTCCATAACCTTTTGATACCTGAAATAAAGTGTATTTGACATTAAGTTTAATTAGTATATTTTTAATTAAACTTTTCATAAAATATATGTATATGTATTATATTGTCCGATTATAAAAATGTAAACAGATAAAACTTAATTTAGTATGTACTTCGAGGACTGTATTAAATTTAATTTAAAATGTCAAATTTCAATAACTATGTCCGAAAAGTAGTCTTGCCTCTCTAAATCATCTTCCAAACAACTTTTTTTGGACGGACCAGCTTCAGAATAGTCAAGAGGAGCCCCATAAGCAGCTTTAAAACTTCGTTTAACCTTTTCCGTTGTCAATCTGAATTTCGTAGAAGCCTTTATCTGTTTTTGTCCCAGCTTCAATCCAGCTGTAAAACAAATTCATAAATTTAGGTTGCGTGAAATAATCAAATATTTTGTATATATGTATTCAAGTGCTGATGCTAATATTTAAAAACAAAAAACTACGAATTTGGCATAAAGAAACAAATGTCGTGAATGGAGTCTCTATTGTTTTATTACCTGTTTTAATAGGGCTTTCATCAAATAAAGGTAAAATATTGTCGCTGAGCAAATCTTTATTGAATTGCCTGTCTTGAATGACAAATTCTTCCAATTGTGGTGGGATTCGGATTAACCTAACGGCTGCACCACAAATAAGAATTTTTCTTTTGTTTAAGACCTCCACGAAACCAGACTGCTTACCTTGAAGGGTTGTTGGATCCAGGCTTGCCACCCAGACCTCCGATTCCACGACTGCTGGCTCGTGCCGCCAACAGTTTCTCACTTGTTTCACAGGCCTTGCCAGAATAGCTTCCTTCTGTTAGTGGTTCAATATCTCTGGCATCCCCTTCCTAACAGAACTTAAAGTTCCCTTGGTCCAATAACGGTCTTCAGCCTCTCAGACAAATCCAGCCTGAATTTAGTTTCCTCTGTTATGTTCTTTATTTTCTCTTGTCAAATTACACACTTAAACTATATTTTTTATTATTTACATTTCCACACATGCGCCAATTGGTTTCCCCCACTTCTCAAAACTCGAGTTTTGACACACGCCAACACTTTTAAACCTCAGAAGCGTCTCTTTTACTAAATTTGTTTATTCTTTTCGTTCGTTAAACTATTAACGATAACATATCATATAACATACTTATGCTTTATTTATTTATTTGTTCGCTAAAATGTATTAACAAACAAGTACTATTATTATCCGTTTACTAACAGGGTTTAACAAGCGACAGTCCAACTCTCACTCTTTTTCCCATACTAATTTAATATAACTGTTTTATTCCTCATTCCTTGTTTACAAGTTTAATATTTCTTTATATAACTTATTGTTTATTCTTTTTGTTAAGATATTAACAATTTACAGTAGTACTTAATGTTTATTATTTATTACTATCTTTCTACTTAATAGTTTATCTTAATGTTTATTTACTTATTACTATTTTGTTATAACATACTTATTTAATAATTATTCATTCTTTACTATTTACTTTTTATACGTATTTAAGACATTGTTTATTTTTATTCTTTTGTTAAAATATTAACATATAACATTCTTATTCTTTATTTATTTGCTGGAAAGAGAGAGAGAACCATTAAAATCCTATCTATAACAAGTATTTCATTTAAAAATCAAAGAAATTTAATATATAAATAATAATAATCAAGGCCAGGGGGAAAGGGCTGAGAACTGAAAGGGGAAAGGGTTCACCCTCCACATCTCTCCCCCCCCCCAAGCTCCTTTCCACCTGTCTTGCCATTAGCCTGCACACCTACTATATTACCCTAATATGGTTCTCTCTTCCTTTCCTTACAATTTTTATACCAAAATATTTATTAACAAATTATTTACATAGATACCCTTTTTTTTTTTCAAATTTTTTTTTTTTTTTTTTTTTTTACAAAAAATAATTTAATTTTATTTTCAAATTTTTTTTTTATTTATTTTTTATTTTTATTTTTTTTATATATTTTTTTTTAATATTTTTTTTTTCAAAAATAATTGTTTTCAATTTTAAATCATTTAAATCATTAATTACATACATGGCTATCATAAAAATAACAGATATTTACAAATTTACTTTAGAAATCATTCATTTATTTATTTAAATTGTAATTCAGTTATTTAATAATCTTTATATTTAACAAATACAGTAAACATTCAAACATTCAATATTTAGGACTAACAACTGGCTAACAATTACTTTCTCTTTAATAATTTACGTTATACTAAAAAAATACCTATAATTTAATTTTTTAATATTTATTTACAATAGTTATTTACAATACCAGGAATGAGGTTGAAACCTGAAAAGCAGCAAATCACCTACTTCTAATATCTTCTCTAATACTACTTGTTAATTCTACATCTAAGCTTTTATTCAACACGTTCTCTTTTATTTCAAGCAATAACATTCTCACTTCCTCACAAAAATCAATCACATTCATTCTCTTCCTCATTCTTTCATTTATACTTCCTTCACCTCTATCTACTCCCCATTCATCCCTCACACTTTCCATTAAGGTCACAATACTTTGCTCAGTTACACTTCTTTCTCTTTCACATACATTTTCCCTTTCACTCTCACTCTCAAGAATTGTAAATCCCACACTCTTAATGCCCCCTCCCTGACACAATCTTTCCACTTCTGAGTGAAGATGAATTCCCTTCTTCTCCTCTTCTCCTCCACCCTCAGAAAATCCCAGAAAAGAAAGGCCCTCAAGGGCTGAGACCCCAAAACCCTCAAACGAGAATTCCCCAGATGGACCAGGCTGGCACCATGAACCACCAAAGTCCCGAACATCCCATTCTAACTCTGCCTCACCCGCGGCTGTTCCAGAGTCCAACTGGGAATCCTTCAGCTCATATACTTCACCTATCTGCCTGGCTTTCTCACCTTTCATTCCCTTTCTTCTCACCTTTTTCTTCCTTTTTGCCCACTTTGACACAATCAAGAACTCCAGATCTGCATCCATCCATTCACCCTGGATTCCTATCATGTTCTTGGTTTCTAGCATTTTCTTTTGTTCCATCCTCTCACACATATCATACATTGGGTGACATACGATGTACTCCGGAGGTATTCGCCATTTGCGCAACTGCCGATGATGTGCTCTTACTTCTTCACACTGCCCATTCTCTTGCTCCCTCTCAATCACATACGTTACCCCATTCTCCCATACCTTTTTCACCACAAATGGACCCTCAAACTTTTACGCCAACTTATACTCATTCCTTCTTCCAGCCTCATGCACCTCTTTCAAAACAAGCTCACCAACACCAAACAACCGAAAATGCACACCAGCCTCTCTCCATCTATCACATGTATTCTCATTTAATCGTATATCCTTTTGCACAAACCTTCCAAATGTAGACACATACCTTCTTGGGGAAGTTTGAATGGCTGAGTGGTATGTTGAATTGTAGCACCAGGCAACTCTTGCCAACTCAGCATCCCACTCAGCCCCTTCCTCAGTACATACACACAGCATTTCACTTATCGTTTTCACCGTTTGCTCAGCCAAACCATTCAAAGCAGACATATACGGAGTTATTCTAACATGCTCTATCCCATTCTCACTCAACATTCTCTCAAAACTAGCACCCCTAAACTCAGGCCCATTATCTGTTAAACACTTACGCGGCCTTCCAAGCATCATTGGCAACATACTATCTCTCATCACTCTCGCAACATGCTTACTTGTTTTATTCTCTAACGCAGCAACATACACAAACTTACTCTTGTGATCGACCCCTACTAATATTCCAACTTTCCCTCTACTCATTCTCGGCATACTCACAATATCAAACACCACAAGCTCCCAGGGTTCTTTCACTTCAATCTTTCGCACTGGGGGGCAGCTATACTGGGACTGGTATTTTCGCTTTTGGCAACTCTCACAAGTAGTTGCCACTTCTGCAACAACCAGTCCCAGCCTAGGGTGGAAAACCATTCCTTTCATCAATTCCCATAACTTGTTTTTTCCCACATGCCCATACATCCTATGTGTAATAATCACCAATCCTATCATACCCTCAAATGTCATCACTGGCACACTCTCTGTCTCACCCACCTTATTTACCCTCATATAATATAGCACTCCCATCCATGTGCTAGAGCGGTACAGTCCGTCATAATGTGTTCAATTATTTGTGGTGTGTCTTGGCACAGGTGGCAGGTGTCGTCTATGGAGTTGTCTAGTCTGTGTTTATATGTCCGTAAGTTTGGGTGATGTCCACATCGGAATCGTACTAAGTTAACTCGATCCGATCTGCTCAGGCTGATCTCTGACCTGTTAATGGGTGGCGGCTTCGCACCTAGGACCGCATTCGGACCGAGTCGTGTCAGTGCTTTGTGGGTTAGATGTGTGTGTATGTGTTTTCTGTACTGTGTGATGTCTGTGGGGCGTGGTATGGAATGGAGTATTCGTTATAATATCTCTCTGGTGTTACCTTAATGGTGCGAGGTGTTGGTGCATGATTGTACATGTAGTGGCAAGGGTGGTGTGGGTTAGTTGTCGCTGCTGCCATGAATTGTGTTCCCCTCATGTCTAAATGTTCCCTAACTTTTAGTATTTTTGTTTCTGTGTGCAGGTGTTCTATTGGTGTTGTTTGAGTGCATCCTGTAATGATACGAAGTGCGTTGTTTTGTATTATTTGTAAGGTGTTTATGTGTGTGTTTGAGATAATGGGTGCCCAGCATGGGCTAGCATAGTCCATAACTGAGCGAATATATTGTTTGTATATGAGTGATGTTGTTTCCTGCTGGTGTCCAAAGTTTGTGCCTGTTAGTACCCTAAGCGTGTTAAGTCTTGACGTACATTTGGTTTTAATGTCCTGAATGTGGTTTGCAAAAGATAATGATGTGTTGTATGTGACACCAAGTATTTTGGTTCTGTGAGTGTGTGGAATGTTGATGTTGTTTAGTGTAAGCTGTGGAATTACCTGGTGTTCTTTTGTATTGCTTGTAAGCAAGGTGATGGTTGATTTTGTGGGCGCTACTTTGAGTCTATTGTGTGTGAGCCAGTCTTGTATACTGTTTATGTATGTTTAGGTTATTTGTAGCGGTGTCGATGTTGTTGTGGGTGGATGTTAGAGTGATATCATCTGCATATGATGATAAGGTAAGCTTGTTATCTATGGGTGTTGGAATGTCATGCATGTATAAGTTGAAGAGTGTTGGTGAGAGAACAGAGCCTTGAGGGACCCCGTTCGGAAAAAGCTTGTTTTTGGATGACTTGCCATTAAATGTGACATTGAGTATCTTCCTGAGAGATAGTTGCTCAGCCACCTTTTGGTGTTATTGTGCATGTTTGTGTTGAGTATTTTGTTTATGAGAGGGAAGCGTGGGATAGCATCAAATGCTTTACTAATGTCTATTGTTGCTAATAGTGTACGTTGAGCTGGTCTTCTGGAGTTGATGCCATCCATGATGTGCTGCGTGAGGTTAGTGAGTAATGTCGTGGTTGAGTGGTGAGGTCTGAATCCATGTTGAGTAGGCGATAGTGGTATGTGTGGGTTGGTGATTTGTAAGATTAGTCTTTCTGTTACTTTGGAAGGTGTGCATAGTAAAGTAATGGGTCTATAGGAAGCTGGTTCTGTTGGATTTTTGTTTGGTTTGAGTAGTGTAATAATATTACCTTGTTTCCATATGTCAGGAATAATACAGTGTTGGTATGAATATGTGCTGATATTTGTGAGAGCTAATATTCCTTGTAGGCCCAAGTGTTTAAGGTGTATGTTAGATATGTTGTCTGGTCAGTAGCCTTCGAATTCTTAATGTTTTTGATGATCTTGGTGGTCTGGTCTGTATTGAAGGGTGTAATGGTCATGTCGAGTCTGTAGGTTTTCTCGTGTCTGGCTGTTTGTCTGTCTGCATGTTTCTGGTTGTTGTCTCTGTTTAAGTGACTTATCTTTGCGTAGTGATTAACTAGAATGTTAGCTTGTTGTGTGTATGTTGGGATATTATTTTGGCTGCGACAGATAGCCGCGTGTGAGGTGTGCAGGGCCGGATTAACCATTAAGCAAAATAAGCCCGTGCTTAGGGCATCAAGGAAAGGGGGGCACCACAGAAATTTTCCATTGTCGGATTTACCATGGATTTATTATACTATTATAATCGCGGCTTATAGCCTATAAGCTGTTGAAAACTGAATTATATATATTCATATATAGTATTTATTTTTTTCATTGTTTGAATTTGTAGTGAACAACAACCCTTTTGAGAGAATAAATATATTTCGTTGTAATCGCACACTTTACGCTTTGCGTTATTATTTTGTTTATATCAAATCTTTGAGCGCCATATTAAAAATACATATAGATTAAATATTTTCGTGTGCTATAGTAATGTAAAAACAAGATTCAGTCATGCTGAACTTTATAAAATAATTGTAGAAGACAATATTGAGTGTGCCTTCCCAAATGTAGAAATTGCCTTTCGTATATTTTTAACATTAATGGTGACAAATTGCTCAGCTGAGCGTTCATTTTCTCAGTTGAAGTATATTAAAAATACCAACAGAACAACTATGCAACAAGGCAGGCTGGATGCCTTATCTCTACTAAGTATAGAAGCAGATGTGTTACGTAAGATTAGTTTTGAGGATCTGATCAAAGACTTTGCAATTAAAAAGAGTAGGAGAAAACTTTTCAAATATAAATGAAGTGGAAGTATACAAAAATAAACATTATTTTCCATCTTACTGTAAGTTTTGTTTCATTTCAAAAAATAAAATTTTATTTATGGTTTATTTTTGTTTATATTTTGAATTACATATATATGGGGCACCAAAATCTTTTAAGTGCTTAGGGCCTCTAAAGGTCTTAATCCGGCCCTGGAGGTGTGAATGCCGCTGTTAGAGTGGGTAATGCTGTTTATAGTCTTGTATAGCCTGTATGTATCTGTGGAGTGGTTTAGTGTTGTTATGAATTCCCTGAATGTTTCTGTTTGTTTTTCTTTGAGTTTGTTGTTTATTTCTGTGTTGAGCTGTTGTATCTGCTGTTTTATGGCTTCTGTGTGTGGTGTTTGTGTGTTATATTTGAGGTTGTTACGTTGCCTTATGAGGTGGGCTATTTCTCTAGTGTAATTTGGGTTGTATTTCCTAATGTTGCCCTTGGGTATGTATTTGTTTGCATTATTGATAATCTGATTAAATGTCTTGAGTGTTGTATCGATGTTTATGATGGGTGTGCTGTTTAATGTGGTGAATTGTTCCTCAGTCTGTATTTTGAACTGTTCCCAATCAGCTTTCTTGTAATTTCTGTAAGTGTGCCTAAGGCTGTTGGGGCAGAGTGTAGAATGTGTTGTAATGATGATGGGCAGGTGGTCTGATGACAGTTGTTTTTCTGTTCTCCATTGTGTATGTGTTGCTAGTGAGGGGGAACAGAACGTTATGTCTGGGGAGGAGTTTGAGTATCCTGCTTGATGTGGTATGTGTGTATGTTCTTCTGTATTGTTAAGAATGAAGAGGCTGTTTAGTTGTGTGGCTATGTTGGCGCCTCTGGTGTTGTTTTGGTTGTGCAGGTACCAACTAGTGTCTTTGGCGTTGAAGTCTCCTCCTAAGATGACATTAGTGAGAGAGGCAAGATTGTGTAACTGTGGATTGTAATTGGCTGGCACCTGAGGTGAACTATCTCGTGGGATGTAAATGTTGATTAGTGTGGTGTTGTGTTTTGCGCGTGTTTTAATGTTAACTGCCTGTATTTCTATCGTGTTATCTGCTTGGATTGTGTTTGTAATGTTTTGGGTAGCATCAGTGTAGCTAATGCTTTTACGTATGTAAGTGATGAGTCCACCCCCGTTACCCCCAGTACGATCTTGACGGATCGCCGTGAAGTCAGGGATGGTGGGTGTTTTGTGTGTGCGTTTTAGTTTTGTTTCTTGTATAAGTGCTATGTGAATGTTTTGTTTGTGTACGAATTCCCTAAGCTGCATGATTTTGTTTGTGAGGCCATCTACGTTGTACTGTAATATGTTAATATTATACTTCTGTATGTGTCTCATGGTGCTATTGTGTCTATTCTTTGTGTATGGTGACATGTGTAAGTTGTAGTGGGGCCTGGATTAGTCTTAATGTCGCCAGAGAGTAAGAGTAGTTCGGGGAGCACGCAATTGTTCCCTGTAATTGACAAAATAGCACGCTGAGAATAGGTCCGGCCCCGGGAGCCGATCGGCACTCTGACCGTGCCACGCAACAGGCCGTCGACTGCCAGTCTAGCCAACCGTAGACAGCCCGCTGCACGGAGATTTGAGGAAGTTTGGCCACCAGCGCGTTGATGTTTTGGTTTGACGTCGCTTCTTCGCGTTGACGTGTCCTGCGCTGGAGGATGCAGCCACTGTTTAGAAGCTTCCTCGTCAGCTGCTAACACTTTTTTCACGTTGTTCTAACTACTGTACCTGTTCAGACGTTTTTTATAAACAAATCTTTATAAACAAATATGCAATTTTGTCTTGCTCTCTTTGTTGGAGTTCTGAAAATGAATTGCCCTCCTCTCTGCTAAATTGCTCTAATATGGACTCTGTTTCTTCTCTTTCTTTTATTTTCACTAGAAATATGTCTAAAATTCAATACAGAAATCTTCTTGGGAAGAATTTAGCACCACAAAGTTAAAACTGTGAAGCACAAAATGTCAATTAGACTCATTTACTGTATAGTGTTCACCACTTGCTGCTACAAATGCTTGTCTATCCTGTTGATTGAATGTGTCGCATAGTGAAAAAAACGAAGTTAGAAAATTATGAAAAAATATATAGCTACTTCAGTGCTTTTTGGGTATGAATCTAGGAAATTTTGAGTTGGCAACCCTACTATCTATCGTTCCACTGCTTCCATTCCTAGGGTAATTACCCTAGTCTAGGGTAATCACGTATGTCTTAGGGTAGTTCATAGGGTAATAAAAAAATATGCAGAATCTAGGGTAAATAGACCTATCTTGTTCCAGTTCATTAAAATGCAATTACATGTACATAGGTTTGCAACATTTACCTCATTAGTATGAAAAGAAAAACACTTTGACGACAAAACAGTTCTTTTAGTTCAAACAAACGCTGGAAAGTGGTAAGCGTCCTATCGCTAGCTCAGCCCAGGTGGATACTCAAACCTTATTTATCCACACAACGCACTGCGCAGTGCGCAGTCGCTGTCTCAGACTTGCAGTGCCACTGCCACAATCGTTTGGCGGGTGAATTGGCGAGTCAACTCAAACTTTCAGTCGAAGAAGTCTTTCAAAATATAATATAAAACTCCCGATTTTTTCACTCCTGTATAACAGGTAAGTCGCACTCCTCTCTGGAGTATTTCATATTTTAGACATAGCTTTAGGAATTTAAAGGCTAACAAGCATTAGTCACTTCCCATTTCGATTGGATAATTCGACAATTTTATGATTTGAAAAATGTGCTGTTTGCTTAATTGTACATAAAAATTTTACCTTATTTTAGATAAACGAAAGTTTTATAAATTTTATAGGCATCATTATTCAAAGTCATATTATGTATTTTTAAATTACTATATTTTTTAAATTCCCACATTAGCTACAAGCTCAATCTGGCAACTTTACATTAGGTTATTTGAATAGGCCAACTGTTTTACATTAAAGTATTAGTATTACTGATATTCTAACATCGACTAGTTCACCCGTGCTATATCTTCTCATAAGGATACAAAAAGTTACATTATTTGAAAGCTTGAAATATATAATTTTTGAAATAAAAATAAAACGAACCTAATAAAAGTTAGTTTAGATAGATTTACATGTATGAGACCTGATCGTGTCAAAGAAAATGATATATATATTTTTTGGACGGGTACTATATTATTTATTGGTGAAAATAAGGCTGAATTCTTTACTAATTTAAATTCACGTTTTACGTATATTATTGATATTCTTTAATATATATTCAACTGAATTATATGATGAGTATGTAAAAAATAGCTGTGCATTTCCTTAGAAAAGCAATTTCCCTACAAAAAAATCTTCAATTTAGTCTCGTTAGGTTAAACAAGTTAAACATGAGTTATAGTCTCAAAGAAAACTTTTTTAGCACAGGTACTATGCTATCTAATTTGGAAAATAAGAAACTCCTTATCATTTTAAATGAGTGTTTTACGTATATTTTGTGATATTCTATAACCTTCGACTGAATTATATATCTCATTTGGTTGATAACATATATAAGCTTTGCATTTTAACAAAAACAAACGGAAATTGTCTTACAAGAAATTTTATACTTAATTATGTGTAAAATATATACGTTTTGTCATGGCTCCATTTGAGTATCTATGAAATTAATTTGTCTCTGTAGGATCACACAAAATGGATGAACATCGGCAAAGTACCTCCATTGTAGATGATCCCGTTACGCCCCCTAAGAAGAAATCAAAGACCAGTAAATCACAGACTTACACATAAAAGTGGAAGGAAAGCTGGTTGTCAGAACCCCAGTTCTCTGGTTGGCTGGCGAAACCAACGAGATCAACAACACTGAAAGGCATTGCATTTTGTAAAATATGCAATCTCGATATAACCTGCGGTAAATCTGAAATTACTAGACACGGACAATCACAAAGACATAAACAATTGAGTTTGCAGATAGGTAAAACACGTTCAGTTGCAAGCTATACAGGGTGTTTCTAAAGTAACCATCTATTTTGCGAAATAATATGAATTATAAAAAAAACACCTTTAAAACATGAAAATATATATATATATGTGTAAGCTCGGCACACATTGTTGCTCTTCGTGGATAATCTTCTTGTAAGTTGTGGAACACTTGAATGTGGTATGGCTTTTTCTTTAAATCATAACGTAGAATTCTGTAAACCGTTGTTTGTGGAATTTCTAATCTGTGGGATGCCCTCCGAATCGATAATTGTGGATCCTCTTCGAATGCTTCTTGAACAGATTCGATCCTTTCGTGAGATCTTCTTGGCCGTCCAGATCTACGCTCGTCATGCACAGATCCAGTCCTCATAAATTTGTTTACTAATTCGCGAATAGCCTGGTCTCTAGGGCCTGTTTTACGAAACCTTCTCTCAAACTTTTCTCTAATTTCATTGCACTTCATGCCTTTTATCCTGCATGTTACTACATAAACCCGTTCTTGCACATTCATCATCAATGATATGGGTCTGAAAATAAAATAAAATAATTAACAAAAAATCGTGTAAAGCAATTGAAATATTATAAATACATGAATTTTGTATAACAATGCACATACCATTATGCCAATATAACAGTTGTTTAAAATCCCCCTATTTCACCAAAATAGATGGTTACTTTAGAAACCCTGTATTTTGTCAAATGATCCTGTTGAGAAATCAGCTCGCAAAGTTGAGCTCCGTATATGTGCCTTTTTATCAGAACATCATTTACCGATATCTTTGTGCGAACCATTCCTTGATCTTTTAAAAGTAGTGTTTCCTGAAAATGTTCCAGTAAAAAAGGTTAAGTTGGGTAAACAAAGATCATCTAATATTATTAGACAGGTATTCGGTAGGCATTTTGTCGATTAACTTTGCGCAGTTCTTCGTGAATGCCTTTTTCTGTAATTATTGACGAAACAACTGACAGAAGCACATGCAAACAGTTATGTGTGATTGTACAATATTTCCATGCAGGAAAATTCGAAAGTTCATTTTTCGATTTGATTGAAGTGTGTGATAGTTCTGCAAATGGTATTTTCACGGCTCTCAAAGAATGCTTTATTTCAAGAAACATTCTCCTTGAAAATATAATAGGTTTTTGTTCGGATACAACTAATGTCATGATGGGAACCAAACATTCAGTGGCAACTTTGCTTAAATCAGTGATTCCCCATATCATCTTAGTAAAATGTTCTTGTCACATGATCCATCTTTGTGCATCAAAAGCATGCCTTAAACTTCCCACATACATTGAAGATTTGTGCCGTAATATCTTTTCACATTTTAATCTAAGTTCAAAGAGGCAGCATGCATTTCAGGAATTCCAAAAGTTTGTCGATATTGAGCCTCACAAAATCCTTTCTCCGGGTCAAACAAGATGGTTATCACTACATACATGCGTGAAAATGTTATTGGAACAGTGGGACACCTTACAGCTTTATTTTACACACTTGGCTTTTAGTGATCCTACTCATGTAAATGACATGATTGTTGAAGCGTTGAATAACAAGATAACGCGCGCGTATTTAGAGTTCCTAGATTACAATTTGGGCAAGTTTAATGGCTTCAACACATTGTTTCAGTCAGAATCGCCTAACTTTTTTTGTATTAAATCTGAGACTTGCAAGCTCATCCGAAATTTGTGCTCAGACTTTATGAGCACAAGCTATATAAAAAATGCTGGAATTTCTATGCTAAATCCTATCCATCCAGCATTTTCCAGTGCCTTTATCCCAGATGAAAGTATTTACGTTGACTTAACTGCAGCAGATATCATAGCTGAACTGAGGGAGTCAAACTATTACAAGGGAACAGATTTTACAATTCTTTAAAAAATGGGCAGACAAAAATAAACTCGATGAGGAATGGAGAACACATTATTTAGACGAAGAGCTGTCATCTCAGCTTCCCTTCACTAAGTATTGGAGTATAGTATTTTGCAGGAAAAATGAAGCTGGTCTTCCTTGCTATCCAAACCTTACGCTTGTTATTTCGTCCCTTCTTTCATTATCTTTCTTTAATGCTTCAGCCGAGCGGTTTTTCAGCCAGCTTAATCTCACCAAAACTTCTCAAAGATCAAGCTTGAAAAATGAAACATTATGTGGCCTACTACTACATGCTGTCTATTACCTAAAAAATAAGGTACTATCTGCTCACAATATGGACATCAATGAAAAGCTTATTAAAGCTATAAATTGCATAAAAAGTGATGCGACATGCGCTGAATGCTCCGAGTCGAAGTAATCACGGCATATATAACAAATATAATATATGGTACGGTACCGGCATATACTGTACTTTGCAGATTTCTTTTGTGTGTGTGTGTTACTAGAAGGAAAATATATGTACATAGCCATTTCTTTATTTTTTTCCTGTTACTAGAAGAAAAATATATATAGATATATCTAGATTCTAGAGGCTAAACTAGGAAGAAACGACCAGCAATTATATATATATATATATATATATATATATATAGGGTAATCATTTGCAATCTAGGGTAATATCACTTTCGAGCTAGGGTAGACTGTAGAGCGAACGCGACTCCTGGAAGCACTGTATCGTTCATTCACTTCAGACTTCGGTTTGAAAATGGCTTCGGTCTGTGACGCTAGTATTTTTGGTAATTGTTACGCTAACGTAACCTAACATGAATATGTTATTACATTATCATTTGTATAATTTAGGTCTCGGGGGTACGGGGGCAGAGCCCCCGTAAAGATCACGCATCACAAATTGATCGGTGTAGGGTTTTATACTTAAACCTAGTTACTTTTTATGGTAACAGTTCAGAATAGGGGCCACCTCAATTTTTGTGTTTTTTCCTCCAAAACTTGCTAAAACCATTGGTGTCCTGTTGTTTAGGATAAATCTGACCATCGCTATTACAGTAAATTATTGCTTGTGCTGTGTTCCCCCCACCCAAAACCCCCGGTTCCCACGGTGGTCCCCCCCCAGATTTTAGGAAGGGTTGGGGGGGTGAAATCACTTCAAGCATTAATTTACTGTAATGGCGATGGTCACATTCATCCTAAACAACAGGAAACCAATGGTTTTAGCATGTTTTGGTGGAAAAAACACAAAAATTGAGGTGGCACCCCTATTCTGAACCGTTACCTTTCTATATTGTGCCTCTATTTGGTCTAAATAATTGGAATTGGGATACATTTTGGCCCCAAATGGGCCAATCTGGCAACCCTGATGAGCAGCCA
Organism: Bathynomus jamesi; assembly: GCA_023014485.1. NCBI lineage: Eukaryota > Metazoa > Arthropoda > Malacostraca > Isopoda > Cirolanidae > Bathynomus > Bathynomus jamesi. The sequence goes on from JAJOZX010002181.1 coordinate 670,771, forward strand.
GAAAATTGCGTGTGACTAAAGGTGCCCTCACACGGTCAGTATTTCTCATTTGGTATTTCTTTACTATTACACCGGTCTCCGGTAGAAAGTTTTAAAAGCTGGTTTTCAATGTTTTTCAATGTGCTGAATTAAAAAATTATACTCATTTCCGTCGCAAATGATTTGTTAAAAAGTTATTGAAGCTTAAAGCCTTAAACTCTCTAACGGGAAAAGGGTAAAAAAATGGCGCTTCCACTGATTTTAATTTGAATCAGTTAGTGGACATGGCTTCCTGTGGTCTGTGCTCCTTTTATTATTTTCGCTGTATCGCCGAATTTTATGGAAATTCAGAAAAAGCTACAGCTTTTCTTCGGGCACACGGTGTTCTTCCTCAAGTGGTGAAGTGTCCTCATTGTGACTAGGGGTTAGGTTAGGTTGTTTTAGGTTAGGTTAGGTTAGATTTGCTTAGGTTGTTTTAGGTTCGGCCAATTTTGAAGGTGAAATTTATTTTTCCTATGGTTTTTGATGTGTTTTGTATTAATCTGACTTTCAAAATCTTCGGAAACCACTCGTTTTTGTGATTCTCCCCACCCAAAAACTCCTGGTTCCCACTGGGGATCCCCCAGGTAAGAAAGGGTGAAAAAGGGTAGAAAGTTTTAGAAGCTTTAAGCTTCAATAACTCTTTAACAAATCATTTGCGACGGAAATGAGTATCATTTTTTTTTAATTCAGCACATTGAAAAACACTGAAAACCAACTTTTAAAACTTTCTACCGGAGACCGGTGTAATAGTAAATATTTACCTCTCATTTTTATCAGTATTAAGCTCACACGATCAATGTCGATATTGTCCTTATTTCCGTCAGCATTCAGTTGTAGCTGCGAAGTAGAAGGTGATGGTGTGAAATGGACAATAAAGAAAAAGCGTGTGTTGCAATAATATTAGCATTAGGCATTAGAAAAAAAGTAAACCGGAAGCGGTGGGTGAAAGAATAGATCGGAAAACGGAGGAAATATACTCATCTCAATCTTTTTAAGAAAATACAAATATCTGACATGTGCGATTTTCATAATTATTTTCGCATGAGTCACGATGTGTATCACGAACTGCTGCAATTACTAAAACCGAAGATAACAAAGCAAAATACCACAATGAGGGAAGCTATTTCTGTAGAAGAACGACTAGCAGTTACTCTAAGATTCTTAGCCACAGAAGAAGTTTTGAAGACTGGAAATTTTCATCAATCATTTCTCCACAACTATTAGTGGAATCGTAATGGAAACTTGTGAAGCAATTACCTCCACATTAGACGAATACATACAGGTATAATAAACAACAAGTTTTTTATTAATTGAAATATATTAAAGAAACACAGTTTGTAATACATGTGATAATTTGTGGTAAAAAAATATGTATTGTAGCATTCTGCATATCAACTGGGTACAACTAGAGAACAACAGTGGAAAGATATTCCCCCACAGAAGTCCAGGTATTGTTGTTTTGTGTAGAATCTTCGCCAGAATATATTAATGGAAGTGGAGTAGATGAGGAACTCACTGTGGAAATTTCATTAATTTTCACGGAGTTTCTATGTAGCGTCCCCATTTCAGCTTCAAACAAGATATCATTTATAGCTTTTTCGGCGTGCAGTCTTTGGTCCTTTGCCAAGCGTTTTAATTTGAGTGCCCAACCCTTTCCCACAACGTCATACTCATCACTTTGTGGTCTAGAAAGATAATTACACATGAGAGACAGCAATTCATTTTCCGGATTAGGCTTCTTCTTTGTTGAGGAGGTTTCAATACATTCAGTTGAAGAGGTTTCCTCAGGCCCGTCGCCACGGGGGGGCAATGGAGGGCACTGCCCCAAATTCATTTACTTCCTCCCACCTCAAATAACTATCATCAAAACTAAAGCTGAATGGTTTATGGTTGTGGTTTACAATTTGTCTAGTTCAAATTTACTTTCATTCTCTCTCTCTCTTTCTCTCTCTCTCTCTTTCTCGATCTACACTTGTACCTAACGTTGAGAGAAAAATATGGTCTCACAAGAAGTTGGCATAAACATTATTTTGAATCTGGCGCCGCATTGGTGCTGCAACCTCGTGGCGGTATCGACAGTTATTGTACATAACGTGCTCGATATTCTGAGTAGTGAGTTCGAAATTTAAACTCGTGCCATTGTCCTGTGCCTTTTCATTTGTATCGTCTAAAATAGGTGGGTTATGAAGCCCATTGTATCAGTACAAGTAGAAAAGGGTTCTGTGATGCTAGTAAATGAAGTAAATGAAATCGAGGAACTTTTTGAGTGAAAGTTACCACTATTATGACTACTACTAGCAGTTGTTTAATTTATTCTGAATAATTGTGTGTAGCTATAGCTGAAGCTAATAAAACTGTTTTTTTTGTGTGTATATATATATTATATATATATATATATATATATATATATATATATATATATATATATATGTGTGTGTGTGTGTGTTACTCCCTTACATCTATGAATTGCCCCCCTATAATTATAGACATGGCGACGTGCCTGGGCTTCCTAATATTTTCATCACATGCTTCGATGTCCTCTCCACAGCAAGCTTGCAGTTCCTGAAACATACATGCAGGGGTGCAGTGCTGCCGGAGCTCACCGGAGCGCCGCTCCGGCACCTCTGCAAGAGGAAGTTTGGAGGAATTACCATAACAAGTAACAAAAAAATTGTCTCCATTAATTATCAACAGTTTAGTGAGTGAGTGCAAACACGAAATACTTAGTCATCGTGTGGCATATATAGAAACAGGATAGGAAATGGCAGGCTTTTGTCAGGCCCAACAGAGCTCCGGCACCTATAAAATTGGCACTGCACCCCTGCATACATGTAATTAGAAACAGGTGGTGTGATATAACTTATTAGGATTTTACTGTGTATGACTATTATGTATCCATGGGCGCCCGCAGGTAGGGGCAGGGGGGGCGCTTGCCCCCCCCTGGAAATGCCAAGAAAAATATATTAAATATTTTCTAAGAAAATATTTATATCCTAAACTTGCTGAAAAGTATCCAACTGCCTCCTAAAGGGTGAAATTTTTATTTGTGTGCATGATAAAAGGTTGCACACTCTCTGGGTTATGTATGCTCAGTGTACACCGGGAGAAAATCAACTCCAACAAAACCGATTTTATGGAAAAGGTTGTTCATAATTTTGGTAGTGACCACAGACGACTACAATTCCTATTCAAATGAGCAGTGTAGGTGATGCTCGAAACACCGTTTTCAAATTAGGTACAACATTTACTTCAGTGTGCTTTTTTCTTCATTCTATCATGTTTCTGTTATAAATAAAATAAATGATTGTTATCATGTGCATTGTATGTATATACAATATATATTTGCATTTTCCATTACAGAAAATGCAACACTAAACTTGCTTAGAATTAACCTGCTGGTTCCTAAGGGGTCAAAAGTTTTTTGCTTGCTCCGGTCCCTACCTATTAATACATTAAATTTTGCCCCCCCTTGGAAAAAATCCTGCGGGCGCCCATGTATGTATCCAGTATAATTATCTATAAATATATAATAATAACTATGTACACATCTAATATTAACTAATATAAGTATATATTTATAAAATATCTGTTTTATTTTAGCTTCCGAAAACGGAGGAGGAGTGGACAAATATTGCTCATGATTTTGGTAGAGGGAATTTCCTTAACTGCATAGGAGCTATTGACGGGAAGCATATGTGCGTACGCAAACCTGCTAATTCTGGTTCAACTTTCTACAATTGCAAACATACGTTCAGCATTGTATTAATGAATGGCGGTAGTAAATGCCAACTATGAATTCATAATGGTAGACAGTGGAGCTAACGGCCGTGTATCTGATGGCGGAGTACTGTATCACACGAAATTCTGGAAAATGTTTCAGTCAGATGTTTTAGGCATTCTCCCGCCATCTACGCTACCAAACACGGAAGAAGTGTATCCTTATATTTTCGTGTGTGATGAAGTATTTGCACTACACACAAATGTGAGAAACCTTACAATAAAATAGACCTGACAGAAAATCGTCGAATCTTTAACTACAGGCTGTCTCGGGCCAGTCGTGTGGTGGAGAATGCATTCGGAATACTTACGACGCGATTTGCTGAAATGCAAAAAGCAATCTCTCTGGATCCAGAAAAACAAACAAGATAACATTGGCATGCTGTTATTTACATAATTACCTATTGAAAAAGAATCGTCAGGCATACGTAAAAGCATTAGCTGCACTGATGCCACCCAAAACATTACAAACACAATCCAAGCAGATAACACGATAGAAATACAGGCAGTTAACATTAAAACAAGCTCAAAACACACTACACTCATCAACATTTACATCCCACCAGATAGTTCACCTCAGGTGCCAGCCAATTACAATCCACAGTTACACAATCTGGTCTCTCTCACTAATGTCATCTTAGGAGGAGACTTTAGCGCTAAAGACACTAGTTGGTACCTGCACAACCAAAGTAACACCAGAGGCGCCAACATAGCCACACAACTAAACAGCCTCTTCATTCTTAACAATACAGAAGAACATACACACACACCACATCAAGCAGGATACTCAAACTCCTCCCCAGACATAACGTTCTGTTCCCCCTCACTAGCAACACATACACACTGGAGAACAGAAAAACAACTGTCATCAGACCACCTGCCCATCATCATTACAACACGTTCTACACTCTGCCCCAACAGCCTTAGACACACTTACAGAAATTGCAAGAAAGCTGATTGGGAACAGTTCAAAATACAGACTGAGGAACAATTCACCACATTAAACAGCACACCCATCATAAACATCAATACAACACTCAAGACATTTAATCAGATCATCAATAATGCAAACAAATACATACCCAAGGGCAACATTAGGAAATACAACCCAAATTAAACTAGAGAAATAGCCCCCTCATAAGGCAACGTAACAACCTCAAACATGACACACAAACATCACACACAGAAGCCATAAGACAGCAGATACAACAGCTCAACACAGAAATAAACAACAAACTCAAAGAAAAACAAACATAAGCATTTAGGAAATTCATAACAACACTAACCCACTCCACAGATACATCCAGGCTATACAAGAATATAAACAGCTTTACCCACTCTAACAGCGGCATTCACACCTCACACGCGGCTATTTGTCGCAGCCAAAATAATATCCCAACATACACACAACAAGCTAACATTCTAGTTAATCACTACGCAAAGATAAGTCACTTAAACAGAGACAACAACCAGAAACACGCAGACAGACAAACAGCCAGACACAAGAAAACCTACAGACTCGACACGACCATTACACCCTTCAATACAGACCAGACCACCAAGATCATCAAAAACATTAAGAATTCGAAGGCTACTGGACCAGACAACATATCTAACATACACCTTAAACACTTGGGTCCATAGGGAATACTAGCTCTCACAAATATCAGCACATATTCATACCAACACTGTATTATTCCTGACATATGGAAACAAGGTAAAGTTATTATACTACTCAAACCAAACAAAAATCCAACAGAACTAGCTTCCTACAGACCCATTACTTTACTATGCACACCTTCCAAAGTAACAGAAAGACTAATCTTACAAATCACCAACCCACACATACGACTATCGCCTACTCAACATGGATTCAGACCTCACCACTCAACCACGACATTATTCACTAATCACGCAGCACATCATGGATGGCATCAACTCCAAACGACCAGCTCAACGTACACTATTAGTAACAATAGACATTAGTAAAGCATTTGATGCTATCCCACGCTTCCTCTCATAAACAAAATACTCAACACAAACATGCACAATAACATCAAAAGGTGGCTGAGCAACCATCTTTCAGGAAGATACTCACACGTCACATTTAATGGCAAGTCATCCAAAAACAAGCTTTTTCCGAACGGGGTCCCTCAAGGCTCTGTTCTCTCACCAACACTGTTCAACTTATACAATATACATGCATGACATTCCAACACCCATAGATAACACGCTTACCTTATCATCATATGCAGATGACATCACTCTAACATCCACCCACAACAACATCGACACCGCTACAAATAACCTACAAACATACATAAACAGTATACAAGACTGGCTCACACACAATAGACTCAAAGTAGCGCCCACAAAATCAACCATCACCTTGCTTAAAAGCAACACAAAAGAACACCAGGTAACTCCACAGCTTACACTAAACAACACCAACATTCCACACACTCACAGGACCAAAATATTTGGGGTCACATACAACACATCATTATCTTTTGCAAACCACATCCAGGACATTAAAATCAAATGTACGTCAAGACTTAACACGCTTAGGGTACTAACAGGCACAAACTTTGGACACCAGCAGGAAACAACAACACTCATATACAAACAATATATTCGCTCAGTTGTGGACTATGCTAGCCCATGCTGGGCACCCATTATCTCAAACACACTCATAAACACCTTACAGACAATACAAAACAACGCACTTCGTATCATTACAGGATGCACTCAAACAACACCAATAGAACACCTGCACACAGAAACAAAAATACTGAAAGTTAGGGAACATTTAGACATGAGGGGAACACAATTTATGGCAGCAGCGACAACTAACCCACAACACCCTTGCCACTACATATGCAATCATGCACCGACACCTCACACCATTAAGGTAACACCAGAGAGACATTATAACCAAATACTCCATTCCATACCACGCCCCACAGACATCACACAGTACAGAAAACACATATACACACACCTAACCCACAAAGCACTGACACGACTCGGTCCGAATGCGGTCCTAGGTGCAAAGCCGCCACCCATTAACAGGTCAGAGATCAGCCTGAGCAGATCGGATCGAATTAACTTAACACGATTCCGATGTGGACATCACCCCAACTTACGGACACATAAACACAGACTAGACAACTCCACAGACGACACCTACCACCTGTGCCAGGACACACCACAAACAATTGAACTCATTATGACAGACTGTACCGCTCCAGCACAACAACGAACACAACACAACTATGGAAAAACTATACGCGCTTACGACATGGTATCGTATGTTATAATGTTATAATGTTTCAGACCAACAAAGACCCTAGGATCCACTCATGGCTGGTCTACCTAACTGTGTTCGTAATTGTGTATTGTGTATGTCCTCCGTGGTGGCGGAGGGGACCTACAATTTTACGTGGGTTCCGAACCACAAGAACATAAGAAATTTATGTAAAAACTACCTGTACATTGGCAACGACCAATTTTTACAGAACTAAATAATTATCAATTTAAAACTAATTAATTATCGATTTAAAACTAAATATAGAATCTCTGGATCCAGAGGATCAAGTCATAATAGACTACTATCCACAAATATGTTACACTCTATATTTATAACCGACATGCAAATATATCAGATCCAAAGAATCCAGTCAATTTCATTACGGTATCCATCAATACTAGTACCTTGCCAAACAAAAATAAGTCACGGTCCATATCGATTGCGGACCAAGTCAAAATTTACCACCATATACATTACAATATATATACTTAGGAGGAAAAGTGTAGGCGTGGCTGTAAAGACTGTACAGTAATGTAGAAATGTGATACCTTTATTTCATAATTAAATATAAATTACACTAGGCAACAAAGATTTTGTTACAGAAGACCAAATAGGTGCTCCTAGCTAATTTCGGTATGCTGATTTCAAATCTATAATTAGATTTTTTCTATCACGTCTAGATTTTGTGTAAAATGCAAATCACTTTTAGTAAAATTTTCTACCACGTCTAGATTTTGGTTTTAATCGGCTTAATGCCAGTAATATGAAACTTGCTTTTCAAGGTTAAAGCAATTTTTTTTGCCAACTATATACAAATTCGAACAATTTTGATAAATAAAATTTATCCCGAGTTGGCAACACTGAGTCAAGAGCATAGTAACGGGCAACGGCCCAACGGTCAGTGTCTACGTGACAGTCAAGCAGAACGGTTGTTGAAGCTCTCTGCTGATGAGCAAGTGACAGGTTGTGGTGACTTGTGTGTTTTTATAGCATTTGTTTTGTACTACGGTGTGTATTTCTTTTTATTTTGCACATCGTAATAATTACTTTCTACGTTTTTCTCAGATATTGTATGGTAATTCAAAATGGCATCAAATAGACGTGCTTGTGTAAATCACCCAGACAACTTCTGCTTTGTCTGTGGACAATATACACCTAAGCCACAACGTAGAAACATAACAACAAAGATTAAACTTGCCTACAAGTGTTATTTTGACTGTAAGTTAGGAGACCAACAGAGGGACTGGGCACCACATATTTGCTGTGCACAGTGCAATGCAATGTTAATAGCTTGGATGAATGGTAAAAGAAAAGCTATGCCGTTCTCAGTCCCCATGGTTTGGCGTGAGCCGAAAAATCACTTCAATGATTGTTATTTTTGTTTGACAAAGATTGCTGGTTTCACAAAGAAAAACAAATCAAAGATCACGTACCCAAACTGCGAATCAGCAATGAAACCAGTACCACATGATGAAACAAATCCATCACCAGTTCCACCAGCAACGATAACAGACAGCAGTTCATCTGAAGATTCTGCTAGTGATATAGAAACAGGGAAAGATGGCATATATGTTCCAGATGCAAATATTTCCCCACATTTGTTAAGTCAAGCGGAGTTAAATGACTTAGTGCGCGATTTGGAATTACCAAAAGAAAAGGCAGAGTTGCTTGGTTCAAGACTTCAAGAATTTAATCTTCTCCAACCAAACACCAAAGTTTCCCATTTCCGCCATCGCCATTTGCAGTTTTCATCATTTTACTTACAGGAAGAAAACGTTTGTTTCTGCCACGATATCAGTGGTCTGATGCAAGGGATTGGCTGTCGCTATGATCCAAAAGAATGGAGACTGTTCATTGACTCTAGTAAAGCTAGCCTTAAAGCTGTATTACTGCACAACGGCAATGAAAACCTTCAATACCTGTAGCACATGCCACTGGCCTTAATGAGACTTATGAATCGATGAAACTGCTGCTAAGACTCATCAAATATAAGGACCACACATGGAATATTTGTGGCGACCTTAAAGTTGTATCATTACTTCTTGGGTTACAGTTGGGCTACACAAAGCATATGTGCTTTTTGTGTCTATGGAACAGCAGAGATGACAAGAACCACTACAAAAAAATGATTGGCCATCTAGAACTGAACATGTTGTTGGTAAATACAATGTGAAACACCCAGCACTTATTGACCCTCAGAAAGTACATCTTCCACCACTTCACATTAAACTTGGCCTTATGAAAAATTTCGTGAAGGGTATGGATCATCAAGGTAGTGGTTTCCAATATTTAAAGGATAAATTCAAAGGAATATTGACAGATGCTAAGCTAGAAGCTGGAGTTTTCACTGGACCACAGATCCGCAGTGTCATCCACGACTCATCGTTTCCATCTAACCTAAATGAGAATGAACTAGGAGCATGGACATCTTTCGTTGAAGTTGTCAAAAATTTTCTTGGAAACCACAAAGCTGAAAACCACCGTAAACTCGTAGAAAACATGCTTAAATCTTATGAAATAATGGGATGCAGAATGTCTTTGAAAATTCATTTTTTACATTCTCATCTTGACTTCTTCCCGGCCAACCTTGGGGCTGTAAGTGACGAGCATGGTGAGCGCTTCCACCAACAGATCTCAGTTATGGAAAACAGATACCAAGGTAATTTCAACCCAAATATGATGGGAGATTATTATTGTTGGTTCCTGCAGAAGGAGAGCTCGTCATCCTACAAGCGACAAAGGAAGAGGACACACCAAAGTTTCACTTAAGAACAGGAATTTGCCTTTCAGTAGTAACAACAAAATACTAACGCGCTTTGGGTGGATGGTTGGGCGCAGGGGTGGTAACTCCGCCAGCGGAATTCCGCTGTCTGTCTTAAGCCAGAATAAAGGAGGAAAGACATCCCTGTTCACTAATTATTTAAGTATGCTTAACATAAAACGTGGCACGGAAAAGTAGCTTAGACGGCTTTCGTAATAGAAGCGGGTGAGAAAAAAAATGAAAAATAGGGGTTTTCGGTTACACAAAATCTGGACGTGATAGAGAAATTTTGATATCAGATCTGAAATCAGCATCAGCGCTTTAGTAGGAATCAGTAGTTCACGTGTCTGTAACAAAAAAAAAGTTGAAATTTGTTGCCTAGTGTTATTAATTAATTGAATTAAATATCTACAAAATTGCCTCGGGATTGGCGACATAGCCTAATGGGAATGAAATGATTGCCATACATACATAGAAGCCGTATGTAGGCATCGGGCCTACATAACCACGAGAAACATTTATTATTTCACGTGATCAAAATTTTCCATTGCTAACTGTGGTGCCGCGTTTGTTAGCCGGCTAAAGATAAAGTAAAGGCCAATTTGAGGCTTTATTCAACATAAACATAGCATAGATCTGAAACACAGAAAACAATAATTAGTAAAGACTTGTTACACAGAAAACAATAATTAGTAAAGACTCATTACATTCCTCTCTTCTTTTATAATACGTGATACATTGCACGGTAAGAAACAAAACGACAAGTTCAAGATATTTTGGAAGAAAGAAGAGTCTACAAGTTTAGGCGTTGAGCTGGGTATCTGATTCGAGTGCTTCTTCTCAGAGGGGGACTCGTCTCGGAGGTTACTGACACAGGTGGGCCTCTCTCGACTTCGACTGGAGTCGCTTCGACGGGAGCTGTTGGGACCGTGTGTCGGCGGATCTCAGCGGGTTCTGAGTCGTCCGTTAGCGGGGTGGAATTGATTGGCGGACTGGGTACGGGGGGTTCATAGTGATTCGTGTCATCCGTATTGCTACGTCCCGCCGGTGCCAGGTCCCTGATGGATACGGTATCTTCTCTCCCATTCGGATGCCGTATAAACGCGTAGTTGGGGTTTGCCTCAATTAACTCAACTTCCTCGACGAGGGGGTCGTTCTTGGATCGGCGAATGAATTGGCGAAGGAGTACAGTTCCCGGAGAAGACAGCCACGTCGGTAGTGCAGAACCGGTAGAAGTACGCCGCGGGTGCGTGAATAGACGCTCGTGAGGAGTTTCGTTCGTGGCCGTACACAGCAGCGATCTAATCGAGTGCAGCGCGTCTGGTAGGACGGACTCCCATTGCGACATCGGCAACCCGCGATCTTCTATGGCTAGTTTGATGGTGTTCATGATGATTCCATTGTAACGTTCGCATTGCCCGTTTCCTTGGGGGTGATACGGCGTTGTGCGACTAGTCGCGATACCATGTTTAGTTAGGAACAGTTTTAGTTCCGAAGACATAAACGATGTCCCTCGATCTGTGTGGATGTAAGAGGGAGTTCCGAAGGTAGAAAATAACTCGGTGAGACGGGCGATAACGGTTGACGTGTTCGTATCACGGCACGGGAAGGCAAAAGGAAAGCGTGAATACTCGTCGATTACTGTTAGGATGTAAGGTCGCGAAGTTGCGCTCGGAAGCGGGCCTTTAAAGTCGATGTTAAGTCGGTCAAACGGGGACATGGCCCGTATTAAGTGACTAACTTCTGGTTTATAGTACTGTGGCTTACATTTAGCGCATGTTTGGCATTCCGACGTAACTCGTTTGATGTCATCCACTGAGAATGGTAGGTTCCTAGCTCTCACAAAATGAGTCATTCGGCGGACTCCTGGGTGTATCAGATTAACATGCAGCTGGGCGAGGGATATTCTTGGAGTAGCAGCGCAAAAGGATCGCGACAATGCGTCTGCGGCTCGGTTCTCGGGGCCCGGTCTGTATTTTATTGTGAATGAGTAGCCGGCTAGTTCTACACGCCAACGGAGAATCTTATCGTTCTTAATACGACCAGTAGCTTTTCCATCGAACATGAAAGATACGCTCCGCTGGTCGGTGACGACAGTAAAGTGTCGATAAGCTAAGAAGTGCTTCCACTTGCGAATGGATTCGATTACAGCGTATGCCTCCTTTTCAACGATGTGATGGCGACGTTCTGTGTTATTCAGAGCGCGAGAAAAGAACGCCACCGGGCGGCCGTTCTGGGTGAGGGTGGCTCCGATTGCTGAAGAGGAAGCGTCCGTCTCCACAGTGAACGGCAGTTCTTCATCGATTGAACCGACGACAGCTTTCGAGATATCATCTTTGAGTGTTTGGATCGTTGATACTTCCTCGCGAGTTAATGGGAATGATGAAACGTTGAGCAGAGGTTTGATCTTGAGGGAATAGTTCTGAATCCATTTAGCATAGTATGCGAATAGTCCGATTACGCGTTGTAGAGACGACTTGTTGCGAGGAGTTTGAAGTTCTTGTAGTGGCCGGAGGCGTTCGGGATCGGGCCGCAATACGCCATGAGAGATAGAATATCCGAGCAGGTGCACTGATGTCATCGAAAGCTTGCATTTTTCCTTGTTTAGACTCAGATTTACTCGTTTAGCGGCTTCCCAGAAATGTCGAAGGTTCTCATCGTGCTCTTCCCAAGTGGTTCCGCAGATGGTGAGATCGTCGAGGTAGGCGTATGTTGATGATAAGTTGTTCGAGGATATGAATTCGTTCATGACGCGCTGGAAGGCCGCGGCTCCGTTAGTTACTCCCATAGGGATCCTTCTGAATTGGTATAGATTTCCGTCAGCCTCGAATGCTGTGAAAGGTCGTTCAGACGGATCGATTTCTACCTGGTAGTATGCGCTTGACAGATCAATTACGCTGTAGTATTTGTGTTGTGAGACTTTGTTGGCTATATCATCGATTCGCGGAAGAGGATATGCATCTAGCATGGTAAATCGGTTGACGGTTTGAGAGAAATCGATTACCATGCGTTTTTTTTTTGTTTCGGTAGATGTGATGACTACTTGAGCACGCCAGGGTGAGTTACTGGGTTCAATTATCTCATCCCTGAGTAGCTTTTCGATTTCTTTCCCAATGAAAATTTTGTCCTCAGAGCAAAATCGTCTGGACTTCGTGGCGATGGGACGACAATCGGCAGTTAAGTTGCCGAATAGTGGTGGGGCTGAAATTCTTGATCGAGTAAGGCCGCATATATGGAGTGCTGGCTCCGGACCTCCGAAATTGATGTTCAATTCCTTGTGTCTGATTAAGAATGGGGTACCGAGTATTATGTCAGCGCACAGATCCGACAAGACGGATAGTTCGAGCTTTTCGTAGTCGCGGTCTCCCATCGTAACCTTCACTGTACATCGACCTGAGATGGCTGCGGATAGATTAGGCGAAGCCATTGATACGACGCCCGAGTGCGGAAGAATGGGCAGCTCTAAGTGTTTGGCTAGATCCTCACGAATGAAGTTGTCCGAGCTGCCAGTATCCAACAAGGCGAGACACGAACGGCCGTTGACGAGGATATCGACTGTTGAGTTGGTAGGCATGGAGGAGCTACACGATAGAGTGGTACTAATGGTCGCTAATGCTGCGGCTGAATGAGACGCTGTGGTTTTATCCTGTTTTTGACGTGCCGAGGAAGTACTTGAGCGGCAGACTTTGGCCCAGTGGCCGGTCTTTTCACATTTCGCACAGATAGAATCCTTTGCTGGACACCTGCTTCGTGGGTGGCGTCGAGACCCGCAGAAGAAGCACAGAGCGGCTTTGTTGTCGAAATTCGTAGCGGCTGAAGAGTTTGGGAGATCGTCTCCTTGGACGCAGGCAGGCCGGGCAGAGTCAGTAGTCGGCGACGGTTCGTGGCGAGAGCCAGTGGCTGCAACAGCACCGTAATGAGTGAGGTACGATTCTGAGTTTTTCTGGGCCTGATCTAATGTTCGAGCCTGGACGATAGCCTTTTCCAGTGAGAGTGTGTCATTTTCGAGTAAGCGGGTACGGATGGCGCTATCTCTAATTCCTCGGATGAAAGCGTCTCTCACAGATGAACTCCTGTTTTCGTCGGCGGAAACCGATTTGAAGTTGCAGTCATTGGCTAGTTGTTGAAGAATTTGCAAGTACTCATCGAGGGTTTCCTCGGGCTTTTGGTGACGGGTGGACAACAGGTGGCGAGCGCATACCTCGTTTGGCTTCTTGACGTAGGTGGCCTCTAAGGCTGCCATGGCATCTCATAAGTAGAGCAGTCTTGAATGATATCAGCGACATCGGGGCCGATATGTATGAATAGAACCTCCAATTTATTGGGGTTGTGTTCGGCGATAGTACTCAAGAAATATTTGAATCCGCGCGACCATAATTTCCATAGTTTCCCAGCTTGGGGAGAATTCGGAGAAGTAATAAATTTATCCGGGCGAATCACCTTCTCCATGATATAGTAAGATTACTGGATGAATATTTGCTTGCTGTATCTGAAAGGCCGACTGAATGGCTGATTGAAATGTTGAATAAATTGTGGTGCCGCGTTTGTTAGCGGGCTAAAGATAAAGTAAAGGCCAATTTGAGGCTTTATTCAACATAAACATAGCATAGATCTGAAACACAGAAAACAATAATTAGTAAAGACTTGTTACACAGAAAACAATAATTAGTAAAGACTCATTACATTCCTCTCTTCTTTTATAATACGTGATCACAGAAAACAATAATTAGTAAAGACTTGTTACACAGAAAACAATAATTAGTAAAGACTCATTACACTAACTCATGAGATTACATCAAGGCGAGGGTCAACAACCTTTGCCAAGTCAGCAATTTATACTAAAATACGAAGATTATATTATAGCGGCTCTGGCTCGGAGCTCTTTATGTTACAGCGAACGCTTTAAACAGGGAAGATGTGCTTTTGTCTTCCCTAAAGTTCTGAGTGAATTCCTTATGATATAAAACCTAATAACTATAAAAAGGATAGGCCTATTCCTTCAGGGTTTAATTAGTGACTGCCTATATTAGTTACAAAGTGTCAACTCGCAGTGTAGGCTCCATTGTAACGGCCCTACATCGAAGAAGACCGTCACGCCCTACATCGAAGCAAACTAAAGCCCAGCGAAAACAAGGTGGGAAAAATTTCTTTCGTTCACATATAGGCATCTAAAATCCTGAGGCTAGAATTACCGAAAACAATTAAATATAAAGAGGTCCTTTGAAGACCTACACATACATAACTCTCTAAGAAAAAACATAGGGCTTTTGTCGTTAACTCTCCACTGAGTTCTGCTGGAAATTTCCAATGGATGAGGGTATCAGGCAATCAACCCATAGCCCTATATAGTTTTTTTCACAACATCATCACTAGTGCGCTGAACCTCTGGTCCACTCCGGAGAGGGCGATTGGTTACCTGCGTGCCGCCGGCTTGCTCGATCGGGGTGGGCTGATCGGCTAAACAACAACAACAACAACTGCGGAAATGTCAACTTGTGGAGAATATTGACACTGGTGAGCTTATTGAAAGATCTGACAGAACTCCAAATATGTTGCTCCCCTTAAGAAAAGGAACATTTCGTGAAGTCAATAAAAGTGCAAAGAGAGAGAGATGGTATGATATGGTATGATATGGTACCTAGTTGCAGGTGGGTGATGGGATAACCCATCTGTTAAAATGAATTAAGTCAATAATTAATTACTTAATATGATAAACATAAATAAATTACTTAAATTTTATTTGTAAAACTTTGTAATGAAATAGAACAAATAACAGCAGTATTATGATGTATGTGTTTACTTACCTCGCTTTGTTCAATTGAAGTCATACTCTGTCTTGGTTTCTCTTGACCTTGAAGAAACTTCATCTCTTCAAAAACCAGGAGCATAGTTTATATACATCGTCTGAGCCAGCTCCAGAACGCTTTGAATCCTCAATTTTCCGTAGCTCTTTCCTAAAATTTGACCGAAGAGTATTTTTTTTTCTTTACATCGTCAACTGTTGCATCCGCCTTTATTTGCCTATAAACTGCGACCAGTTTATCGTAAGTAGAGAATATTCATTAGTGATTAGTGTCTTCATGTTGATGCCTTTATTTTTCATGTTTGTGTTTATGTTTTGTTTGTATGTTTCAGAGTTCCATCATTGTTTAACGTTATGGATATTGGTCAATAAACGTAATAACAAAAAGTGGAATCTTATTTATGATGGGACTTTTGTAAATATATCTAAGTAAATAAGTCTTATTTATAATACAGGGTGATCAAAAAGTCGATGTACACCTATATTACTCTGAGAGACAAAAGTGCATACATACAAGAAGTTAGATATTTTAATAAAAATTATACGATATCGGGCAATATTACAGTAACACAAATTGCACGATATCGTATAATTTTTTATTACAAGCGCCGAGTAATGGGCATGTTTGCCCACTATTCTAAATGGATCGGAAAATTTTCCGAGAAAGTACGACCTTTGGTTGAAAATAAAACACACCCCTCCCTCTTAACGTAATTAATGCTTTCGAAAATCTTAAAAGTGATATTGCTAATTCTGTTGTTGTTGCCATTGATGATAATATTCCTTTTGTAGTAGAAACTGATGCGTCTGATTACGCAATAGCTGCTCAACTTTGTCAAGCTGGACGTCCAGTCGCCTTTTTCGCCCGGACTCTGTCGCCCTCTGAAAGGAATCATTCCTCTATAGAAAAAGAAGCATACGCCATTGTTGAGTCTATCCGAAAATGGCGGCATTACGTACTTAGTAAACACGTTAAACTAGTAACGGATCAAAGGTCAGTAGTGTTTATGTTTGACACTAAACATAAAGGAAAAGTTAAGAACGAGAAAATCATGAGATAGAGACTTGAATTATCAAGTTTCAGTTATGACACTGTATGTGAAAAATGCTCTGTATGAATTGGTCCCCAATTAACCCACCCCTAATATCTCCAGTCTAACTATAGAGTAGATTAAGTCTAGCCTTTTAGGGGTCAGCCTAGAGATTCCGGAAATGGTCCAGAGCGGGCAGAGTAAATTGAGGTCCACAGTAGGATTCCTCACCAAATTAGGTTAGGGTAATTTACCTTCACCTTTGTTAAGCTATGAGTTGATGCTAGGTCTTAGACCACAATGTAGACCTAATTTGTCTGACCCAGCTTAATTTATGTCCCTTAATTAACTGGGCTAAAAAACACAACTGATCACTTACCGAGTGTTATTAGACAGTCCCTCTTCTCTTTGCTCAATTGTTGATAGCGTACTTGCTGGTAGGTATCTTTTTCCTTAGCCTCTCCCTTCTCCCCGTTCCGTCTTGTTGCCTCGTTGCTTCTTTTCGTTCTCCTCCCTTCCCCCTGTCCTCTTTTTCGCGGGGCTTTTTCCACCAGCGTCCTCGGTTTTTTTTCGGTTGGTTGATCTGTAATGTATGTGTATTACCGAGTACGCTCTATCACACAGTATATAAATACTAATGTGGAGAATAACTCTGGTGAGCAACCAATTGGTTTCATCCACCCAGTTATTGACATAAAAGGAATTTAATAATTGTTAGTTTAACTACCTACCTACTCAGTGGACCATTTTCGTTATCTCCCAACTACCCACACGTATCAGTTTTTCATACTGTATATCGACCCGGAAGAGAAAATATAGCTCCAGATACGCTTTCTCGCACATTTATAGCATCTATTAATAAACATCATTTAGAAGAGTTTACACATTGCCTTGTGCCATCTCAGAGTAACTAGAATGAGGCACTTTGTTAGAAGCCGGAACCTCCCATATTCAATTGAAGATGTAAAAAAGTTATTTCAAAATGCACTGTATGCACCTAGTGTAAACCGAAGTATTTAAATAGTAATCAAGGTCAGTTAATGAAAGCTACACAACCTTTCGAAAGATTTATTGAATTTAAAGGTCCTTTGCCTTCCAATTCCCGTAATCGTTATCTGCTAACGATAGTAGACGAATTTTCGAGGTTTCCTTTCGCGTTTTCATGTGCGAACACTTCTGCTGAAACTGTAGTTGATTGTCTTAGTCAACTTTTTGCTATCTTTGGTGCACCCGCGTATGTGCACTCCGATAGAGGTTCCTCCTTTATGTCGTATACACTTAAACAGTTTTTGAACTCACGCGGAGTGGCCACTAGTAGAACGATCTCATATAATCCCCAGGGAAATGGTTTAGTTGAGAGATATAACGGAATTATATGGAAATGAGTAAATTTAACTTTGGCTTCAAGAAAACTCGCTGTTGGGAAACGGTTTTGCCCAATGTATTACACAGCATACGATCTCTTTTATGTACTTCTACAAACTGCACCCCTCATGAAAGATTATTTAATTATCAGCGTCGATCTCCAAATGGCCATTCCATACCTACGTGGCTTACCGCCCCGGGTAAAGTATTATTGAAAAATTATACAAGTCAGTCTAAATATGAGCCTCCAGTTGAAGAAGTAGAACTCATTGAGGCTAATTCCGAATATGCTCATGCTCGTCTCCCGGGAAGCCGAGAGACTACTGTCTCGCTTAAGCACCTCGCCCCTCCTGGGGAATCTGAAACTCGAGAATATGAAAATACTAACGAATGTGATGGTGTGTTAAACAACCATCCCCCGTCACCTACCATCCTGCCCTCAAATCCGTCACCCACCATTGCTCCCTCTAATCCCTCACCGGTCAACGCTCCTCAGACTTCAGTAGATGATGATAATCAAAATACAGGGTCCCCTATGACTGAATTACGGCGATCAGGGCGTACTCGGTGTCCGCCTAGTTATTTTGAGAACTATATTGTTCAATCTAAGTAGGAGGGAAAAATGTAATATTATTTTGCAGGTTTATGATAACTTTATTAGAATGTTATACCTAAGTAAAATCATTTATGTTTATATTCAATTCGATTAAACTGATGAATCCGACGATGTCTGAATTAAACTGATGAGATGTGATATACTTTATTATATCAAGGTAATGATATTTTCTTTGATGTAATTAATCCTAATCTGTAGTATAAACAATTCATATAAATGCCCTATGTTTACTATACCTATATTATTATTATTATTATTATAACTTGCGTCATTGGTTATATATATATATTGTGTACCATAACTATATTACTGTTATTTACAGTACAGGGTGTCCCAGAATTAACTATCTATTTCAATGAAATCGGACAAATTTTTTAAAAACACACTTTTATTTATGTTTATCATGTTTAATATGTGTTAAAAATGTATAAATTTCTAAATTTTGTTCATAATTTTATTTTCATAATTTTTTCATTATCTGGTCCAATGAAAGACCGTCTGAAGTCATAGAATGGCAAAGAGACTCTCCAAAAGTTAACGTGTGGCTTGGAATGACCAAATCCAAAATTTATGGCCCATTCTTCTTTGCGGAGCAACTGTAACAGGTACCGTCTACCTTGATATGCTTCAGCAGTTTCTCGAACCACAGCTTCTTGATGATGGCATTCTTGATAATGTTGTGTTTCAACAAGATGGAGCACCATGTCATTATGCTCTAATTGTTCGAGAATACCTCAACAGACGCCTTCCGAATCGGTGGATTGGACGTGGAGGACCTCGACCTTGGCCTCCGCGTTCTCCGGATTTGACACCCCTGGATTTCTTTGCATGGGGTTTCATAAAAACAAAGGTTTATCGCCAAAAGATCAATAGTTTAGCTGAACTTAAAGAACGCATCCAGTTGGCAGTGCGGGAGATAACACCTGAAATGCTTCAAAATGTGTTTCGCGGCGCTGAGGATAGATTTGAAATTTGCAGAGATACAGACGGTGCACATGTTGAAACTTCTCAATAAAGTTTTGACTTATGATTTATAAATCTATTTGTTTTTGTATCATAATTTAGTAATAAACACAAAATTATGTCAGTTTTTATTAAATTTGTCCGATTTCATTGAAATAGATAGTTAATTCTGGGACACCCTGTTATATTAATTAATCTGATTTTGGAAATGTTTGAAAGTAGGTGTATTAATTGTATTAATATTTAATAGTAACTAGGTATAGCATTGCTAAGGGGCAAAGTACGATGTATGATTGCTCTCTTCAGCCCCCTTATTCTAAATTTTAATTAATTTTGTGAAAACAAATTCTATATTTTTTTGAGTGAACTCAAATGAAAAGTCGTCAGCACTTGATCATATTGGACCCGTTGTCTGTTGCAATGGATACAACGTGTGCAGATCCCAAGTCGTAGTCGGTTAACACAGACTGAATGGTTTGTTTCAAAACATTTCCTATGAAATTAATTATTTATTACTGATTTAGATTTAAAGTAACATTCTTTTACATATACTGTAATATTGTACTATATATATATATATATATATATATATATATATATTATATATATATATATATATATATATAATATTTAGGAGAAATCCAATGACAAGGAGGAATGTAAATGCCATGAAAAGTCTTCTTTAATGCGCAACGTTTCGAGCAATACGCTCATCATCAGGCTAGATAATAACAATATGAAATTAGAATCAATAAATAAATGTGAACAAGTCAAAATAATTTCCATAAAACCTATTCAGTAAAAGCAAATTTTAAAAAGACTAAAAGAAGAGGGTTAAATTCAAAGTTATAAAAATTTACATATAAAATTAACCAGAAATTTAAAAAGCTATTTTTAAATTACATATAGTAAATTTGAAATTAGTACACTGGAATAATTAACACTAATACAATGGAATAATTAACACTACGAACCTTTCAATGCTGGTTCCGAGGCACGAGTAATTTAAAACAAAACAAAACAGGAAACAAGCTATGGGTTGGGCGGTTGGAGTTATAAGTTAGGGAGGGGGAGGGGAGTTGGGGAGGGGGGGTTATAAAAATTTAGAGGGACAGCTGAGGAATCCACGTTTAGAGAAGGGGTCAATGTTTTAATATAAAGAGATTCCAAAATTCTAAGTGAGTTAGGACAAGAATTACAACCGAGAATTTTAAAATTATCTAAAGTGACATCAGTTTTACATTTTATACTGTGTTCCCGAATACTGGAGGCTTCTTTTTTATTTAAAATTTTACCTGTTCGGCAACTTATTCCCATATGCGAATAAAATCTAGTCCTGAGGAGCGCACGGTGCTGCCAATGTAAGTACCAAGGAGACACCTTGGGCAGGTAAATAAATATACAACCCGCTACGCAACGAATCAGGAGTTCGATCCTTCGCTGAGAAAAAGCTACCTAAGACATTTTGTTAATAAATATAATGCGAAAATCAGTATGATAAAAAAATTTTCTTAACAACTTTGTAAATTTAAGTTTATCCCATGAATAAAGAATTTAAATTTACAAAGTTGTTAAGAAAATTTTTTTATCATACTGATTTTCGCATTATATTTATTAACAAAATGTCTTTAGGTAGCTTTTTCTCAGCGAAGGATCGAACTCCTGATTCGTTGCGTAGCGGTGTTGTATATTTATTTACCTGCCCAAGGTGTCTCCTTGGTACTTACATTGGCAGCACCGTGCGCTCCCTCAGGACTAGATTTTATTCGCATATGGGAATAAGTTGCCGAACAGGTAAAATTTTAAATAAAAAAGAAGCCTCCAGTATTCGGGAACACAGTATAAAATGTAAAACTGATGTCACTTTAGATAATTTTAAAATTCTCGGTTGTAATTCTTGTCCTAACTCACTTAGAATTTTGGAATCTCTTTATATTAAAACATTGACCCCTTCTCTAAACGTGGATTCCTCAGCTGTCCCTCTAAATTTTTTATAACCCCCCTCCCCAACTCCCCTCCCCCCTCCCCTAACTTATAACTCCAACCGCCCAACCCATAGCTTGTTTCCTGTTTTGTTTTGTTTTAAATTACTCGTGCCTCGGAACCAGCATTGAAAGGTTCGTAGTGTTAATTATTCCATTGTATTAGTGTTAATTATTCCAGTGTACTAATTTCAAATTTACTATATGTAATTTAAAAATAGCTTTTTAAATTTCTGGTTAATTTTATATGTAAATTTTTATAACTTTGAATTTAACCCTCTTCTTTTAGTCTTTTTAAAATTTGCTTTTACTGAATAGGTTTTATGGAAATTATTTTGACTTGTTCACATTTATTTATTGATTCTAATTTCATATTGTTATTATCTAGCCTGATGATGAGCGTATTGCTCGAAACGTTGCGCATTAAAGAAGACTTTTCATGGCATTTACATTCCTCCTTCTCATTGGATTTCTCCTAAATATTAAATTGAAGCTTTGTAGAAGCAAACCGCATGACTATATATATATATATATATATATATATATATATATATATATATATATTTTTTATTTATTTATTTATTTATTTGTGTGAAATGTAAAATAATTTTTGTGTGAAATGTAAATAATTTTTACATGTATGCGAGCAGTGAAGTTCCTTGACAGCCAGTGTTTTCCCTTCAATTTTTTTTTCAAAGTCATATTGGGCATGAATACATAAAAATCCTCTATCTAAGTGGCTGCAACAATCTACTTTTAAATGAAACATTTTTTTTTAAGAAGTATTTTTAATTTATTTTTTTCAGCTATTGCTCTATCGAGAGTCAAAGTAGCAAGATTTTTTCTGTTCATGTTTATATTCATTGCAGAGAGAAATGGTTCAACCAAAATTTTAAATCCAATATCTTCTACAATGCTAAAAGGCCGCCCGTCTATTGTCACCCACGAAATAAGGCCATTTTCTAAAGTTTTCTTATGAAGTTGCGGGAACTCCAACTTAATTTGTTTAAAAAAGTTTTTAACACTAGTTTGGCCTACATTCATTCCCTTCGTTTGTATTTGAGTTTTCGAAGTACTGCTAGTGCTAGGTAGGCTTTTATCATGATCCTTAACTTTACGATATAAATTGTCTGGGTGACACGATTTTAGGCGTCGCTTTAGGTTTGTCACATGATTGCCACTATACATTTTTCCACACTTTTCAATTTGGCATGAAGATGTTTTATTAATATTATTATATCTAAAATATTCATTTGTAAGGCTAGTTTTTTTGCTACCACTCCCAACCGAAAAAAGACCTTGTAAAGGCATTGCAAATTCAAATAAATAGCAAACGAAGCACTGGAGACCAACCACTGTAAGGGGTTCCAAAAAACCTTAGCCCCCCCCCCCCATTTGCAGCTTACATGTTTACTTATATCAAAATAGTTTTTAGTAATTATAAAACTATATAAAATTCTTTATTTATTGCAGGTATTAAAATTACTCTAGCTGATAAAGTGATAATATAATGGCTTCTCATGGGTTGCCAAAAAGTTGCGAAGAAATGAGGACTTCGTCAAAAGAAATTGGAATAAAACTTTGGATGAATGTGAAATGGATACAACCAAATCTGAGCCCCCAAATTTGCCACTCTCTCAGGAAACAAAAGACATCATTGAAAGCGGTACGCGTAAGCGGAAAAACAGCTGTGCTAAACTTTCTAGAGAGATCGAAGTGTTGAGAGGAAAGATCGTTAGTGGTGAGATGATTCGACTGTACCGTCATAGGCAAGGTTTAAAGCCTTGGCATGAACTTCCAAAGCCAAGAAAAACTCAACTTAACATCGATGACAGAATGTGGTTTGCCCATTATCTTGAAGATTGGGATGTGGATGATTTCATGCATTTAGCTGTCTCTGATGAATTTTTTGTTTACGTAACACGTCGGCCTAACTACCAAAATGATCGAGTGTGGGCTACAACACCAGATGAAATCGATGACAATGAACATTATCGCGAATTATTAAAAAGTCCAGACTATGTTGGTGTGTTTGTTTTGTTTACTGCAAAGAAGCGCATGTGGGTGCTGAAGCCAAATGGTCAGAGTTGGGATGGACAGTATTTTCGTGATATTATTCTATCCCAGCATGTCATTCCTTTTCTAAGAAACCCAAACAATGTTATGGATGTCGATCAGGTCACACTTCTGCACGATAATGCCCCCTGCTTTAAGGCATTAGCCACTCAACAGTTGTTGCGGAACCATGAGATCGATTTCTTTGGAAATGAAGAATGGCCAGGAAATTCTCCTGACCTGAACGTCTGTGAACACATTGGGTCAGTTATAAAGGACAAGGTTGAATGTCTCTTGTTTCAAGAACCTGCAGCAAATCGATTTTCGAAGGATACAATGACGCAACACATTGAAACTGTTTTAGCAAATTTGCGTAACGATCAAGATCTATTCACGTCACTTTTGGCAAGCTACCCAAAGCGGCTGTCTTGGAAGCCAATGACGGGAACACCAAGTTTTAATTGTTTCTCATTAAATGCAGCATTAAATTCTCTTTTGTAAGGTATGTTTAGTTTTACTGTACCTCTAATGGTTTAGACCATGGGCGGGGGGGGGCTAAGGTTTATTGGAGCCCCGTACACAGTACACAACTCACAAACAAACAATAAAATATATTAGGATTAAGCTATTCTCCGGTCACCGTTAACTCTCCACTTCCAGTGAGTCAGTTGGAGGGTGGAGTGATAATTCAATACATTGTTGCCAAATCTAAAGGCGCACACATAAATTTTGTAAACTAAAAACCCGGCTGTGCGGGTCCTTCACTTTCGGATCGGGTCTGGGTCTGGGTCAATTTTAAAATTCACTTCCAGGTCCGGGTCAGGGTCTTATCTCACTTTCGGGTTAAACCCGGGTCTGGGTCCGGGTCCGACCTGCCAGCCTTGATATATATATATATATATATATATATATATATATATATATTATTTTTTTTATTGGGGTTGTTGAACCTCCTTTGCAACATCTAAGGTCATATGACGGAGGGGACCTACAGCTTTACGTGGGATCCGAACCACGGGTCGCTACATAATCTGAGCGCGGAGGACGGTCTCCCATCCAACTACTACCTAGACCTCATGTCGCTTAACTTCGCTGATCTCCGGGAAGCGGTGTTACGACATTGGCCACGACGTAGCCCATATATATATATATATACAGGGTGTTTCAGGAGGAAAGGTCAATACTTCGGGAGGTGATAGTATCGGTCATTGTGAGAAAAAAAGTTCATATGAACATGTGTCTAATTCTGAATGGTTACGGGGATGAGCTGTTTGAATCTGATGCGCGCGCAGCTCTTCCTTCCCCCGCGGTGGTCCCATTCAATGGCCACCAAGGTCTCCAGACCTCTCCGTTAGATTATTGTTTGTGGGGGTGGATGAAAAGTTTACAAAAGAAAGATGGATACACGAGACGAATTGCTCGCGCGCATTTTGGATGCTGCTGCCCGCATAAAGGAACGTCAAGATCAACTCGGACGAACAACACGCGATCTTCATACACGAGTTGCAAAGTGCATTGAGGTTGACGGTGGGATTTTCGAAAACGTATTGTAAACTGTAACAAATTTGTCATTTCTGTATCTGATACCATTCAAAATGCCAGTGTTTAAACATTAAATGTTAGAAACAGTAATTGGTTTCTCTTTCTTGATTACCATTAACAATGCTTTTGTATTTGTAGATTCAAACAGCAATATCTCCGTAACCATTCAGAATTAGACACACGTTCTTATGAACTTTTTTTCTCACAATGACCGATACTATCACATCCCGAAGTATTGACCTTTCCTCCTGAAACACCCTGTGTGTGTGTGTGTGTGTATATATATGGTTCATAGCAAGGGTTCACAGCAACCTGAAAAGTGAGGGAATTGAAAAATGATGAGGGGAAAATAGTTTTGATGTGAAATTTCAAGGAAAACAAAAAAATTGGATGGTGATCAGGGAATTAACATGACTGTAAAGAACCATAGGCTACAGCAGACTGTTTAGATAATTTTCTTCACCAAAGATTCTGAAGTAGCAAGTTTTATGATAGAAGTCTGTGGAATCATCAACAGTGTGTAAGGAAATGGCACTTAATGATAAGAGGAAAATAAGTGTGTGTGTGTGAACACACGTTTAGTCTTTGGCAGGACTCCCACCAGACTTGAAATTCCGATTTTGTATAAAATAAAATCTTTAATAAAAATTAATGTTGCACATTTTTATTGAGGTTTTAATAGCGAGTCATGCATGATTAATTGTAGTTTAGTTGTTGGGAAGTTTCATCAAAGTAGGTAGTTAATTTTGTAGATTCTGTAATGCATATTTGATGGGTTGAATAAACGCCGTGTGTTTCTGCATCATAAATTTCCTTCAAAAGATTGATCCCATCATTATACTTTCTTTTGGTTCTCAGCTGCTCCATATTATGATGCGTGTGCTTTGAGAGGGAACGCCTACTACATAGATTTAGACGGTGACCATGGAAACGGAGATTCAAACTCGTCAGATAATGAAGCCGAGGATAAGAGGGAAAAGAAGTTATTTACTCCTCAGTACGTCTCTTATGGTTGGCACTCCCGTCCACATTAAACTACTGTAAATGGGACCTCAACCACTTGGTTATGAATTTCCTTTTTTTCATTTTTACCACTTTCTGAAATTAATTACTCTCTCTCTCTCTCTCTCTCTCTCTCTCTCTCTCTCTCTGTTACTCAATAGTAAAGGCATCTTTCAGATTCTTGAATTTTTATCTTTACATTATGGTACATATTACTGTAGTTAGTCGGTCGGCACTGGCGGATTATCTTCAAGTATTTTGAATACTTCATCCAGTTTCAAGTGTCTCGAAATGTTATTGTTTAATTGAATGGTGAAGTATTTCATTTGATTCCTTTATGAAATTATGAAAGCGAATTAGTAGATGTGTAATCTATTATAAACATTCAGAGAGCATTATTTGTTCCTACTATTTTTAATCTTATTCACAATGCCTTAAAAAAGTGAATGACATTTGAAAGCCTTTCATTGAACAAAATCTTCATTGTTATTTCCTCAATTTTGCTGAGCTCTAAAATTATGAGAAAGTTTTAGAGAAACTTCATAAATTAGCCACATTTTACTACTGTAGAAACAAATTTAAAGTATTCCTTCATTGTTTCTTTTTATATTTCTAACGACACTTGAACTGAATACAGACCAAAGTACTTTAATAATAATAATGTGCATTCAATCTTTGCGTATGTTGCGTATTTCTCTTAAATATTACTGACCTCACATATGTTATGAGCTATTATCGTATCTTTTATAACTTTATATTTAGGCTGAACTTGATAAGTTAGTGTCAGCTCATAATTAAAATTATCACGAGCTGAATTTGAAGGAATCCTACAGGACGTCGTACCTTTTACTAGATAGATGGGTGTATGCACGTAATTTAGAATCGGGTGTTAGTTGTACGTATAATATATTAGAATCTTTCCTTTAATGTTACCATTTTTGCCTTAGATAAATGTAAAGCAGTAAAAAAATTAAAGCTTAGATTTAGTTCATCTATTTCGCTTTGGGTAGTCAATATATTCTAAAATTCTGAAAAGGAAATTTCATGTTACGTTTCAGCTTATTACTTATTTTACCATTGTGTTTATGCACGTTGCAATTTGTCACTACTGAGGCTCCTATTTTCATTAGGTAGGTCAAGATTAAAGTGAAAAAATATTTCAAAAGTTTTGTGATGCATTTTGGTTTTCAGTATCATAGTGCCTCAATTAATATTGATCTTAATGTCAGGTAAATTAACTGCTTTAAAGAAAGGATTGCGGGAAAATGACAGGCAAAACCAACTCGGTGTAGGGTGCTCTTCCAATATGTGCTCTACCGCGAAATTTACATTCCAATACGTGATCTACCTTAGATTATTCGGATTAGCAGCAGGTACGTTAGTTAGCCTTATAAGGCTAACTAACGAAAATATCACGACTTAACCTAACCAATCGTCAAGGGCGTATAGTTGACCTAACGATTGGTTAGGTTAAGTCATGATATTTTCGTTAGTTAGCCTTATAAGGCTAGTTTCACGGTAGAGCACGTATTGGAAGAGCACCCGGTGTAGTCATGCATTTATAGTCAGATTCTCTTTTAGAAATTGTCATTTTTATGAAGCTAGTTTTATTCTCAACAAAAATATGCTGAATATTCAAGTAATGTTGATTTCTGTGATTTTAACGAACTTTTTATTCTAACCATCGAAATGAGGGTTACCACTTTTTCTCTCAAATTGCGGTTAACCTGGTATGTAGGATATTTCGCACTTTTTTTATTCTTGCAAATTGTGGGAAAAAGTTGGAAATACAGTACGTGTAATTCCTTTAGTTGCAACAAATTAGAAAAAATTCATAGCAGAAAATCTATTCATTTAGGCTGTTACTCGTTCCCCTTTGCAGAATTATTTCGCGTACCATTGTTAAAAAAAATTAAATTTCCTATTATTAAAATGAAAGATTTGTTCATAGGTGAACTCGATTGAATTTCATTAATTCGATGAGAATTTACTGAATTTGTGGTGTAGTTTTAATAAATGTGTTAAAAATTAAAAGGGATCAGCTTATAAAATTTAAGATTTGTCTAATTGTGCAAGAGCTGACTCTTTTTATCTGTAGCCGAATTTCAGTGAAATTTAGGCATACGTTTTGTCTTCTTATCTTTAGTAGACGTATGAAAAATTTTTGGTTAACCTACTTACCTTTTCGCTCGTTATAGACTAAAATATAAGGCAGTTTTCTATTGGTCCGAGTGACTTGATGTCAGTTCTGCAGAACTCGGGTTGCTGCGTTATTTTAGTTAAAAATGTGACGCAAACTTAAAATCTCACTTTACTTCAGTTTTTCTCGAGTCTCATCTGGAGGTGTCTCGACCAAATATTAAGTAACTTTTATGCGAACAACAAATATGGCGATGGGTATTTTGAGAACTTGCTCCGTTATTTATATTAAAAAATACATTTTAACGAGTTGTAATCCTATATCAGACTAAATTTGCATATTCATAAAACTTGCGTAAAGATTTAGCTTCGCAACATTGGAATTTTTGGGCGTATGTTGGCCGAAGCTAGCTGGCTCAGCTGGGATGAGCTTAGATCTAACTAACCTAGACCTATCTATTTAAAATGATTAAAGGTTTCGATAATGTCGACGCCGAAAAATATTTCACCTTCAGAAATGCGAGTAGAACTCGTGGTAATGGTTTCAAATTAGTGGTTAAACATTTTAATTCTAATGAAGCTAAACATTTTTTTTCTTCAATCGTGTAGTTAATTTGTGAAATGGATTACACAGGTCAACAAAAAAACATTTTTTTTTCGTTGCCAAGGAAATTCGTACGAATGTAGGGTATTTTGGGGTTGCTGAATTCCAAAATGAAAGTAGTTTTTCCGATTTGGCTCTAGTTCTTGAGATAATGAATACCCTCAATTAATAGGAAACGTAACCATAACGCGTGCATATGGGAAACTACCGGAACATTCTAGATGGTGAGACCGAATAAATGCCATTATGTATTTCATGCGTTTACTTTTGTATGATTTGAGACAATTTCAATGCGATTTGTAAGTAGGCTCCGCCTGAACATTAAATTTTTTGCATTTTTACGTGTTTCAATGGGGTACCAATTATCTCATAAATTAGAGCCAATCTAGCAAAACCGATGTCATATTCGGAATCAGC
Organism: Bathynomus jamesi; assembly: GCA_023014485.1. NCBI lineage: Eukaryota > Metazoa > Arthropoda > Malacostraca > Isopoda > Cirolanidae > Bathynomus > Bathynomus jamesi. The sequence continues at coordinate 700,159 of JAJOZX010002181.1, forward strand.
ACCACAAAGTTACCCCAAAATCACTCTAATATGATTGGCAATAAAATGAGTGTTGACCAGTGTTATCAGCCAGCGTAGTTCAAAGTAATTCGGTCGAATCCTTTAAAAAGAGACTAGATGCTTATCTTGCCTTAAATCCCCAGTTAGGAGCATTTGTTAGCGTGTGGAAGTATTGTAGAATTTTCGTTCACTTTTCATCCTCTTTACTTGTAAAGATTTTCACTCTATCTTTAAATTTCTTTCATTCCTTTTAATTTCTCTTCTCTGCTTTGCTTTAAAATTTTCACTTGTCTTTACACTGCGTTCGCACTTATTAAGCAGATTACATTTTCTCCAATGTTTGCAAAAGTTTTTCCCCGATTTCAATGAAATTTGTAGCAAATAATCACTATATATAGCAGCATTGATGGTATTCATTTCGATAAAATATTTTGATAATTAAAATAATTATCTCATTTTATTGAAAAATATGTAAAATATTGTGTTCCGAATTATTAAGCAAGTATTCTATTTACGGATCTAAATGGTGAAAATGGGTAAGAAGAAAGATTTAACATTAACTGAGAAAAGAAAATAGTCAAGTTACTCGCTGAAAATATAAAATCTATTGAAATTGCGAAGCAGTTTGGCAGAGCTTATCGAACTGTAAACAAGTTTGTAGCGGAGGGTACCAAACTGAGGGAACGAAGTGATAAAGGAGCTATAAGAAAAGTGACAAGGCGGCAGATATCTGTAATCAAGCGCAAACTGCAAAGCATTCATTGTCCTTAAGTAAAGAGATTTTTGAGCAGGCTGGCATACATAATGTACCAAGAACATCTCGATGCGGAATCCTCCAAACAATTGGCAAGACGTGTAAACCTACGATTCAGTCACCATTAACACCCAGGTACAAGCAGCAGCGTGTTGAATGGGCACGTCAGTACGTGAAAACAAATTTTAATACTATATTGTTAACCGATGAATGAAGAGCAACCCTTGAGGGATCTGATGGCTGGTCAGAAGATGGATTGCAAAATACGTTACAGTGAAATGTACCTGAA
>JAJOZX010002182.1:657500-706884 GCA_023014485.1 Bathynomus jamesi
CGCTCCATCAACGACCACCCTCTGTTTCCTACCTCGCAACCATTCTTCTAGCCAATTTATTACTACACCCCTGATTCCATGAGCCTTAGTTTTTTCAATCAGTCTTTTGTGCGGCACGGTGTCAAACGCTTTTTGAAAATCTAAATACACTACATCAACCGCCCGATGTCTATCGTAAACGTTAACCACGCTTTGGAAAAATTCTAAAAGGTTAGTTAAGCAAGATTTGTTTCGCCTAAAACCGTGCTGCGTATTTCGGACCAGATTATGCACTTCTAAGTGTTCGACTATACGATCCCTAATTATTGATTCCAGTAGCTTACCTACAACAGACGTTAAACTGATAGGCCTATAATTTCCCGCCGCACCTTTATCGCCTTTCTTAAAGATAGGTGTTACGTTTGCTAACTTGAAATTATCTGGTACGCACCCCTCAGAAATAGACGCATTAAAAATCTTTAATATATTATATATATATAATATATATATAATATATTATAATATATATATATATATATATATATATATAATAAATATATATAAATATATATATAATACATATACATATATATAATACATATAATAATTAGGGTGTCCCAGCTTCACATGTGAAAATAAAAATTTGCAAGAGTCAAATCGCACACCCCTTTAATTAATTACACCTGAAGAAAGGAAAAAATGGGCGAAATTTCATTGGTCTATTAGGAGGGGAAGGGTCCCCTCATTGACCTTGTTTATTCGACCCTATATGAACAAACGTAAATGCTCAGCATTAATCATTCTAGAATGGAAGAATGAAATGTAAATTCTTTCTAATGACTAAATTAAAGGAAATGGAAATTCTTCCTAATGGCACAGTTTATTTCGGGGGACAGAGGATCTTTTTGTCTGCTGTGGGGAACTGCTGGCGGTGGTATTCGACGACTTGGTACACGAGCTGCCGTTCCTCCTCGTTTTTTGTCAGGCCCTCGTTGAAATCTTCCGCCAGTTTCACCGCCGTTCTGCCGCGTCGTTCACAGACATCAACGATGGTGCACATCCTTCGAGATCTTTGGGGGTTTTTGGAACCGGCAGCTTCAGGTAATGAAAAAGGTTTTGAGTCCTTTTCGTGACCAAGGTGCTCAAATCCGACCGTCTCACGGTCAAGACACTCTTTCCCTCCAGCCGACGCAGATCTTTTGGGTTTTCGGTCTTCTTGTGCAGGTTTTGGAGCATGGCCGTCTTCTCTGCATCGGTGGTTTTGGAGGAGAACATAGCGAGTCCGGCTAAATCTTCGCTTAGGTACCAGAGGTCATTGACGGACGCGTCCGCCGTCAATGGAGCCTCGAACCACCTCTGGAGGTAGATGGTGACGGCCAAGATGTTTATCCTGCGTAGTGACCGGACCTCGTGAGCGGTCAGGTGGAATTGGCTTCGGAAGATGAACATCTTAAGACAGTAAATGCCTTTGGCCATCCACCTGGCCCGGTGGTATGCTCCAGGACGATTGTACCGGAGATCTCGTTTGCCATGACCATCGAGGAAGACCAGAGCGAGGATCAGGAACTCCCGGTAATCGTCTCTTGGGTGGCCAACTTCAAGCTGGTCTTCAATGAAGTGGACAATCTGCTCTTTTTTCAACGCCACCCATTCCGAAAGGATGTCGCTTGGGCCATCGCCGTTGAACGGAGAAGCCTGCTTCTGGTCGATGAACTCCCATTGGGATTTGAAGCGAGCGAACAGCGCAATTTCAGGGCCAGAAGACCTGAAGAACAGGTCAAAGACTGAGGTGATTACCAATTCCATCATGTGGGGTCTGCAAGCCAGGAAAAGAACGCGGCGGTCCATTTGGTCCTGGATAATCGTACAAGCGCCGCTGTGAATACCGGTATTCGCCGCTGTTATGTCGAAGCAGAGACCGGCAATCCATGGTTGAACTTGCGGCCAATCGTCCAGCACCTTCAGAACAGCTCCAGCCATCCGCTGTCCCGTGCTGTCAGGGATTTTTGGGATCGCCAACAACTTCTCAAGATTCTTCCCGCTGACCAGCACTGGTATGCGATCCGATTTCCCTCCATCCGAATCAGGGAGGAATTTGCCATCAAAATGGACGACAAGCGGCGTATCAGGATTGAACTCAGTCTTGATTCCGGCTGCCAAGTTCTTCCTGGACTTCTGCCGTGAACGGTGAAGACTTGATTTGGACAAGGTGACCGAGGATAACTCAACTCCCGCGGCAGCGAGTGCTGGAGCCACAATGTGCATCGCTTGGCGTACTGAGGTTCCAGTTCGATCCAGGGCTGCAGCAAAATTGGGATATTGGATGATCCTCCTTGCCGACACTTGGCCGTCCTTGGGAGCGGATCGAGGAGCCGAAGGACCAGGAGAGGAATATTGGACATCATCATTGGATGCTTCGGCCATGGACTCCGAAGAAGAAGACGACCCACTTTTCACCGTTCCTTTTGCTTGCAGTGAGTCCATCTCTTCGCGGCTTTTCTTCTTCCTCTTCTCTTCAGCTGCTCGGCGTTTCTCCCGCTCCGCTGCCCTGCGAGCAAACTCCAGGTCCTCTCCTCCGATGTACATCTTCCGCACGGTTCGCTGGTCATTCAGAAAGTCTCGATCTTCGGGGACTTTGATGAGTTTCATGGCGTTGGCATGAGCTGTTTCGAACAGTGTATTCAGGTTGGCTTGGAATCCCTTTTCCGCTCCAGTTGCTTCTCTCCCCCACGGTTTCGGTTTCTGGCAACCTTCTCGTAGTCCGTGGAGAGGGCCTTGATCCTCTCGACGCACTTGGGCTTGTGGGAGGTCGGAATAGATGCCCGAGCCCACACCGCCATAACCTCATCAGCTACCACATTGGCAGCTTCCGCCGTGGACGTTTTTTCTTCCGAGTGAAGAACAACAGACGTCGAAGAACATCTCCCACTGTCGGGAGTTGACACAGCGTTTCCAGGGGTTCATTTCGCAACACCCCACCAACCACACAGTCTCCTGCTTTCTTGTATCCATAACCTGAAAAGAAATATGCTACAATTAGTATAAGGTAGAGAGTAGCCGTTCAGCAATAGTAACACATGGTTTGAGGGGACCCTTAAGATTAAAGAACACGAATGAAATTCATCTTGCTGGCATGTTTTCACGAGTGGAAGAAATTAGGCGGGTGTGCATGACAAACTTCAGGAACAAAAAAAATTGGGACACTCTAACATATATATAATATATAATATATATTATATATATATATATAATAAATATATATATATATAATATAAATATATATATTAAATATATATATATATATATATATATATATATATATATATATATATATATATATATACATATATAATATATATATATATAATATATATAAATATATATATATATAAATAAATATATATATATATATATAATATATATATATATATATATATATATAATATATATATATATATATATATATATATATATATATAATATATATATATATATATATATATATATATATATATATATATATATATATATATATATATATATATATTATAAATAATATATATATAAATATATATATAATATATATATATATATATATATACACCTTACCTTACAACCTTACAAAGGTTCCACGTGATGATTTCTCATTTCGCGAAGGTCAAGCGTGTCGCCCCTCCTCTCGAGTTGGCCTGGTGAAGCAGTGAGTTGGATTCTTGCGCTCTCCACCTCACATAGCCAGGTACGCCCGGCTCATCGGGGATTGTTCTGAGCCAGGCGTCAAGTCTTCTTTTGAAGATCTCCACTGCAACTCCCTTCGTGTTTCTTAGGTCTTTGGGCAGCTGATTAAATAGTTTTGGTCCTCTCACTACAAAACTATTTTCTTTCAGGGTTAAGGATGTTCCCTGTCTCGCCTTCAATTTGGAAAAGTTCTCAATATCAGACCCGTTATTCTCTTTGCTCTGTTTACTGCTATCTTATTTTGTGTTTCAAATTTCGCATCATCTGTCATTACAACCCCTAAATCTTTTGCTCTGGAATTTCTCTGGACTTCCTGTCCATTTGGGGTATAATATTCCATGGACTTTAGGTCTTCTCTTTTTCCGTACCGTAATAGCTGAAATTTCTCGGTGTTAAACTTCATATTGTTGTCTTCCGTCCACTTGTAAATTTTGTTTATGTCGGTTTGTAGAGATCCTATGTCTTCTGGTTTTCGTATTTTTCTACTGATCTTTGTGTCATCTGCAAAGGATGTTACTGTGCTGTCTCTGGTAACGTCCTCATCTGTGTCAGTTAGCATGATTATGAAGAGTAGTGGAGCTAATACCGTTCCTTGTGGTACTGAGCTGAGGACCTCTGATTCTGATGAAGATACTCCTTGTACTGTAACGACTTGCCTCCGCTCACTAAGGAAATTATATATCCATTTCCCTACTTTTCCTGTTATTCCCATATATTTCAGTTTATGTATTATGATTCCATGGTCACACTTGTCGAACGCTTTAGCAAAGTCTGTGTATAGTACATCATAGTTTTCATTACTTTCAAGTGAATCAATAATGTTGTTGTAGTGTTCCATTAGTTGTGACAGGCATGATCTGCCTGACCGAAACCCGTGTTGGTTATCATTGAATTTTTTCTGAGTTTCCAAAAAGTCATAGATTTTCTGTCTAACAATTCTTTCAAATATTTTGGTGAGATGAGATGTAAGCGACACTGGCCTATAGTTTTTGGCCTCGGATCGATCTCCTCCTTTATATATTGGGACGATGTTCGCGCTCTTCAGGATGCCCGGTATTTCTCCCGTGTTTAATGATCGTCTCCATATCCAGTATAGGGGCTCAGCGATTGCATTCTTGCAGTTTTTGATCAGTGTGGCATTCCATTTATCCGGTCCTGCCGCTGAGTGTGTTTTTAGTTTCCCTATGACTTGTGCAATATCCTCCGTCGTAAAGTCGAAATCCGTTATACTTTCCCCTTGTGGTTCTTCTTCAAAGAACGCGTTTCTATCGCATATCAGTTTGTCAGTTTTTGGGATACTGAAAGATGATTCATACTGAGCTTTTAATATTTCAGCTACTTCTGTTAGATCATCAGATAAATCACTATTCTCATTTTTTAAAGGCCCGATAGTCGCATAGTTTTTCGACTTTCTTTTTGCGAAATTATAGAAGTACTTTGAGTTAGCCTTTATCGCTTCTATAGCGTCATCTTCTTTTTCTGTATGCTTCTCGATTAGTTCCTCTATGACGACATCGATACTTTGCAGTTTATCATTTAATATTTTTCTGATGTTATCTTTACAATTACTTTACAATTACTTAATATACGTGTGTATATATATATATTTATATATTATATATTATATATATATATATATATATATATATATATATATATATATATAATAAATATATATATTTAATATATGTATGTATATAATATATATATATATATATATATATATATATATATATATGTTAACCCCTCCGTCTATGGCCCTGAGTCGGTTCGGATCGACGGGGGTTCTAGTTGGGAGGCAGCAACGGATATTTTCTCGCGATACTTTTCTTGTATAACATTCTAATTCTTTTCCCTCGCTTTAGGGTCGACAGTTGTTAATTCTTCTCTTTCCATAATACTCTGTTACTTTCTCTGATACTAAACTTATCGACTTTACTGACTAAATTCCTGAAGAGAACAAGGCTCGAAGGAAAAGATAAAAAAACTTCTTCTACTGTAGTTTACTTCTAAAAATGTACAGGTAGAGGTTCGACCTCTTTCGACCATGGCTCATGCCCGAATCTAAAAAAATTAAGGAGGCAAGGGGCCTCTGCCCCCTCCTCGCAGCGAGGCTGCTAACAAGAGAGTCTCGTAGTAGTGACCAAAGAAGAGTCCCGTAAAGAAGTGAAGTTCATTTTACAAATACATGTATCATAGAAGCCTAAATGTTGGGGGAAGGAAGTTGAAGGTTAAGTTCACCCCTTTTAAACACATGATCAGATGTTTGAAAGATTCCAAATAAAACTAAAAAAACTAAAAAACTAATCGTATTTGTTTGTCGAGTCTTCATTTCTGAAGGCGATATCACTTCGTAGTAGTACATAAGTACAATTTAATTACACCACTGTGCACATTTTCGTTTTGGTCTATTACTCGCGATTATGGATTACTTCACATTCGCTTATGATTGTCCATTACAGTTCTATTAAAGTACATTCTTACATTATATATTAAATCATTACAGTTAATTACAGTTTCATTGAAGTACATTACAAGTTATTATTAATTACAGTTTCATTAAAGTACATTACGTTATATTAAATTAAAGTATTACACTTAATTACAATTAAACAGTTACTATAACTTTGTTTTGTTTTTACAGTGCTTCATATTAATAGACAATTAAGATGTTAGAAATATAATACAAAGTACATGGGCACATACGGTATGGATTTATATAAAACATACTTTGTTATATTATGTTATAATATGTTATAAATTTGAATCAGAGCGAGAGGAGGTATTTATCATAGAAGCGTTCGATTTTGCTGTGATTAGCGAATTCGATCACTTACCTAAGCATTTATGAATATCTTGTGAGGGGTGAACGCACTTGAAAAAAAAAATTCATGTGGACGTATTTTACATGTACGTAACACAATAGGTTGTGTGCGTATTATAGACACACGTAAAATATGGACTGATTGGTTGATAGGCATCAGTAGACAATAGGTAGGACAATATAAATAATGATGTATAGAGAATGAAGTTTTTTTTTTTATATTATTAAAGAATTTACCATATATTGAACATGAAAGATATCCACATACCAAATGGGTGATTCAGTATTGGCGGTATGGAAACGTGAAGAGAATTAAGTTACTTTATGACGTCATAGTATTCACATTATATCATACGTACAGTGTAACTGTAAGTCATTATTTGGGAGGACCTAAAAGAAACGAATTAACCCTTTAACGCCGGAATTGTTTGTAGGGTTAAGTTATGAATGCGTGTATTTGAAACGTTATCAATATGTAGCGGTCGTCCTTTTAGGGTTAAAGACAAAGAGTGAGTATGAACGACTAAGAAGCACAACTACGGGTTCCAATCCTGTTATATGCAATGTGCATGCATAATCTATGGTCGAGGGTGAAATGCAAGACAATCATAATTACTCATAATAACTTCTATAACAAAGGGAAAATGGATAGGACTAAACCATAGAAATGGTAGATCGTAGGGTTGTGACACAAACAAAAATAGGAAGTTACAAGTAAAATTATTATCTAAACTCGAGTTAAGGGATTTTGGTTCTTATGTAAAAATGAATATTGATTATTAATTGTTCATTTTTACATATATATATATATGTATACAGGGTGTTTGAAAACTTTATGTACAAATTGTAATGGGGGATAGGCAACACCAAGACAAACTCTTTTCGTCTATAAGTGTATGTCCGCTGACGTCACCATTCGGCGCGAGAGGGCGCCGCTGCAATTGGCTAAAAGGTGAAGTGTGCTAGACTCGCGCTTGCCGCGGGCATTCTTAAATCGGACGTAGTACTCGTAACATGGAGCGCTTCACGACTGCTGAGATGCCTGACATGCATATGGTGTATGTGGCTACCAATGGAAACGGAAGAGCTGCTGTGAGGTTGTACCGACAGCGCTTCCCAAACAGACGTGTGCCAAACCACCAAACGTTTGCGCATTTGCATCGGCGACTGCGAGAAACTGGAACATTCCATGCAAACATGCATGACACTGGTCGGGAGAGAAACGTGCGCACTCCTGACATGGAAGAAGAAATCCTACGGCGATTTGAGGACAATCCAAGCGCACGCACGCGAGGTGTTGCACGTATCCTCGGTGTGAACCGCGACCTGGTCTGGAGTGTTGCACGAGCAGCAGTTACATCCGTTTCATCGTCAGAGAGTCCAGGCATTACAACCTCGGGATTACCCTCTTCGTGTGGAATTCGCACGCTGGTTTCTGCAGCAGACAGCGGTGCAGCCTAATTTTCCGGCTTATGTGCTGTTCTCAGATGAGGCCTGTTTCACACGTGAGGGTGTGTTTAACATGCACAATTCTCACGTGTGGGCGCACGCAAATCCACATGCTACACGGGTGCATGCTCATCAAGAACGGTTCGCCGTCAATGTTTGGGCGGGTATCGTCCATCTCAAGTTGATTGGGCCGTACCTGCTGCCTGCCCGACTCGACGGGCGGGTTTATCTCCCGACCAGTGTCATGCATGTTTGCATGGAATGTTCCAGTTTCTCGCAGTCGCCGATGCAAATGCGCAAACGTTTGGTGGTTTGGCACACGTCTGTTTGGGAAGCGCTGTCGGTACAACCTCACAGCAGCTCTTCCGTTTCCATTGGCAGCCCCATACACCATATGCATGTCAGCCATCTCAGCAGTCGTGAAGCGCTCCATGTTACGCGTACTACGTCCGATTTAAGAATGCCCACGGCAAGCGCGAGTGTAGCCCACTTCACCTTTTAGCCAATTGCAGCGGCGCCCTCTCGCGCCGAATGGTGACGTCAGCGGACATACACTTATAGACGAAAAGGGTTTGTCTTGGTGTTGCCTATACCCCATTACAATTTGTACAGAAAGTTTTCAAACACCCTGTATGCATATATATATATATATATATATATATATATATATATATATATATATATATATATTATATATATATTACATATATATATTTGTATTTATATATATATATATACATATATATATATATATATATATATATGTATATATATGTATATATATATATATATATATATATATATATATATATATATATATATATATATATATAACAAATATTCATGCACCATAACTGAAAGAAATACATGTAATAAATAGAAATTAAATAAATTGTATAATTTCGTCAACAATTAAATGTACGCTAACATAACATCAATATTCACGTCTCGCGGTATCCAAAGGGAACAGTATCGTAGGTGCCAGGCACCTGGTAGCTTTTCCTATGTGTTGCGACACACTTTCGTCCCTCTAAGTTCCTTCACGCTCCCCAGCTTCTGTGACCGAAAATTGTGAGTCCCTACAGTCAGTTGGGGTGGTTGACCACCCTCATCCTCTAAGCTCACTAGCTTCTTCAGCGAATCAAAGTTGAAGATCCGCCGGTTTCGCCTGGTTAAGGGTGATGCCTTTCGTCTTCACGATATATCTGATCTCCTTCCCCACCCTCACCCGAATCCCGTAAGTTTTTGGGCCTGTTGAGACAAAAGAATCAGCGTAGGCATTATCTCCATACTCATCCTTGATCTCATCAGTCAACTCTCCTAGGAATTCCCAATCGGAGGCATGTATTCACCTTCCCTCTCCGTGAATATCACACTATCTGTGTCTGCGTACTGAACCCTCCATCCAAGAGAATGCAGTAGACTCCAAAGTTTGATGCGGGCGTATGCTGTTGTGAAACTGGCTACAGGTATGTTTGTAACACGTGATGTATCTGAGGCCAATTCGATTCTGTTTGTACTTTATTAAGTACGTATTACCCACATTCACGATCTTCATGATTTAAGCGCAACTTTGCACTAAAACGCTTGTCAGGGTTCTTTGCAATTTGGTCCCGTTCAAGTTGTATCCCTTAACGATCACGGTAGCGCCTAATATACGCTGATTTTTCATTTTCGGTCTCAACACCTCGCGGGTACTCTGATGCTTCTACTTTATCCTTCAAAAAAGTGCTTATATATGATGTGAAAAGGTTGGAGAGCTTTTGAAACGTCCACACCTCGTATATCTTCAATATTCTGTAACCGTGACGAACGGTTAGGGACAGCTCAGGACTTGTATGTACGCCTCTGATCTTCCTCTGGTTGGTTGTGTGATTATAGGCCCGATTGTTCTCACCTGTGCACTTCACGCACAGAGGGAACATGAATTTGTGATCTATAACGACGGGTAAGACTGTCATCCATAAATCGTGAGGGGGGAGCACATCTACAAAAGAAAGGCCGAAATAGTTCTCGTTCAAATTAACTGAGAACTCTTCGACGGTAGGCAGGGCGGTGCCCACCAATTTTTCAGGTGCGCCTACGGGGTACGGATTGTTCCTCATCACGTAGGGGTATAAAGAACAGAAGTCGTAGTAATGGAGTTTCACGACCTCCGTAGGTGGAAAGTATAGTTTGATGGGGTTTGGTATGTCCACTGAACAAACTATAGCCGCATTTGAGAGGATCCAGCACCATTGAACGCTTGATGGTGTTTATTTCTTTGCTATACTGTCCATCTATCTCCATCCGTGCATCATATTCGTGCTCTCACAAGACCTTGTGGGTGAACTGGAAGCTTATAAGCTGATCGCGGGTGCGGGTCCATGCGAGACTGTCGGCAGATCTACCATGGATATCTCCGATTCCACACTCAGGACGTGGGCATCCATGCCACCAACAACCGTTAAAGGAGTACGCATTCTTCTCACCAGTGGCGTGGTCTTCGTTTAGACCATCCACCCGTAAAACACGACCATTGATCTTAATGGCCACTTCCCCCGTGTTACGAGCATGTTTTATATATACACCTGTCTGTTGTTGTAGGTGTATGAGCCAGTAAATAGCCTTGTGCCCATAACTGCGAGGGTTGTTTCTGTGAATGACGGCTAGTGTGTCTTTAGGCATGAAGTTGTTCTTGAACACCGTAAAGCACAATGAGGCGATGGTGGTTGCGGCTTGTAGCGGATCGTAGTTGAACCGGTCTATGTACATTCTTCTAAAGGCCTGGAAACATACTCTAAGCACGAGCACGTCATTCACGCAATAACGCTCACATTCATCCGCTATATTATAAGGATTATCTTCATTAAAAATGTTGTAGTGGCGGTGAAAATCTTCACGCTCAGTATCACTCATGTTAGCATCGTTAAAGTAATTTAAAGTGTCGTTAGTGAGGAAAGTGTAAGGGAAATACCTTTTAGAAACTTCGGCGGCTACGCCCATTACCTTGGGTAGCTTGGCTAATTTACAAGGTGTGAATAATAACGTGTCTTTAAACTGAACATTACCTCTTATTTGCATCTGTATAAGCTTGTTTCCTCTTGTCAAGGGATCGTCTGTAAATATCTCTGATGACTCGTGTTCAAGCAGTTCCTTATAAAGGAAATGTGTATCAAATTTTGGGATCACCTGAAGATTCGTCACCCCAGCCTTTTTTAGTTACCTTTATAAGTCTAACTAACGAAAATATCACGACCTAACCTAACCAATCGTTAGGTCAACTGTACGCCCTTGACGAATGGTTAGGTTTGCTCGTGATATTTTCGTTAGTTAGACTTATAAAGCTAACTAAAAAAGGCTGGGGTGGCGGATCTTCAGCTGATCCAAATTTTGTGCCGTTACGGGCAACAATATACAGTCATTTTTTTCAACTTGTCCGCTAACTTGACAATATAGGACACAAAGAGTTTCATGGGGGTGTCGTGTACGCTCGTTGTAAAAACGTTTGTTCGTTTACCACATTTGCGACACTCATCACACTCGACGTTCATGCACTCGTCGCAGATAGCTTACAAGTAGATGTGGGATAACCTCTTTGGTTACAGCATCCGTGTAAGTCTCTATTTCGTAGTATACAGTTATACAAGGTATATTTTAGGCTTAGCATCTTTCATAACATACATGCTTTATACCATCTGCCTTATATTTCTCGTGGGATGTACAACAGTGAATTTCATCATATTTATGCGTGAATTTCTCCCAGCTGTCCATCATATGAAACATTCGCAGATTCTCATTTTCCTGCACGTACCATTTGATTTATGGAATTCAAAACAGTTATTGAAAAATGTGCGTCTACATACATTACAGTCCCTCTTCTCAGCTTCGACTACACGACATTCACAGTTGGAGCTTTAACACCGCTCGCATACCATTTGGCAATCCTTACACTGCTTCACTATTTCATCCGCAAACTCGAGCCATCCCTTACACAAATTATGATACCGTCCATATTTTCGACTTTTATCATAACTCGCGTAAAGAGTCGTTATATTGCGGTGGGGAGATATGATGCCCATGACAGCCCTAAAATAAGTAGAGGTCTTGTACGTTCTCTAAAAACATACACAGTCCTTCGACGATCATCCATTGAAAATACAACTATACGAACATTCATTTCCTGCTCTACCCTTCTCAACTCTTCAGGACCCATATTACAGTCAAACTTGAGCTTGCAACCTGCAGCCACTTTACGAGCACGCTGCACGACCGTCGGCATCCAGATATTACACGCAATTGTATTTAGCACAGTAAACATATGAGCCAAGATTATTGCCATAAAGCCGCAACCACGCTCGGTGTTTATATGCCGTCTGTAAATAGCCTGAGAATTGAAGTCAAACGTATAAGGTGTGGCTGTATGTCCTGCTTCACGGAATACGTGGTCTATATCTATCGTGAAGTTGTCCATGGCGAATACAGTGCTGCTTTGAGAGGCCTGCATTATACGACCCAGAATGTAATCTACATCTACAGCTGCCAAGCGCCTGTAGGGAATTACTCCCCACAAATCATCTCAATCACTGTCATCTGACCCGAACCCGAAGGACAGTCGCATCCTGGCTTCACGGCCCTCACTGTTCTGAAGGGCAAACTCCACAATACGCTCAACTACGCGCCGCAGTCGGTGTTCATCACCGCTGCTATACATGGTTCGCGGGTCGATCCTGACTACGTAACGGCTTCTAGTGAGGGCTGGGGTGAGGGTGGTGATGCGCACCAGTTCGAATGTTACATCACTGTCTACAGAATGAGATGATGATGCTGTGGAGGGCACGGACGGTATTAACAGGAATAAGGGGGCACAGTTTTATTTGTAGAAGGAACTACTGTGGAGGCTGTACCGTAAGACGAAGAGGGCTGGGGCTCTATTACTGTGGGTCTAACACCCGCACTCCTGGCGAGCTTTACACCTGAAGTGGAAGACAAATCATCAATTTCGTCATGCACCCGCTTTCTTCTCGAAATGTTGCGTGAGAGTACTACAGGTGTCGCTTGTGGAGGTTCGCTAGCGGGGGTGGAGTCTGTAGCCTCAACAACAACTACACTGCCGTCGGTATCATCAGCAATGTCTATGATGAGGATATGTTGCTGGGCACAGTACCTCATCCTCATCATCATTCACGGTTCTGGGGAAGAAGAAGAAAAACGAGAATGTAGAATATAAGGAGCATTTTATTATATTTTGTAAATGTTCCACTTAGGAGTGTGACGTGTTAGAGATTGATTCTGTAGAAAAATTCAGGTTCACGAGCCCCTCCACATGCATTATATCTGGCCCTACAGGTTGTAGAAAAACTGTGTTTATGCTTAAAATCGTTAAAGATAAACGAGAACTGTTCTCAATTTTGTGCATAAAGTCATATGGTGCTATTCGACATAACAGCCCGTATTCAACGAGTACCAAGATGACATTTTGTCCCACAAAGGTGTTTATGATGTTAGTTCGTTAAAGGGTAATGAGCACACGGTCACTGTAATTGACGATCTCATGTCAGAAATGAATAAAACGTTTGCCGAGACATTTACAGTGTTCTCCCACCATCTTCAAATAAGCGTATTCTTTATCAGTCAGAATCTATTTTTCGAAAATAGATACATGCGCGATGTGTCACTAAATACACACCCTCTAGTTTTATTCGCACAACGTAGAGATGTGTCACAAATTGGAGTATTAGCCGATCAAATGTTCCCGAATCAGGAGTTTTTGGAAGTTGAAAAAGAAGCTACAAGCCAGCGTTACAGATATTTGCCTTGTGACCTTTACACGCGAAACACGTTTCGGGTGCTTCTAAGAATAAATATATTCCAAAACGAGCCTGAAACGGTGTATATTTCAGAATGACAAAGAGGCTAAAGAAATACTTTGAATTAATAAAACTCTATCATCGACTGCCAAGGGCACTGCAACAGCTGTTTGTTAAAAATATTGACTCCGACTTTTTAAAATGCATCTGTGAAATCTCTCTTAACGCTATAAAAGGTACTGTACCAATGAAACCCCCTCAGAAGGCTCGCCTACGTCGTTACAAGCACATAATACGCGCACTCGGTCGTAAAAGTCAAACTGTGGGAAAGAAAAAGCGAATTATTGTACAAAGAGGGGGCTCATTCCTATTCATCTTATTTTCAGTTTTGGGGCCTTTATTGACTAGTTTAATTTAATGAAGAAAGTAGTCGTAATTCCACACGAGGTGTATGCTTCACTACAAAGCTGAAAGAGTCCAGATACGGTTCTAAACCCCGTAAAAGCAGGCTTAAGAGAATGGAAAGCGAGTTGTTAGACTTATTAAACAGTGAAAAATCTCCTGATGCAAAGAATCTTATACCAAGAAGCTCTGCAGAAATTTCTTCATGAGTACGAAAATTCGAAGAATCCGACAGAGGTCCCCGTAGTTATTAGGCACAGCGCTGATGACGTTCAGTGTGGAGGAATAGAACCTGGGGCCGAGGCTAGAGAAGAACAGTCAAAGAACAATGGCACGAGCCCGCAACACATCGAGCAAGTATAAAAAACAGTTTCCCACATACATTGAGGAATAAAGGCTTAAGTCTTTATAATCTATTGAGTTGTTGAAGGATCAAAGGTACAGGGTTCGAACATCATTGACATCGTACACGACTTGGTGAGGAAGTGGGATAGGCCCTCATCATCAGGATGGGAACATATTAAAGCAAGACTACAGCAAATAAACATCCCAAAAACAATGATAGGTAATTTGAACCGGTTAAAAGACTTAGGACAAGCCTCGCATATACCACAGCTGAACACGCCTTCGCACCCAACGGTAACATCTCTGAAGAGGAGGAAGAAGAGACCAAACAGCATCGACCAACACTATCCGCGCGCGTCTAAAATAAGCAAATGGTTAACATATTAAGAAACCGTTATTATGACATTTCTAACCCAGCCTCCTACGGTGGCGTTTATAGACTGTACAGAGGCGTTTATAATGAGGGAGTAGGGAAAAAAGATGTTGAGAGGTTTTTACGGGAGCAGGATGCTACTACACTTCATGAGCCGGTGAGAAAGAGGTTTAAAACAGCCAAAACAACAAAAGCCTCGGCTGATTCTCTTTGGCACGCAGATTTAACAGACATACAGAGATATTTAGTGTATAATGGAGGCTACGCTACATCCTATTCATAATAGATGTATTCTCTAGATATTTGTGGCTAGTACCCCTGAAAAATAAATCGCCTGAAACAGTTGCTAAAGCCACCAAAACGTTGATGTTGAAAGAAAACAGGATTCCTGGCTATTTTTTTTTACGGACATAGGGAAAGAATTTATTGACCGAGCTTTTCAGAACATGTTGACGGAGTTTAATATCAGTTATTACACTAGCAATTCTATACATAAGGCATCTTTAGTTGAAAGAGTTCAACGTACCATAAAGGAACGCATGCATCGCTATTTCACACGTAAAAACACACACAGATATATAGACATTCTGGACTCGCTGGCCTCATCCTACAACCGTTCACACCACCGAGCGATTGGAACAACACCGAACGAAATTTTAGAAAGAGGTACGCACACAGAATGTGAGGTGAGAAAAGATATTGGTAGAGTGCCACCACGCTCTAGGCGTTTCAAAACCAATGATTACACTGGTATGCATATTAAATGTTTTTTCTGCTGTGAGGGTTTTTTCAACTCATATTATATAATTCGACCATGCTGAATTCGAAAATGACATTGGGTTTCCTCAATCAGGTCAGGTTTTTTCTCTATTGGCCATTTATTATAAGCCCAATTTTATCACCAAATTTGTTGATTTTTTTAGCTTAAACACTGTAGATACGAGTAATATTATAAGAACACTCGTGAAAAATGAAAACACTGTGTGAATAAATACTTTTATTCATACAATGAATATGGAAAAAAGTTTATTGAGGAAGGAATGAAGTTTTTTTGGCTTTCCGTCTGTGTTTTTCTTCGGGCACGTCTCGCTTCAAACACCAGCAATAGTCCGCCAGCATATTGATATCCCAGTTTCCCTGGTACCTCTCTTCCATTATTTTGATATCTTGGTGAAATCGTTCACCCTGTTCCTCACTATAATCCCCGCAATTTTCAGGAAAATAGTCCAAGTGGGACCACAAAAAGTGCATTTTTATGGACATGCGCGACCCATGAGCTTTGAAAGCTTCCATCAAGTTTTCGACAACGGACTCGTATTCTGGACTTCTACGCTTGCCAAGAAAATCAGTGACAACTGATTTGAATGCCTGCCAGGCATTCTTCTCAGTTGGAGTCATTGCGTTTTCGAACTGAGTATCCTAGATCAAAGTTCGAATTTGAGGACCATCAAAAACCCCAGCATTTAGTTTAGCATCAGATATATGAGGAAATTTACTCTCGAGATATCGGAATGCTGAACCTTCCTTATTCATTGATTTGATGAAATTTTTCATCAAGCCCAACTTAATATGAAGTGGTGGGAGCAAAATTTTTGTTGGTGGTACAAGGGGCATTGAAAGGACATTATGCGGCCCAGGTTCAAAATTCTCTCTGGATGCCCATTCACGCTGTGCATAGTGCTTCTCATCCGCTCGGCTATCCCATTTGCAGAGGAAACATGGGTATTTCGTGTATCCCCCTTGCATTCCCAATACAAATGCCACAATCTGAAAAAAAATGAAAATATTTAAAGAATTTAGAGAATTTGTTCTATCAGATAAAAAAATCTATGCATTGGACTGTATCACTTCTGTGGGGAAGTTAAGTGTTCTTATACGCTCTCAAATAACCTTTGGAAAAACAACATAGTCAATAGCAATAGTTTACTTATGATATTAGTATTACCTTCAAATCTCCACAGATCCTCCAGTTATGTTGGTCTTATACGAGAGCATCCAGTAAAATGTTCATGTTATCGTAGCTCTCAGTAAGTTGTACGGAATGTGCTACAGGGACTGATGCAACCCTATTCCCAATGTTGAGAAGTACTGCTTTCAAACTTCGTTTAGACGAGTCTATAAATAGCCTCCATTCTGATGCGTTATATGGCAGGCCCAAGGATTCGATTAGCCCCTCAACATTGCAGCAGTACTCTAAGGAAGAGGTATTTTCGTGCACTGCAAAAAACTTGCGGAATTCTTCCTCTCGTTTCCTATACCAGGAGAATGTTGTTCCCGGAGCCAGCAAGTTGTCCTCTCGAAGTCGTGAGCCCAAGATCTCGCAGCTAATTTGGAACGTCCTAAATCCCTGGTAAGATCATTAAGTTTGGCCTGGTTGAGAGGCCTCTGCTCATTTGAAGCGGTATTTTGAGGTATATACGACTGGGACTGGTCATTAGCATTGGTCATTGATTCATCATCAGAATCATCGAAGTCCAGGGTTTGAGGTGGGTCGGGTATTGGAATTCCAGGACCATGGGGTACAGGTCTCATAGCAGAAGGAATGTCAGGGTATACAACAATGTGTTTATTCTTCTTGTTAACTCCTGAAAATAGAAACACAGAAACATGGATATAAAACTTGCATATGAAATAGAAGAAGCATTCAGACAGTGGCGGCTCGTGAGGGAAGGCTGCGGTCTGTAAGATATGAAATAGATCGATGGAGTCTGTATATTTTCTTTCTTTTTCATTCATATTGTCCCTTCGGGGACAATATGAATGAAAAAGAAAGAAAATATACAATCATTGTATATGTAAATGTAACTTGTATAACAATATGTATGTGTAAATGTATTTTCTATAACAATATGTATATGTAAATGTATGATTACCATTATGGTGAATATTATGCTATATATGGTGAATATTACATTATGGTGAATATTATGTCAAGTTTCATACGAGGATTTCAAAATATTTAAGAAAAATAAATTTATAAGCCCACCTTGGAGGTTTGTCATGCAGAAATAGCAATCTGTCACGTGATCCTTTCCTTCTCTCCAAATCATGGGAATTCCAAAAGGCAAAGATTTCGCTCTGCCTTTGCTCCATCTTCTCAAATTTTCAATGCACGTCTTGCAGCACATATGAGGGGCGAAATTTTTGCCCTGGTCCCCTAGCTTAATTCCAAAGTATGCTCTATACATTGTCTTCACAAATTTAGTGATTTGGGACTGGTTATTTGGCATGGTAACCGTCCCACATATGTAGCAGAATCTATTGGGATCATTTTTACACGCTCTATTCATTATGAAATATTTTATCTATATGCCTGAAAAGTAAAAAAAAATATTATACAAGTGAAACAAGTGATGATAGATGTTACTGTTCCAATTCCGCTTTGACAAAATCACGAAAAATTCTATTTTACTTATGAGGCCATAGCCGGATAACCTGAGCTGATTGAGAAAAACGGATTGCAGATTCGAAATCAGCATGAAAAACTCTATAAGAATCACTTACAAAACCCTTGACAGCAAAATTGATGCATACCAGTGTTATATAAGACTCTCATTCGGGGAATAAATTCACGATAGGATTTGAGGAAGGTTGGATAGGTGAGATTTTTAAAGTTAGGGCTATGAGACGTAAAGACGAGGTGATGCTCTTTTACATTGAAGATTTGAATGGGGAAGAAATTGCAGAAGGGCGTTTATGGCGAGGAGCTACAGAAAGTGTCGTTTAATTTAGGAAAAAAGTATTTAAAATTGAAGAAAATTTAGGAAGCAAAGGTTCAGGAAAGAGAAAAATGTACCTGGTAAAATGGCTAGGGTACCCAGAAAGCTTCAACACCTATATAAGAACTGATGCAATAATGAAGCTTAAATAATATACAACATGGCGCCTAACCACTTCTACGTCATACTCCCGTCCTCTTCTTCTCTGTCTGTACATCCTAATAACACCCTGGCCAACTTTGTAACAGAACTCCATGGGCTCATTGAATTGAGCCATGAATCATATGAGATAGGAATATGCGAATTTCAATTGATAATAAAGAACCCATTTTCATGGTTCCTAGAAACCGTGATGAGTGTGAAAAGGTAGGAGTAATTCGGGACGATACCATGCGCGCCGCTCGGAGTAGGGAGGCACAGTACTACATTACAGAAGTAACACTAGGATCGGGTCAATATGACAGAGCCGAGGATGTTGTAAGAGACTTAAATGTAGGCTGACCATATTTCCTTGAGACAAAAACGGGACATTGGATGGCAAAAAGGGGACGGGGGTTATGTAATATTCTGTATTCATGAAAAAGTAAGTACATAAACATATTGAGCTTACAATTATTCTTCAGTGACAGAACCCATACAAAAACCCATACAAAACGGTACTGTCCCGTTCAAAACGGTACGTATGGTCAGCCTACTTAAATGGTAGTTTGAAAAGTTTAAATCTTACATCTGCTTTAGTATACGAAATCGTAAACAAACATACCCCGATACACACCTTGACTCTAAAATCAAAGGCTAACAGAAATATTAAAGGTAAAGGGCTGTTCAAAATTATAACCTAGGGCAGATATGGGGCAGCCTTACAAAGAGATACTTTTCACGAATCACAACATGACTTGTGCAGCTTATTGTATCAGCTGAAATTAGAGAAATTGGAAGATGGAGACCCTCCCCCGGACATGTGCTATATTTACAGCAAAATCGTGGAACATCAGTTTGTTGGGGATACACAGGCACGGCTGCTGCGCATCACCAACATTCCCAGTCATAGAGGAAGGAAGTTAAGCATCACATACGACAAGCATCATTATGTCAAAGTCGCAGCTAACCTACAGGATGTTCTGAATGTCTTGTTACTCCTATGTAAATGTTACTCCAGTGTTCTGTATCTATGATAATGAAAGTATATAGGAGAAAACACTGTGATACATTTTATTTTATACAGAATTATACATTATAATTTATACATAATTATACACAAGTTTATCATATATCCAATGGAACTGTATGCAGCTAACCTACAGGGTGTTCTGAATGTCTTGTTACTCATATGTAAATGTTACTCCAGTGTTCTGTATCTATGATAATGAAAGTATATAGTAGAAAACACTGTGATACATTTTATTTTATACAGAATTATACATTATAGTTTATACATAATTATACACAAGTTTATCATATATCCAATGGATCTGTATGCAAACCATCGTCCTCACTGCACAGAATGATTTTACGCCACGTTCGGTGTGCTATGCTCCTCAGCATTTTAGATGTTACAATTTTAAAAGCATCCTTTACGGCTTCCTTTAGTCCGTCATTGGAATCATAACGTTTTTGAGAAACATTTTCCTTTATAAATTCCCATAATGTATTGTCACAACTCGAGAGATCTGGGCTTCTCGGAGGCCATTTTAATGCAGACCCTCTCCCAATCCATCGATCAGGAAACACCTCATTTAAATATTCACGAACCTTCAAGGAATAGTGGGGAGGCGCTCCATCCTGTTGTAACCAAACATCATTTAATATTCCGAGATTATACATAGGTGTAACAAGACTTTCGGGACACCCTGTACTAACCAGTATCTCAACATATATAAGAACGATTGAGGGGAAAAGTTTCCATTCGGTGACGGAAGCTCAACAGTGAAGCTTCACTTCCGTCGCACTGTGATAGAATGACCCAGAAGGTCCATTTTTTCAACCATACTGCGTACGGCTGTCCCCTTGCTGGAGAGTGGTGCCAGATATCTCGGCAGGAAAGGGTTACAATCAGATATTAACACGGTAGAAGCGACATAATGGCCTGTACGGAAGAAGAAGAAGGGGTTACCAACTCGTGGCGTTAAACGTAAAAGGACATCAAAAAAGAAGTGTTCTAAGTGCATGAAACCTATGGTTTCATGCACCATGCACCATGGTGCACCATGCACCGTGCCATGGCACGTTTCTTCCATCCGTGTAGTTCACAATGTTGTAAATCGGAGCTGGCCCTCTTTGACATGCCCCCAACACAAATATCTATTGAACACAGTGACTTTATCAGAGTTAATCCGCTAAACTCCATTAGCTCGCCCGAGTGCTCCAATAGAATTCGTGATCGCCAGCTCAGGCTCTTACATTTTTTTACCCAAGCTGTGTGCATATATACGCTAAACTACGGATAGCCCATTCAGATGGCTCTGACTGCGCAAACGATTACGTTGTATACCCAGAGAGCAACTTTCCACACACCATATTCAGTCAGTGTGACGTGTATTTAAATCATATCAACGTCTCGGCAGGGTCTGGCTCCTATCACCTAAGAGCCTATCTGGAAAATGTCTTCAACTTTTAAAAAGAAGCGAAAGATACCTTTTTAACTGCCGAAGGTTATTATCAAGCTAAAGATGAAATTAGTATAAAGGCCAAATTTAAAAATTCTAAAAAGAAGATATATGAATGCTTTGGGCGCCTCCACACAGATTTCACAGTCCAGGAGAAGCTGCTTGTAAATGGGGTCGATATGAACCCTGAGATTTGCGTAAATCTTGGTGCTGACCAAGAAGAGAGCTCGAAGCCTGTGGTGATTCATATTATGGAAACATATCTCCGCGTGCGTCGAGTGAAATTAAGTTCTGCTAAACAACTAGAAATTAAAAAAGAATTTACTACATGCCACAGTAAAATACCCGATTAATAGTCAAACTTAAGTTGTATACAGTGTCCTCAGGGCTAACATCGAAGCAGATAGAAAATGTTGCTCTTGGAGCTCTACCTAAAAGGTTATTAACTGGAATGCAGGAGCACGCTTCTGTGAATGGAAAATACAAAAAGATTGCATTTACTGTAAGTTCAAAAATTTCGGCCTTAAAAATATAACCCTGCACTTCAATAGGGTGGCCTTAGGTGGGACATTGGAAACGAGTTATTCTACAGATGACGAATTTCCACTTTACTCGAGAGCTTATAGCAATCTTACACATACTGCCGGTACTTGCAGCGAATTAGGAATCGGCGTAACGCAGATGGAATTCGTTGAGAGGTTCACACATAAGCCCCCAGCAGAGTGGGAACATCTCAGTCAGATTAGAATTCGGCAAGCCGCTAGACGCCCCTATTAGTGTAGTAGTTTACCTCGAGTCGCAAGCCCTGATCAAAGTTGACAGGTTTAGGGGTGTAATCACAGACTTTTAAAAATGGACACGAATACACTCGAGAGAGTAATTAAGAGTGACCGATTCATACGCCCCAAATTTATCGGCGTGTTTGCGAAGAATCAAACGTTTAAGCGTCCAACTACGAGAGACTGCGGCGCACTTATTCTAAAAACGAATGTTTGTGGTGGAGAAGGGATTCATTAGATAGTCGTTTATTTTAAAAATAGGGAGCGAATGTACTATTTTAATTCACTCGGAGAACATCCAATGAATGATGGTGTTATTGTAAAATTTCTCGAGCAACTGCAAATTCGACAGATACTGTGTAATCCTGACCGATTCCAGAGCTACTACAGCAATGTCTCTGGCATGTACTGTTTGTGTTTTCTCATGCATATGGCTCTTGGTGGGAGATTTACAGAATTTCTGCAATTATTCAATTTGTGACACTGAGCGGAATGTTATAGCGAGTTGTTTGCATATAAAATTTAATTAGCTACGCCAAGTGCTCAAAATGTTCTCCGGCGGCATGAATGCACTTTTGAATGCGTCGACTAACTGATTCGCAGACATGGACTAATGTGGATGCTGTGATGGTCCCGCACTTTTCCCTAATTGCATCCTTAAGGTGTTCGAGTGTTGCAGGTCTTGTACCATAAACTGCATCCTTCAGGTAGCCCCACAAGTAAAAATCAAGTCGAATCAAGTCCGGTGAACGTGGAGGATACTAAACGCTTCCTCTTCGTCCTATCCAATGGTTAGGCAACGTTTCATCGAGGTACCTTCTGACATCACAATGATAATGAGGGGGGCTCCATCTTGTTGAAAGTAAAAGTCGTCGTTTCCAAACAACTTCCGAACTGCAGGTATAATTTCTGTCCGCAGCATGTCGAGATATGCAGCACCGGTAACTGTCCCATTAAAGAAAAATGGTCCAACCAAACCCCTGGATGAT
The DNA here is from genome assembly GCA_023014485.1 of Bathynomus jamesi. Lineage (NCBI taxonomy): Eukaryota > Metazoa > Arthropoda > Malacostraca > Isopoda > Cirolanidae > Bathynomus > Bathynomus jamesi. The sequence continues at coordinate 680,493 of JAJOZX010002182.1, forward strand.
AAACCACACCATGCTGTTAATCCTGGTAAATTAACATGTTTATCCACATAAACGTGTGGATTATCAAGTGACCAGTACCTGCAGTTGTGACGATTTACTGTGCCATTCAGCTTGAAGGTAGCTTCATCAGACCACACGATTTTGTTGGCAAACTGTACGTCTTCGGCTTCCATTGAATGAAACCATTCACAAAATTCGAGTCTGCGATCAGGGTCATCTTCAGTCATGGCGTGTAACAGACTTGGAATGTAGCTTTTCCATTTTGCCGACTTTAAAATCCGGTGAACACCTGATTTGCTGATTCCGGTCTCACGGGCGCATTGCCTAACTGATTTCTGTGATCGATTAAATTTTTGCAACACAAAAACGAAGTTTTCATCATTCGCACTTGATTTGCGTCGTCCAGATCTTCGCTTGTGCATATCTTGAGCAGATCCCTCTGCCTCAAACTTGTCACGGATGCTTGTAATGGCGAGAAGTGTCGGTGGCTTTGTACCAAATTCCCTGAGCCATTGCCGATGGACTTCGGACACATTCTCAAATTTCCAATACCATTTCAGAACACTTTTTCGTTGCTCCATTGTCAAACGTTTACGTAACATGGGTTCTTTTGCTGAACTGAATAAAGTTGAATGCTGTAGAGTGTGTATCGTGGAATGAGTGCGTAGGCTAAGTCCGAAGCAAGCTAGTGAGTGACTAGACTACGTTCGGTCCATAGGCTTCGCCATTACAAGGCCTTTGATAAAACAAGGCCAGGCTTAGTCGACGCATTCAAAAGTGCATTCATGCCGCCGGAGAACATTTTGAGCACTTGGCGTAGTTAATTGAATTTTATATACAAACAACTCGCTATAACATTTTGATCACTTAGATTACTAATTTACCTTTCATTGGTAATTGCTATAACAATATATTGTTTGGTTTTTTATATTATAAAATATATGATGCTATAAAGATTATAGTTTTTTTGGGACCCCCTGTATATAAAGAAACGAAATTATTGTCAGTCCTATTTGTATGTATGTAAAAAACATTGAGGAAACTATTCCATAAAAATGTGTTTTATACAATAAATGAAATAGTTTTATTATTTAATAAAATGTTGAAAATACTCGGTTTATTCTTACCCGACACACACACACACAAAAATGAAAACTTTACATCGTTTCCTCGATTAACACACATTCTGTGTTTCGGGACGCACCTTCGTATAACAACCGGATCGTCATTAAAAGAAAAAAGAAAAATATTACAGCAAGCCATGCTTTATCATTATTGTTATTATTTTCACAGGATAAAAAGAGAGATAATTATTTTAAAATAAAACCTCGTCAGGGTTTTTAAATAGAAAAAAATTAAAAACTAACGCGCCAATCATTTCAAAAGAGCTTTTTATGTAAGAGGAATTAGTTAGTTACATGAGCTGTGCCCTTAAACAATAGGCTGCTTACATTCTACAGACGATGCAGCTCGAATCGTTTGCGCTTCTCGGACGAGTGCCTGTCTCGGTTTCAGGGACTTGTGGTGTCAATTCCTGCAGAGACTGGCTCGAAAATTCACTGTCATTGTCCACGCGTCCCATCAAATAAACACACGCATCAGCTGTGTGAAATAATAACGTATACCTAGAGAATGGGTTATATATACATGAATACATACATACATATATTGTATACTATATATAACTGAAATAAATGCATGAATCCTTGTTCTGAATGTATATGGATATAAATAGCAGTACTCACATTGTATCACCGTAGAGGTATACCGGCAGCGAAGCATATTCGGATAGGCATTTGTGTATGGAAGAATCGGCCCTTGAGACCAAACAACAAAAAGATAAAATTGGGCATAATCACAATAACACACAAACACAAAATCAGTAATCACAAAACTTCACAAAACACACTTCTACACAAATGTTAATACAGACGAATTAACTTCTATATATTTTACTCAGAGCACTATTGAATAAGATTACATTTTATATTTAGAACAGATAATATACGAAGTAGATTTACTTACAACTTGATGTTGGGGTGATCGTCAGACTGCATTCTTGGTTATAAGTTTGTACGCAACAGCTGAAATGCTTCTCCAACACTAAAATGTTTCACATATGTCGCTGGTACTCTTTCAATAGGACATGGAGAAGATCCTCTTAGAATGGGGCATGCTGAAGAAAAGCCTTCCCCCCTCCCCGGCCCGCACTTTCAGAATGTAGATCATTCATTGGCTGAACGAGTTTTAGTGGGCGGACTCTAAACGAATTTTAGTGGGCGGACTCTAAACGAATTTTAGTGGGCGGTGTTGTTTTTGTCAAGCCGTGAAAGAGAGAGAGAGAGAGAGAGAGAGAGAGAGAGAGAGAGAGAGAGAGAATGTTATGTTAATTAACGCGTAAAAAGATGTTGGGTGGTATCACGGGCACCCGGGAAATTGTTTCTGCCAGAATTGTTCAATCTGCATAACCTGCGGCATTCGGCTATATCGGAGATGTTGGCTTGAGCTAGGCTGATCAGTTTAATATTTACTTAAAGTAAATGGACATCGTAAACAGTCACCTTGGTGGAAGGAAAACATATATTTTGGTCAATTAATTATTTTTGCACCATTATTTCTTGGACATCTTGTGTCTTCAACAATAAGATTTAATATGATCCTAAAAGCCGATTTAAAATTATATTAAAAATAATACAGTAATGTCGTGGTTAAGTGAAGCTACAAACAGACGTTTTCACCTTGATAGAACACTACACACACACACACACACACACACACACATATATATATATATATATATATATATATATATATATATATATATATACGGTAGAATCACTTTTATATGAAATTGAAAAAGTTTATTGGTCCTCCATACTCCATATGACAAATATTAATAATAATTGGGGATATGGTAGAATCTTTAATGTATGGTTAAAGGTGAAAAAAAATAAGTTACAACGAAAATTAAAATTTGAATTAACAATTAAATTAATATTTTTTTATATAATTTAAAGATAAATTTCGATATATTAAAATAAAAACATGCTTTAAATAATTCTTCTTTAATGGGATGTTAAATGCGTAAAATGAATAAGTTACCCTAAAATAAAATCTAGTTTCATTATAAAATTAATTTAATATTTTTATAATAAGATTTAAAGATATATTTGTATATTAAGACAAAAGATTTGTTTATGGTTTAAATTTGGTTTACCATATTTCAGTTTTTATTAAAAGAGCGCCTGACCACCAATACATTACGACGTTGAGGAAAAAAAATGGTGTCAATAATCCAGCAGGGTTGAAACCCCTTAAACAGAAAAAAATGTTGAGGAATTCAGAATGCTTTGAGACGCCACACTTCAAGGATATCTCTACTTCTTCTGGTGTTTAGGCTACTCACATACTATATATATATATATATATTTTTTTTTTTTTTGGGGTGGGCCTGAGCATCCTGGTTAGATTACCCTTTGGAGTTCACATACATACAACTCGTGTATGTATATATATATATATATATATAAGAAGCTTTGCCATACATGCATACGCATATATGTATTTTTGGGTGGGCCTGAGCTGCCTTATTTTAGATTACCCCTTGAAGTTCACATACGTACATGTAAAAATGAAATGAATAATCAATATTCATTTTTACATAAGAACCAAAATCGCTTAACGCGAGTTTGGATAATAATTTTACTTGTGGCTTCCTATTTTTGATCGTGTCAAAACCCTACGATCTACCATAACTATGGTTTAGTCGTATCCATTTTCATTTGTTATAGAAGTTATTAATTAATTATGATTGTCTTGCATCTTACCCTCGTCCCTAGATTATGCATACACATTGCATATAACAGGATTGGAACCCGCAGTTGTACTTCTTAGTCATTAATACCCACTCTTGTCTCTAATTCGTTCTTGTAAATCTTCCTAATAATGATTTGTATTATACGTGCAAATTCAATAACTATGACGTCATAAAGTAACTTAATTCTCTTCACGTTTTCCATACCTTGAACACTGAATCAAGTGTTTAGTATTTGGACATCTTCCGTATTGAATGTATGGTAAATTCCTTAATAATAATAATAATAATAATAATAATAATAAAAAGAAAAAGAAAAAGAAACCATTCTCTATACATCATTAGTTATGTTGTTTCCTACCTATTGTCTACTGATACCTATCAACCTATCAGTCCATATTTTACGCGTCTCTATATTACGCACACAACCTATTGGATTATGTACATGTAAAATACGTCCACATATATTTTTTTATTATTTTTTTTTTTAAGTGCGTTCAACTCTCACAAGGCATTCATTAGGCTTACAGTAGTTAAATGCTCAAATTCGCGAATCAGCAGAACCGAACGTTTCTAAGATAAACAACATCTTTCGCTCTGATCCAAATTTATAACATATAATGTAATATAACATATTATGTTGTATATAAATTATCTTGTCATGTCTCATGTACTTGTGTTGTACTAATAACCATATATATAATAACCATATATAATCTGACCATATAATCGGACCATATAATCTGACCATATAATCTAACCATATAATCTAACCATATAATCTAACCATATAATCTAACCATATATATATATATAAAAACACTGTAAGAATGGTAATGACGTAATGTACTTCAATGAAACTATAATTGAATGTAATGACTTTATATATAATGTAAGAATGTACTTTAATAGAATTGTAAGGGACAATCATAAGCGAATGGGAAGTAATCCATAATCGAAATCATAATTGTAATAAACCCAAACAAAAATGTACTCAGTCATGTACTTCAATTGTACTGTGTACGACTATGAAATGAAATCGCCTCAGAAATGAAGACGTGGCAAAAAAAAAAAGATTATTTTTTATTTTTATTTTTTATTTTTTAAAAATCTTTATTGGAATCTTTCAAACACCTGATCGTGTTTAAAAGGGGGGAAACTTAACCTCCAACTGCCATCCCCCAACATTCAGGCATATTTTATACATGTATTTGTAAAATGAAGGACACTTCATTACGAGACTCTGCTTTGGTAACTGCTAAGAGACTCCCCTTGTTAGCAGCTTCGCTGCGGGGAGGGGCGGAGGCCCCTTGCCTCCTTAATATTTTTAGATTCCGGCCTGAGCTATGGTCGAAAGAGGTCGAACCTCTACCCCTGTAAATTCAGAGCAGTACCTGTATATTTTTAAGAAGTAAATTTACAGTAAGAGAAACTTTTTATTTTCCCCCTCGAGTTGTGCTATCGTCAGAGGAACTTAGTAAAGTCGATAAGTTAAAGTATCAGAGAAAGAATTAGAAAAATTATAGAAGAAAAGTAACAGAAGAAATATCCGTTGCTTGCACCCGTAACCAGAACCCCCCGTCGAATCCGAACCGAAAAAGGGCCTTAAAAGGGGGGGTTAACATACATATATATATAAAGTTTTTCTACACATGCACACACCCACATATATATATATATATATATTTTATGGGCCTGAGCAGCCTGGTTAGATTACCCCTTGGAGGTCACACACACACACACACCCTCTCATCGTGTTGCATGCAATGTTGCATTGCGATTTCACTCTGACATTTTGCGGTCATACTAATAAACTGCTTGAAACCTATTATCTAGAATAAGAACATACAACATTTTGTATGTTTACTGTTGTAGAAATTGAAAAATTTTATATAAAAAAAGCTTTTGTTTATTTATACTTGTTTTTGGCAGCGAAAAAGCTTCCCATTAATTGATAATTTTAGAGTGCATTTGTTTAGCAACATACTGTGGAGGATGTAGCAAAAGTCAAGAGTCACATCAATTATATTATTTTATTTACAGGGGTTATAATAAATATTCGAATTAAGTACCATTAACTTCTAAACGCATTTCTATACATTTCACACAGTTGTGTTCAACACTTTAATGTGTTTTAAAAAAAAATGTTAGACCAATTCCTCATTATCAGAATTCCATGTACAATATCGAGTTTCATACGGTCGACAGTATTCCAGTTCGAACTGAATAAACTTCTCGCATTAAGATTTAAATGTAATAAATATGAAAACTTTCTTTAATATTTCACCTGAAAGTAACTGACTTGTATGCAGTAGACGACCGATTCTCCGCGCAGGTATTTTACGCGGTCCGGTTCTACGCGGGAAAATTTTAAATCATTATAATATTCTAAACGATAAAATTTAAATCTATGCGCTTTGGCACAGAATACAGACATTCAACCTTGGTCATAGCGCAAACAATCAGATGACAAGCTGCCGCCAAAGCTGAGGGACATAATGACCAGGGGCGTTTTTAATATAAGGGCCCCGACGGGCTCCCCTTACCCGGGCTTTATATATATGCCCCGGCCCCTATATGCTCTATATATTTGTATCCTGAATAAAATTTACAAAAATCAGTGATGTTTGTATTTTTTTTACTTTGGTTGAAATAACTTTACTTAAATATGTAATGATTAGTGAAAACATTAAAGAGTTTTTCAAGAACTTCCATTAAAGAAAACTGGTAAACGGGGCCCGGGCTCCCCTGTGGCATACATGTAAATTGCCCCGACCAATTCAAAACCTCAAAAACGCCCCTGATAATGACGACGACGTAGCAATGCCTCCGGCTGAGGTGCTTTTATCAGCAATGAAGAAGTTTGCAAAGTTCATGAACTCTGGCCTTGAAATTGCTGACAATGACTCCAATTTCGAACGGGCATCAGAGGCTATCTTTCACTCGAAGAAATCCCGTGAAGTTTATCTGAAAGACATCGCGTCTCGGCCTCGCTAAAAAAAATCAAAGACTTCTTCGGTTCAGTTTAGTTTAATGAAAGTTCGTTACCATCCCTCATCTTTGTCTTCGTCTCTCGTCTTCATTATTTTTATTAAAATGTTTTAAAGTACCCTTGCTAAAAAAGGAAGGAATTACAATTCTTTCTATTATCAGTTTTACATTAGCATTATTTTATGTACAAAATTCATCGTCTTGGAACGAACCTTTTTATTCTCATAAGAATGTTAACAAAATTCTACAGGGAGTCCCCACGAACGTATTCCCACGTAGAATCGAGCGTTTACTGTATGCATAGTTCAAATTTTAAGTGAAAGTTACTAACCTAACCTAACCAAACTAAACCAAACCAAACCTAACTTAGTGTAATCTAACTACCCGAAATATAACCTAACAGATTACATTATGGTTATTCTCAATTGGCACCTAAAGGAATAGAACTACAGGGTGTCTCATAAGTCCGGCATCATAGGAGAAATTCATATTTTTCTATTTCTACAAACCATAATTCATATTTTTCTCTTTCTAGAGGCCATAATGTCTGTGAGCAAGGAAGAACGAATCCAGATAATTCTACTCATAGGAAATCGGAGTCAAAGAGAGGCCGCTGCTGAATTTAACAGACTGCAACCAGACCGCGAGCCAATAACACAGAGTTGTGTTAGCAGACTTGTTGCAAAGTTTAAGGAAACAGGATCCATAGAAGATAAACTACGCAGTGGACCTTCAAGGAGGTCCACTGACGATGATACAGCGACTGCTATCCTGGCTCATTTTAACAGAAGTCCCAATAAGTCTCTTCGGCGATTGTCCGCCGAGACAGGAGTGTCGGAAAGTAGCATCCATCGCATTCTTCAGGCTCACAAATGGCATCCATATAAACTTCAGATCCTACAGAAATTAAGCGAAGATGATCCAGACCGGCGGATGGAATTTTGTGAATGGGCTACGGAACAATTTGCTCGGGATGCCAATTTCACGTCCACCATTCTGTTCAGTGACGAGGCTGTTTTTTATGGAAATGGTGAGGTAAATCGGCAGAACTCCCGCTACTGGTCTCAAAACAACCCTCACTGGTATACCTCTTCAAAGGAACAAGGTGCATCTCGGGTGATGGTATGGTGTGGCATTTGGAAGGATCGCATCATAGGCCCCCTCTTTTTCGATGAACATGTCACTGGAGGCACCTACCTACGTATGCTCAAGGAAGAAGCATTTCCCAGTGTCTTGAACGAAGAAGGAAATTTCCCAACATGGTTCCAGCAAGACGGCGCTCCTGCACATTACAGCACCCAAGTAATGGAATACCTGTATCAACAATTCCCTGGTCATTGGATAGGACGTCGAGGGCCTGTGGAATGGCCAGCTAGAAGCCCGGATCTCACGCCACTAGATTTTTATCTCTGAGGCCACTTGAAAGCGTTGGTATACGCAGAGAAAATTAGGAGTGTTGAACATTTGCGGCAGCGCATTATTGGGGCATGTAACACCATTACTCCTGACATCATTCACCATGTGCTTGCTGACTGGGTATCACGTCTGAATTTGTGTATTGAAAACAATGGTGGACATATTGAGCACGTTCTATAAATAAAAGCTTTTGTTTTGCCTTTTTTTATTATTTTTCCTGATGCCGGACTTATGGGACACCCTGTACAGTACTTTGTCGATTTCCCCATGAAAACGAAGTGAAGCAACTTGAAGGAGTTACATAATTTAAGTGGTGGACGATTGAATAATGGACCAATGTACTATGGACCGAAGAAACCAAATTTAAAATGTCTGCTTCCCATCGCCGAAATTATGTGAAAAGAGTGAAGACAGAAAAGTTGACTGAAGATGCCATAACAAGCACTGTGAAATATGGAGAAGATGGGGGAGGTTAGAATAATGATTTGGGGGCGTTTTAAAGATTGTCGTTCAGCGATCTCGTAAAAAGCAATGAGGCAATGGACAAGCAAAAATACCACAAAATCCTCTCTTCCAGCGCAGTGCCAACAGGACTGCGTTTGATAGAAAACTTTTTAATCCAAAAGGATAATAACCCAAACCCTAAGTCTAATGCATGAACTAGACAGAAAAGAGGAAGAGTGCAGTAAAGCTTCAAGTTATGACATGGCCCCCTCAATCTCCAGATTGTTCACCCACTGAACTTCTGCGGGTTCGAGCTCTAACGAATTGCAAAATATTTTGAGAGATACAAAATGAAAAATGAGAGAAATTAACATCAGAGTATTTGCATAAATTACGAGCAAGAATGCCTCAGAGGTTCAAAACATTCATTGAAACCAAAGAAAAGAGGAATTTAATGATATTTATGCAGGAAGTTCTTGATTTCAATTTGTAAATTATAAATGTAACTTCATACATTTCAATTTACAGTAGAATAAAGTTGCCAATGATCTCGCATCGGCCCCAATTTCGTGAATTTGATTTAAAAAAATTAATGTGAAACATTACTTCTAGGAACGAAGTTACTAGAAGTAATGTTAACATCAATTTTATTTCTTAACTGTAACAGTATATTGTGGAGTTTTTTAAATTCAAATGTACGACATTGGAGCGAATGCGCGACATTAGGACCGGTGCGCGACCATTGGCAACTTTAACCCTAGTGATATAAATTAATTATTCGAATTTTGCTTTGGACTCCATAATTTTGAGAAACAGAATATATATATATATATATGGGATGAATTTCACAATAAAACACGTGAAATAAATGAGTGATACAAATCCACAAGGAATTCCCTGACGAAGTGTACTTCTGAATAAATGAAAGGTCTTGGAATAATTTTTCTTTTTCTTTGTGGGTTTGTATCATATATATATATATATATATATATATATATATATATATATATATATATAGTGTAACAAAAGTCCGTTCTCACAGAGAAATCTTTCAGGTATTTTATTTACCGACGAGGCTTGTTTTCATTTAAATGGAACAGTGAATCACCACAATTATAGTTACTGGAGCGACGAGCATGTACTCCATTAATTAGCAAGTTCATTGTATTGTTTGTAATGTATAGTTAAAACTATTTTCTCGTTCAATTCTCTTATCTTTTATTTTCCGATGAGAACGGACTTTTGTTACACCCTGTATATATATATGGGGGTTCTTTAACCTCCTTCGTAACAGCTAACATTGTATATCTACAGATCTACAGAAGCTAAGGCTAACGAAGACCCTAAGATCCACTCTAAGATTAGCCCGAGAGAAAGGAAAGAGTAGGGGTTTAAGAGAAGAGAATAAGGGGTTAATTAAGTAGCAACACCTATCACTCATGGGTTAACATTCATTCAGAAAAAGAGAAAGAAAGGCTCACCATCATCATCAGTCGGCCACTGCCGACAAGTCAGAAGAATAGTCGGAGAGAACAGGAAGGGGGTGAAAGATGAAAAGAAGTAAAATAAGAACGCTTACAAACCATGCAAACACAGTCTTAACTCACTATCATACCATGCAAACTACAGACATGCAAGTAAGGAGAGGATAAGAAGGAAAAAAAAAAGTAGGTAAAGTAAAGCAAAAAGTGGGTTAGTTTACGCTACGAGCTACATCTACGATCGTGTTAGTCTAATTTTTTTTTTTTTTTGCTGGCATCACACACTGGCATGACACAAGCTCGCATTATTGTCAACAGACTCATCCACGATCACCACCCCTAGAGCTCCTGTTGCAATTGTTTTATTATATTAAACAACGTTAATAATTTTAACAAGGGAGAGGGAAAAAGGGCGAGGCTGAGAGGGAAAAAGGTCGAGGCTGAGAGGGAAAAAGGGCGTGGCTGAGAGGGAAAAAGGGCGAGGCTGAGAGGGAAGAAGGGCGAGGCTGAGAGGGAAAAAGGGCGAGGCTGAGAGGGAAAAAGGGCGAGGCTGAGAGTGAAAAAGGGAGAGGCTGAGAGTGAAAAAGGGCGAGGCTGAGAGGGAAAAGGGCGAGGCTGAGAGGGAAAAGGGCGAGGCTGAGAGGGAAAAGGGGGATTGTTTTATTATTATATTAAACAACGTTAATATTTTTAAAATGCCTATCTAAACGGTTCTTAAACATATTAACGCTGGTAGAGTTCACGACTGACGCGGGAAGATTATTCCACTTATCAGTTACTTTAAACGTAAAGAAGTTTTTAGCGATATTAGTGATGAGACGTCTGCCACGCAACTTAAATCCATTATTACGAGTATTATTATTATCGAAAGTGAACACTTTGTCAAAATTTACGTTATCGATGTTATTAACGATTCTGAAAGCTTCAATAAGCTCCCCCTTAATCTCCTAGTTTCGAGTGAATACAGGTCTAACTCTTTAGTCCTATCTTCATAAGACTTGTTGCGCAATGACGGAATCAGTTTCGTGGCACGAAGCTGAACCCTTTCTAACCTATCAATATCCTCAGGCAAGTACGGGCACCAAAACTGAACTGCATATTCTAAATGAGGCCTGAATAGGGACTTGTAAAGGGGCAATATAATATCGTTCGATTTAATTTCGAAATTACGCGTTATGAATCCTAACATCCTATTAGCTTTTGCGCAAGACTCCAGGCACTGGTTCCTAAATCCTTAGATACGCGTACGCCTAAATCTACTTCCTCGTCAACGCTCGCTATCTCCCTATCATCCATCGTGTGCGTGTAATTGTTACGAGAACCTATATGCAAAACTTAACATTTGTCTACGTTAAATTGCATCTGCCACTTGTCTGTCCACTCCATAATCCTATTTACATAGTCTTGGAGCCTATTGCTATCGTCCTCGTTAACAATCTTACCACCTATTTTAGTATCGTCCGCGAATTTTGACACGTTACTAGTCAATCCTACATCTATGTCGTTAATGTAAATTACGAATAGCAATGGGCCTAACACTGAACCCTGTGGGACACCGCTACCTACATCCAACCACCCGGATTCACTACCATTAACTACGACCCTCTGTCTCCAAGCACGAAGCCATTCTTCTAACCTGTTAGCTACCTGACCGCGTATACCGTGCGCTTTGACCTTCGCAATTAATCTCCTATGCGGAACTCTATCTAACGCCTTTTTAAAATCTAAATAAATAACGTCAGCCGCTCTATGCCTATCGTATTCGCGCACTATTTCGTTATAAAATTCTAACAAATTAGTTAAACAAGACCTTTGGCGTCGAAACCCATGCTGACTACTATTAATCAAATCTCTACATTCTAAGTGAACGATGATACAATCCCTAACTACGGATTCCAAAAGTTTACCGACAATTGACGTGAAGCTAATGGGCTTATAATTGCTAGCTACTGCGCGGTCGCCTTTTTTAAAAATAGGCGTGACGTTAGCTAATTTGAATTCTTCAGGAATAATCCCCGTTTCGAGTGACTGATTAAAAATCTTCGTTAAGGGGCCTACGATAACGTCTTTCAAATCTTTGAAATGTCTGGGATAAAAAGCGTCAGGGCCTGGAGCCTTCCTAACTTTTAACCTATCGATATAATGCGCAATCTCACCCACCTCGTAAACAGTTATTTCATCCAAAATAGTTTTGCGACTAAATGGAACGATCTCGTCCACATCGGGGACATTATTTACGTCTTCTACGGTAAAAACTGTCGCAAAAAAGTTATTGAAAAAATACCCGCCATCGCCTGAGCGTCAGAAGCCAAAGCGCCATTAACATCCACTAGAGGGCCTATGTTATCTTTTATCGGCTTACTTTTTTGGATTATGTTTACTATCCGCAGCTATAAGTATCTCTAAATTACGTTTAGCATTCCTAACTGATCTTTTAACCTAACGTATAAGCTCGCTATATCTATTAAAGTTAGCTGCCGTGCCATTGCGCTTATTAAGTGTATACGCTCTATTACGCTCGTTTATGAACTCGCCTATTTCCCCAGTCTACCACTTGGGCCTACCATGATTTCTAGCGCGCTTGGGCCTACGATGAATAAACTCTCTTTCACTATTCCTAAAACTTTCTCTAAACGCCACCCAATGCAAATTTGTGTCATTACCTATAAATAAGTTATCCCAGTCCACTACTCTCATCCTATCCGCAAAACTATCAAAATTAGCCCTACGAAAATCAGGGACTTCTATTACGTTACTATCCTTAGTGTTTTCTATTAATAACTTAAACCTAAGAATTTGATGATGACTACATCCTAAACTCTCTCCTACTTCTAAACCTTTGACTATATTCTCGCCGTTCGTCATCACCAAATCTAAAATATTATCACCGCGCGTTGGTTCGGTAACCATCTGTCGTAAAAAGTTATCTTCCATAAACTCAATCAATCTCAAACCCTCCTCATTACCAGTAGAAGTCTCATAATTAATATTAGGACAGTTAAAGTCTCCGACAATTTACTATTCCGATTATGAATAAAGTTACCAAGAAGTGAGTAAAATCTAATATCAGTATCGAGGGATTGAAAGGGAGGTCTATAAACAACAACAAAATTAAAACTAATACTACGCGCCCTTAACTTCATCACATATCGCATTAATTGCTGCCGGAAAATCTAAGTTAACCTCGATAGCCCGAAGGGAATTAAGAATGTACAGCAAAACGCCGCCACCAATCCTATGTAACCTATCATTAGTAAAGAGTTTAAAACCCGGTAAATCAAGTTCCCCAACAAGTCCCGAGTCACGGAATTTAACCAAGTTTCAGTGATAGCAAATATATCGTAGTTGCCGGAATAAATTATCACCTTAAATTCATTTACTTTATTTCTAGTACTAAGCGCGTTACAATAAAAGACGTTTAAGTTATTTTTTACCACGGGCTGGCGTTTTAAAATATTTTTCAAGTCGGGCCCGCGTTTCGCGGACCCACAACGTTTAAAGAAGGCTTCGACCTATACAGCTTTCGCACGTTTTCGTCTATTAACGTACCTAGCCTAGCATTACCTATTTCATTAAAATGCACCTCATCTTTTATAAAAAGGCTAGGACGACTGAATTCGGACCACAGCTTTACGAAGGGTACATTTTCCTCAGCACAAATCTCTTTTAATTTAGTATTAAAAAATATCATTTTAGACGAAATCCTAAGATCCAAACAGTGCATAGGGGTAATACCTAGAACTAAAGACCTATCTGACCTCGCCTTTAGGGACCTAATTAACCCCCTATATCTCTCCAAAAGGTCAGGCACCCTCGTATCGGGCCTATACGAGTCGTTGCCCCCTACCATCGTCACCAACATCGAGTGACGGGAGGCAACGTCAATCCTATCCATTTCGTCTCGAACTTTGTCAACCCTGGCCCCTGGGAGAAAGACCCTCCTCCTCTTGGTTGGATGCCGTTCAACGAACTCTGCGTCCATATGGCTTACTGAAGAATCCCCAATTAAAATAGTTTCCCCCTCATTCACGTCCCTTTCCAAATGGGCGAAAGGGTTCGAAACCTCGATAGGGGGGTCGGATTCCTATCACCTAACGTACGCGGCCTAACTCCACCCTTAACTTTTCTAAATCCCTCCCCATCTCCTAATCTCGGACTTGCCTTAACCCCTTCCTCAACTCTATCCAACCTTCCCGATAAGCTACCTAAACTAGAAACTAGATTATGCACCTCACCCTTCAAATTACGAACGTCTTCAACGTTAGTATTGGTTCGGCTTTCATCAACCGTGCCCTACCCCTGCCTTCATCAAGCGTTGCAAATCTTTCCGTTACCTCACGTACACTACGTTTTATTTCAACTATTTCCTCCCTTAACTCGCAAAAGAAACAAACTGATCTCTCGGTAACCGCCATAGGACCGCCGTCATAATCTTTAAACTCCAAATACCACCGGTTTACCCCACACCTAACACACGACGCTTTCTGTGACGGCATCGCGCGTTAAAATTAGTTTATAACCGTCACAAGTTAAGTTAAACTAAGCCGGCACGCTATAAAATCTTCTGAATCGCTAAAAACCACTAATATTCAATTACTGAACTATAACATTGTAAATATAACGCAAGTATATAAAATTCAAAACTTACCAAACGTAAAGTTGTTAGCAATATGCAAAATAGAAGCAATATCAGAGAGCTCAGGAAATGCATATATATATATATATAATATATATATATATAATTATATATATATATATATATATATATATATAATTATATATATATATATATATATATACATTTGAACTGCAAACAACACACAGTATAATTTATGTAAAGAACGACGCTTGTATAGAAGAACGTTCCGCACAAGATGAGGAGGGAGAACGAACAAATGAAAAATGAGGTAACCACCCGGGAATCGAACCCGGGATTTTCCGATTGCTGGTCAGATATGCTATCCACTACACCATGGGCCTCGATTAATCAAAAGTCGTAATTCTCCGGCAATCGAAAGATCCCGGGTTCGATTCTCGGGTGGTTACCTCATTTTTCATTTGTTCGTTCTCCCTCTTCATCTTGTGCGGAACGTTTTTCTATACAAGCGTCGTTCTTTACATTAATTATACTGTGTTGTTTGCAGTTAAAATGTATGTATGTGCGGCATGCGAGGGGGTGCCCCCTCAGGGCATTGGTTTCTGCTCGTATGTAGGAGAATTACGATTTCTGATTAATCGAGGCACATGGTGTAGTGGATAGCATATCTGACCGGCAATCGGAAGATCCCGGGTTCGATTCCCGGGTGGTTACCTCATTTTTCATTTGTTCGTTCTCCCTCCTCATCTTGTGCGGAACTTTCTTCTGTACAAGCGTCGTTCTTTACATATATATATATATATATATATATTAGTGGTGGACCGGATGTCAGTTTTTCAACATCTGTGGATGCGGATCTTTAATTTCAATATCCGCGGATGCGGATGCAGATATTTAGTTAATCTATCAATATAATATAGAATTATGAATATATGACATAATTTTTCAAATTTCGTGATATTACTGTTATGGCAGGCAATGCATAAGAATTAAAATTAATATTAATGTTTTCATTATGATAAAAATAATAACTTTCTCAAGAGTTTCAGCCACAGAAAATTCAATGAAACAAGTTTCATTCAATTTTCTGTGTTACCAGGTATTTATATTTTGAGGTTTATATATTTGTTTGTTCATTAATAATTAATACTTTACATGAAATGTGCATGACTGGGCCTTATAAGCTACTTTATAAGCTAATTTAATTGTAAATTGCATAATTTATTAGAGGTAATATCCGCATAACATCCGCAGTCAGGAGTGCGGATGCGGATGTTAAAAATGATGCGGATGCGGAGCAAATTTACAGCAAATGCATCTACGCTCATACATTTCCTACCTAAATTGGGATACGTCGTGGCCACGACGCGACGCCGCTTCACGTTAGATCAGCGAGCTTAAGCGACATTTCGTATGTCCAGTAGTTGGATGTGGGACCGTTTTCCTCGTCCAGATGATGCAGTGACCCGTGGTTGGAATCCCACGTAAAGCGGGAGGTCCCCTCTGCCATATGACCTTTACTGTTACGAAGGAGGTTAAATAATGTCACACTTCATTATTATTACTGAGTAAATGATGTGAGTTACAGATATGGAGAAGTAACGGTAAACATGAACATGTCCCCTATTCAAAGATGACGCGAGGTCGTTCTAAATATAATAAAAAATAGCCGTTATGGTAATTCAAATAATTTTATGTTGTCTCTCTCCTCTCTCTCTCTCTCTCTCGCAGGGGGTATAAAGGTTATGCACATTTCTTCTGGATGTTGTAAACTTTATACTTGGGGTGTGACAGCCCTCCGGTCCCGAGTCGTGGGATTCTAGAGAAATTGGCTGCCAGTTCCTTTAGGTTCTCTCTCTCTTTCGGGAGGGCGGGTGAAGTATGTTGTACAATCCTGTCCCGTGGGTTACTAGGACCCCATCCCATCCCTACTCTGTCCTTTTAGCTTACGTTAAGGATGTTCTCCTCTGACTGAAAAAAAAAAAATTCTTTTAGTATTAAGTCTTTTTCTCTTCTTTTACTATTAGGACCCTACTGCTACCTCATGCGTGGGAAGAGAGGCTTTGGAACCTCTATAAATAACACCATTTAACGCTCGTAGGTTGTGAGAGACTGGGATGGAGGGGTCCCAGGCGTAGGGGCGCGATGAATGGAGTGTGGCTAGTGCCCCGTTAAGCCCATTCCTAACGCGTAATGGCCTGACCAGCCCCCTGCGACCGTTCTTTGGTGACCAATTGATGGTGCTTGGCTGTACTGCTCTGAGGTGAGAGAGCTTTACTGCCCAGCTGGCTGCCAGGCCAGCGTAAAGTCTCGGGCGTAGCCTCTGGGTCTGGTGGGATATCCCTTGAACACTGGATTCTAAGAGTCTGGCCGCTTGTGAGTGACTAGTAAGACTTAGTAAGGGGCTGCATCTCGCTGTCGCTCCTGGCGGGAAATCCGTGACGCCTGCGTCGCGAGTGTTTGTCAGTTGGTAGCTGCGACACGTTTGGGACTGTCCGGCCCTGGGGAGACCTTTGGTCGGTGCGGCAGCAGCGAGAGGTGTAGTCTTCTGGAAGGGATGAACGTCACTTGCAAATAGGTGGATGCGTCTACGCGCGGGAAGAATTCACCCCCCTCCTTTTTTATATACTGGTCAGAACGTTTTTGATAGTTTTCATTGCTAGAACGCTTTATCTTATTCAGAGTATTCAGAGTTCGAAAAAAAAAAAAACAATGACTGGACCGCAGAAACTGAAGGCTGAATGTGCGAGGTGTGAAGTAAACCAGTGGGTGACGAACTTCAAAGAAGCCTGCTTCGCGAAGATCAACCACTCCAGCATGTGCCGCTTTTGCGAACTCATGCGGTTTTACGAGAAGCTAGAGGAGAGGGTCCGGCGGCTCGAGTCGTCCAGACCGGCTGTTGGAGGTGCGGCGGTCACTGATGCGGCTGCGCCCTCCACCCGGAGCTCATTGATAGGATAGCTGCCATGGAAAGGCGGTCCAGCGATGGACTGGACAGGCTCGGGACCGCGGAGAAAGGGTAGAGGTGCAACCGGGGCCAGGGTACAAAATCAGTGTCAGAATCGCCAGCGACCCACGTGGAATGCACGGAACCGCGGCGCAAGGTGGAGGGCGTAAAGAAGGGGCTGATAGAGAAGGGTGGGAAGGGGCCGATAAAAAAAGGGTGGGAAGGGGCCTACTGATGGCCCAAAGAAACCGAAGGATGTAGCTGCCGGTCGGGGTGGGTCGGGTGGTGTAAGTGCGTCTATGGGTGGCGACGGGTTTGAAAGGTCTCGGGCAAGAAGGCTGCGAAGCCGAAGCCTGAGACCCCAGTTGCCCCTGTCAGGACCTCCAACCGCTTTAGTCTCCTGTGCTCGAAGGAGGAAGACACCGTTTTGATTGGGGACTCGCAGATCAGGGGCCAGGAGAAGTACTTTGCTTCTGCAAACCGGGACGGGAGGAAGGTAAGGTGCTTACCTGGGCGGGGAACGGCGCACTTAAGGAAGGAGGTAGAGAAGGTGCGCGTGGCTAGTCGGAGGACTGCGATCGTTGTCCACGCTGGTGGCAACGACCTGTTCCTCAAAGGCGGTAGGGTAGGTCTTACAGAAGGGATCATCACCGAGATCATGTCTCTTGCGGATGATCTAAAACTGAAGACAGACAGGGGAATGTTGATGGGTATTTTACCGCGAATGAATGCCAGTGACCACGCGCTCAGTAAGGTCATTGGCATCAACGAGAGGGTGCAAGACTTGTGCGTCCCGCTGGGCGTGAGGTTTATTGACCCCTTCGACGCATTTTCGGGTAGGTGGGACCTTTACCAGAGGGATGGTGTCCACCTCAATAACAAGGGTAAAGGTGTGCTAGGCGCGCTGCTCGACCGGCACCTATACAGAATGGTGAGGTCGAGTCCGGGGAGAGATGGGCCCCCACCGGGGAGATGATGATGGAGCCGGTGGCGGACGTACCTTCAACTGAAGGGTGCGTCCAGGTACAGGTGGGTGACCCTCCTTCCACGTTGGAGGGGGCTCAGGCTCCTGCGGAAGTTGCCCCCTCGTTGGAGGGGTCTTCAACTCCCGACAGCCCTGGCTGTTCGGGAAACGGGTCGTGCTAGGGGGCGGTCAGAATAGGGAAGGCTCCCTCCGTGCAATGCTTTTTAATGCTAGGTCGATTAGGAACAAGTTTTGCGAGCTACGGGCGCTCTTAGCATCAGAATACCAGGATATCGTTGCTATCACCGAGTCCTGGATTCATACTGATCGTAGGGACTACGTTGGGGAGTTCGAAATTCCCGGGTATAGAATGTTTCGCAAAGACCGCACCCGTGGGGAGGGGGGGGGGTACTAATATACGTCAGGGACACGTTGAGTCCGGTTGACTGCCAGTTCCGGTCGGAACGGGAGCTGCTTGGCGTCGATCTGAACGTGGGAGGGACGAACTATAGGTTAATCTTGGTGTACAGACCTCCGCATCTCCTCCTCGAGGAGGATACAGCCCTGTACACCGAACTCAGTAGCCTGCTAGGGGATAGGGTGTGTGTAGTTTTAGGAGACTTCAACTGTCGCGGCATAAAGTGGGAAGACAGGACTGCTGATGCTGAAGGGAGGAGGCTAGTTGACTTTGCTGATGAGAACTTCCTCACTCAGTGGGTCAATGAGCCTACACGAGGCGAAAGCGTTCTAGACTTAGTATTCACGACCGAAGACAACCTCGTCACTGGCCTCACCGTTGACGAATCGTTGGGCGGGAGTGATCACGGTCTGATTAGGTTCCGTGTGTGCGTCCCTCGGGTGAAGCGTAGTAACTCGAGAGGCAGTAAGCTCGATCTCCGGCGGGCGACTTTGTTAGCCTCAGGGATAGCGTAGGTGAGATGGGGTTAGAGGTCGGCGGCGATGTTGAGGGAGTGAGGAGTGCATTCCGGGACGAGTTTATGGTGCTGCAGTCTGCTGCCATACCCTCAAAACCGGTCACCCCTGCTTCAACGCAGCCTAAGTGGTTCAATCGTGACATCGCTTCGGCTATCCGAAATAGGAAAGTAGCGTATAGGAGGGCGAAGGCCAATCGTTCCCATGAGAACACTGAAGCGTATGTCCGCCTGTGTAGGGAAGTGAAGGCGAAGGTTAGGCTAGCGAAACGTAACGAAGAACTACGGGTGGCAAGCCTCTGCAAGGGGAACCCTAAGGAGTTCTTCAGTTATGTTAATAGTAGAAAGCCCATTAGAAGCATGATAGTCCGTTAAAGGACCGAAGCGGCGTTCTGCGGACCTCCGACGCGGACATCGCTAATGTGCTTAATGAGTACTTTGCGGGAGTGTTCACCAGGGAGGACACCCGCGTCATCCCCGAGCCAGGCGTGAGGCACGAAGGTGCTGGCCTGGATAGTGTTCGATGTACCGCGACAGTCGTTGCCGATAGAATAGACAAACTGAGCGCGTTTAAGGCTCCTGGGCCAGACCAGTTTCTCCCCAGAGTGTTGCGAGTGCGCGACCAGGTGGCTCCCCACCTGGCTACAGTCTTCAACAAATCGTTGGAGACGGGCCAGGTGCCTGGTGACTGGAGGGAAGCCAACGTGACCCCTATCTTTAAGAAAGGGGATCACGAAAGTCCAGGGAACTATCGTCCCATTAGTCTCACTTCAGTTGTAGGTAAATTATTAGAGGGGATAATAGCGGATAGGATCGTTGACCATTTGGATTCCTACAAGCTGCTTGGGGACTCCCAACATGGGTTTAGACGGCATAGGTCGTGTCTCACCAACTTGCTCGAGTTTTTCCACGTCATGTTGAGTGAGTATGATAAGAGTAGGGCGATTGATATACTTTATCTCGACTTTCAGAAAGCCTTTGATAAGGTACCTCACCGCCGGCTAATGGCGAAAGTGCGCGCGCTGGGTATCGGTGGGGAAGTAGGTAGGTGGATTGAAAACTGGCTGAAGAATAGGCGGCAGAGGGTTGTAATTAAAGGGGCTAGTTCGGGTTGGGCCTCGGTCACTAGTGGGGTTCCTCAGGGTTCCGTTTTGGGGCCACTGTTGTTTATCATTTACATAAATGATATCGACGGTGGCATCGTCAGTCGGATCGCCAAATTCGCTGATGACACCAAGCTTGGGGCCAATGTTGGGACGCCCGAAGCGATCGAGCAACTGCGTGCGGACCTAGGTAGGATAGGAGAGTGGTCCGAAAAATGGCAAATGCCGTTTAACTTGGGTAAATGCAAGTGATGCACATTGGCTACGCCAATCCCAAGTCGGACTACTCGATGTTGGGAGTAATATCGAGGCGACTGATTTGGAAAAGGACTTGGGTGTGCTAATTAGCAGCGACCTTAAGTTTACGAAACAGTGCGTAGAGGTGGAAAAGAAAGCCCAGAAGCTGTTGGGTTATATCAGGAGGCAATTTCAGTTTCGGAACAAGGAGATTGTGCTCTCTGTACAATTCCCTGGTTCGGCCGCACCTGGAGTATGCTGTGCAGTTCTGGTCGCCCACCCTCAGGAAAGATATTGAGAGGCTGGAGCGAGTGCAGGCGAGGGCCACAAAGTTAATCCCTTCCGTTAGGCATATGGATTTGAAACGGTTTAGGACTAGTGTGTGTGGGAATTACTTTATGTATAAGATCTGTGACACGTGGAACAGGTTACCTTCAGAAGTTGTGAACAGTTCCTCTGTGGATCACTTCAAGAAAAGGTTAGACCAAATCTTGCACACTATTTGAGGGTGTAGAAAATTTTCCCTGGCACCCGTTGCCATTGATACCTCCTCGGGTATGGGCCGCAAGGCCTTTTGAGGTACTTCTTTTCCTTGTAACTCTCTCTCTCTCTCTCTCTCTCTCTCTCTCTCTCTCTCTCTCTCTCTCTCTCTCTTTTGTATATGTTTGTATAAGTTTGGGTAGAAACTATTTCAGCGTCTGGAAACTGCACGCGTAGTCGAGGTTCAAACGAAGGAGTTTGAAGGCAAACATTTTTGTATGTAAATGAGACATTTATGACGCATTACCCAAATGAGATTTGAAGGAAGTCGTTGATTAAAATGAGCGAAATGATTTGGGAGAGAATCATATCCCCGTTTGGGAATTAATCTCGAATCATTTAAGTACGGGGGTTGGGGTTGAGGGAGAGGTTTTACTGCCAAAACACGCAAAGATTTTGCTTTGAGCGCAATAAAGAATTAAGCTGAAATGTCGGATTTATAACGAAAAAGCCTAAACTTATAACGCTCGACTTGAGATTCCATTCTATTCACCTCATCGTTATATGAGGATTAGGGTAGGTGGGGGTTAGTCTATTTAATTTGTTGCCATATTATTTAATATGAATGAATAGTAAAACCTCATTCCTCATCCTTCATGGGGTGGGCACGGCGCTTCCGCTCAGGATTGAAAATACTCAACACATTTACATATTTTCAGAAACATAGGGATCAACACCGGGAATAAGATACCACCCCAAACCTCGCAACTTGATCACATCGTCTGGCATTCCTAAAGCCCAAATTTAATTATTTTAAATTTTGAAAAGCGAGTGTTTTGCTAATGTCTCATTTTGCTGTTTTTATTTGTATTTACATTGGTGGTGTAGTGGTTAGCGTCGCTGACTTCAGATCCATCGGCCTCGGGATCGAGACCCGGTGACAGCAGGCGGCGCGCAGCAAAGCCCAGCTGTTCATCCTTCCACACAATAAAAAAATTGGTTGATAGATAAATGGGTACCCTGCGTAGCCTAGTGGTTAAGACGCTGGGCTGCTGGTGGGGCGTGGTTTGGATTCCACGTTAAACTGTAGGTCTAAGGTGGAGTGACAAGCTTGACCTTCGTCAGAATGAACAATTTGGGCTGAAGCAAAACCAAGTTAACCAAGGTTATTATTTATATTTATACTATTTATATTATATTAGTTGTATTTATATTTATGTATATAAAGTATGAGGTTGCTTGTATCATATTGGCAGTTGGTCTGTATTCAAGAAACTAATTAGGACGTGCGAAGGCGTACATGTTTAATATAACTGTTCCCCGTGGCTCAGTGGGTAACACCGTTTCCCTATAATCGAAGTAAAGACAATGAGTTCAGGGGTTCGAGTCCCGATGATGCTGGTAATAATAATATAGGAGTTAGGTCAATGGGCCGTATTGGTTGGCCTGAGCACTGTGCCAGTTTCTGGCCTTCCTGAATGATTATTATTGTATACGTATGCGCGTATATCGTGTTTTACCCTCGTACGCTCACCTTATTTTGATCACCAACTGTGACTCTTTCACAAATTAGCGAGATACACTAAATCCATTAACACAAATCGACTTGATAAAGATGTTTATACGAAGCCCTTTTAGCCTAGTCATACTGCTAACTCTTTTAGCCTCGCCTATTAGCCAATCCTTTTAGTTCTGTCCTTATTAGCCCTTGATGAAAATTGCTGACGGTCCTCAACTGTGGGAATGATGGTTCAGGAAGAATTTGGGACGAACGAGAAAAAGACGAATTTGCATATTAATATTCGCTAAAAGCTTTTCAATTTCATTGTTCGGAAGTCTATTAATGATCCTCAAGATGGTGCCCCATCTCCTACGTTTTTGGGGTGTGTGGGGGAGGGGTTACGTACTCTTATTGTTTAAGTCTTAAGGGGTATAAGAGGAGGTTTATATAATAAATTCCTAAAAAAAAATTGAATCCACGAGTGGTTTCTCTCTCGATGTATTTCGTACTTCAGATCTATCTGAAGAACTACATTAAAGTATATTTATAAAAATGAGTAATTATATATATATATATATATATATATATATATATAGAGAGAGAGAGAGAGAGAGAGAGAGAGAGAGAGAGAGGACCGCAAGAAATAGAGTAACAAGTAGACAAACAAATTCTTTCTTCCACGCATCATCAAACATTCTTAGAAGACACACGTGGTCAAGGAATCAGAAACAATGAAGACGTCTGTTTTCTTCCCAAAAGGCCCTCGAAAGCAAGCTCTAAACAACTAAAGGACGCGTAGAAGGCGTCTCAAGATATGGCGGGAAAGTTTCCGCGTTACAGAGGTTATATAAGCGAGTGTCTACTGATACTCAACCTCACTTCTCACTCGCTCACACGCTCGCGTGTCGCTTGTCATTTTCTCGTCTTGGTCTCCACATTCGTCAGCAGAAACTCGTCACGTCAACCACCCTCCGGCTTCCCGCCAGAGGAGCGGCCTGTTGTTCCTTCAATGTTTTCGATCTATCGTCAAGTAAGACCTTCCGACGTCAGCCTGCAGAAGCACTTCTTCAAAGCCCAGCGCCGTTTCGACTTCAGCCGGTTTCAGTCCCTCAAGCGTCATCTCAACTCCACACGAAGCGAATCAACACGTGAGGCGACCGGCGCCCGTTCACCAAACTTCAATGGGATGGTCAATATCACCTCGGGCCTCGTTCTACAAGGTGAACTTTCAAGCATCTCCTTCATCTCAAGAGGCCTAATCGACACGACCAGCACTCGTTCAACAAGCTTCAATAGGACGGTCAACGACACCTCGAGCCTACAGTAATAGGTCCACCTTCAACACTTCTTCACCAGAGGTATTCGACGTCCTGGTAAGATAAGTGCAGTTTTTCTAAGTAACTCTCGTGAAGCCTACATCAGCCTACCGTCGAACGGTAGGCTATACTCCCAAAGTGGTTAACTAAGCGTTCTAACTGACTCTCGTTAAGAACGCAGTAGGCCTATTTCCTAACCCAAGCGTCATCTATTCATGTACTAAAACGTACGTGCTTAATTTCCGTTATCACTAGGTTTCATATTTCATGCTGTGTTCCATTTTTGCATGCCATTAGCCTACCATAAATGAATGCATTACTTGTCAATTAAGCTCTTAACCATTTATTTATTGGCTCAGTTCCATGTCATCTGAGCATAATATAAAGGCCGTTAAAGAATTGTTATTCACTATAATTACTGTCAATCATTTGTTATTCATGAACAAATAATTATTTTCTTAATTAAACTCAAAACCATAAGGTAATTTTCCTAACCTTAACAATATTTGTTTGGGTGTAATCCAAGCTGGTGACCTCGAAACAATTCGTATCACTCAGAAATATTATAGTAGGCCTACTCCATTAGCCACCTTCAACCGGGGATACCGTAGGACATCATAAATTGTTGACCCAGCCTGTCATTAACAATTAATTATTAGCACCACATTAATCATTATCACCTCAAACGGCTAAAGCTAGGCCCACTATATATATATATATATATATATATATATATATATATATATATATATATATATATATATACAACGTGGCGCAAAAGCCGCGAATCACAGGTATTCTCAGTGTTGGTCAGCCAGACTCTGTACTGAATGGACGCATTTCCTGAGCTCTCTGACAGACATTGCTTCTACTTTTGCATACTGTTAATAACTTTACTTTTGGAAAGTTTTGAATTTTATATACTTGCGTTTATATTCACATTGTTATAGTTAAGTAATTGAATATTAGTGGTTTTTAGCGATTTAGAAGTTTTCATAGCGTGCCAGCTTAATTTAACTTAAACTTGTGACGGTTATAAACTAAGTTAACTTGCGCGATGCCGTCGCAAACAGCGTCGTGTGATAGGTGTGGGGTAAACCGGTGGTATACGGAATACGGATTTTAAAGATTATAACGGCGGTCCTATGGCGATTATCGAGAGATCAGTTTGTTTCTTTTGCGATTTAAAGGAGGAAATAGTTGACATAAAACGCAGTGTACGTGAGGTAACGGAAAGACTTGCAACGCTTGATGAGGGCAGGGGTAGGGCTACGGTTGACGAAAGCCGAACCAATACTAACGTTGAAGACGTTAGTAATTTGAAGGGTGAGGTGCGTAACCAAGTTTCTAGTTTCGGTAGCTTATCGGGAAGGTTGGATAAAGTTGAGGAAGGGGTTAAGGTTGGTCTGAGATTAGTAGATGGGGAGGGATTTAGAGAAGTTAAGGGTGGAGTTAGGCCGCGTACGTTAGGTGATTGGAATACCCCCCTTATAGGTTTCGAACCCTTTCGCCCATTTGGAAAGGGACGTGAATGAGGAGAAAACTATTTTAATTGGGGACTCTTTAGTGCGCCATATGGACACTGAGTTCGGTGAACGGCATCCAACCAAGAGGAGGAGGGTCTGTCTCCCAGGGGCCAGGGTTGACAAAGTTCGAGACGAAATGGATAGGATTGACGTTGCCTCCCGTCACTCGATATTGGCGACGATGGTAGGGGGCAACGACTCGTATATGCCCGATACGAGGGTGCCTGACGTTTTGGAGAGATATAGGGGGTTAATTAGGTCCCTAAAGGCGAGGTCAGATAGGTCTTTAGTTCTAGGTATTACCCCTATGCACGGTTTGGATCTTAGGATTACGTCTAAAATGATATTTTTTAATACTAAATTAAAAGAGATTTGTGCTGAGGAAAATGCACCCTTCATAAAGCTGTGGTCAGAATACAGCGATCGTGTCCTTTTTATAAAAGATGGGGTGCATGGGGTGCTAGGAGACAGGGAGTCGTTGTTAATGGTAGTGAATCGGGGTGGTTGGATGTAGGTAGCGGTGTCCCACAGGGTTCAGTGTTAGGCTCATTGCTATATGTAATTTACATTAACGACATAGATATAGGATTAATTAGTAATGTGTCAAAATTCGCGGACGATACTAAATAGGCGGTAAGGTTGT
>JAJOZX010002183.1:0-122500 GCA_023014485.1 Bathynomus jamesi
TGTCCCTAAAGTCTGGACACATAGGAAATATCACTAACTATAACTAACTATATGTTATTATTATTATTATTATTATTATCTTAAATTCATGCAACTGAGGCCTAAGGTAGGCCCACATCGAATCAGCAACCCTGAGGTAGGACCAAATAGGACCTCCAAGTCCATAACTTATGGACTTGGAGGTCCTATTTGGTCCTACCTCAGGGTTGCTGATTCGATGTGGGCCTAACCTTAGGCCTCAGTTGCATGAATTTGATAATAATAATAATAATAATAATAATAATAACATATAGTTAGTTATAGTTTAGTGATATATCCTATGTGTCCAGACTTTAGGGACACCCTGTATAGTCAAATCAACTTTAAAGCAGTAGGACGGTAGAAATTCTCAAAAACGGGGAAAAAGAGTTAGTTCTACCGCAGGGCGGTAGACTTGGCACATCTGCAATCCCTAATTTATTTATTGCACTAACATGGCATTTGAAGAATTCTCTGCGTATATTTATGTTTTAAATTTCAAAGGACGTACTTTGAAGTTCCTCTCCTTTGAAATATATGATGAGAGTTTAGAGTGTCCTTCGATACTACTTTAAAGTTTACGTGACAATGAAAGGAAAACGATGAGTAGAGTTCTTTATTACTACACAGACGATCAACGGACACGTTTTAGGATGATAACTACTTGATCGTCAAAACAATTAGTGTAAAGATATTATTACTCTTATTAAAATTAGATCATACATTCTTGTATATGGACGGTCGAAAGCCAGAGTGATCACTCTGTAAAAATATAAAAACTACTCGCCCTTTTTCTTCCGGATGATCTATATACAATCATAGATCACTTTGTAACGCATTGAGTGAGTAGTTACGCCTGAAGCGTTACTGTGGCGTTACTCACTCACTGAACGTGTTACAAAGTGATTTATATATATATATATATATATATAGAGAGAGAGAGAGAGAGAGAAGAGCGAGAGAGAGAGAGGAGAAAGAGAGAGAGAGAGAGAGAGAGAGATCACACGGAGACAAAAAAACATTTTTATGTTTTTTTTTCAAATAGATCAATCTGGCTTTCAACCGTCCACATATTCTTTGAAAAAGAAAATAATATAAAGACACATTGATCTTCCTCATTCCTAATCTTATTTTTTTACCATTTTTATCACTATCATTGGTCTGATTCCGCATATTCTGCAGGAATAAAGGGGTCAGTAATTCAATAAATTTAATAGTTGGCTTAATTTCATTCCCCTTCCAGCATTGATTGTCTATAAGAAATTCATTGTTTATTCTCTTTAAAAGGGACGTATTTCTTGGATACGCGGAATATCTCCTATACAAGCGTCGTTCTTTACGTGTGTGTGTGTGTGTGTGTGTGTGTGTGTGTGTACAGTTACACAAAATAAACATATATGTAGAGGCAATTTTTTCCGCCGCAACACCACCACCACCAGCGGCGCACTTAGGCTTGGCAGAATACTTTGTTTGCAATTTAGAAAAATATTTAATATTTCATATGCGTTTGCAGCTATATTTATAAAAACAGCATACCAATCTCAGTCCAATTAAATTCTCCATGCAAATGCTTAAACCATGTTTAAACTTTTTAATTTTTTTCACGAAGATATATGATCAATGAAATTGGTGAGCATTATTGCACAACCGTGTTTATATCTATCTATCTATCTATCTATCTATCTATAGTGCACATTCACAAGGAAAAATGAAAAGCGATTCCAAAATCTTTCTTTTATACAGCAGTACTCCTTTTCTGTGTGGGTGTGCATCATTTATCTATTTCACGTGCTTAATTGTAAAATTCATCACACACACACACACACACACACACACACACACACACACACACACACACACACACATATATATATATTATAACGGGTGCGGCAAAAGTAACGCCCTTTTAATAATTGTATCATTTTTTTAAGGTGTATTGAGCCAACCACAAAATTAATTAAATTCCAGTTATTTTTTAGTTTTTACTGAGAAAGTACTTATTATTTTTCTTAAAATGCTGTATTTTTCTTAAAAACCTTATTATTTCTCTTAAAATGTTGTAATTGATTTATTTCCTTCAATAAAAGAGAATAAACTAAAAAGGGCGTTATTTTTGCCGCACCCGTTATATATGATGTTCCAGAAGTCATCACCCCATCTGAAGTAGCTGTAACCTTAATTTAATTATTGTTTTTTTTAATTTTTTTCCAGATTGTAGAAGATGAACCCCAATAAGTTGAAGATGGAACACTACACACCACAACATAATTATAACATAATTCTAAATAAAATAAATTATTTCCACTTTCTACAGTATTTGTTGTTTTATTGGTTCAAAAGTTATAAGCAAAACAAATGGGGTGATGACTTTTGGAACACCCTTTATATTTATATATATATTATATATATATATATATATATATATATATATATATATATTATTTTTAATAATTCTTACTGCTACAAAGTGAAAAAGAAGTCCAGACCATAAAAGAGTTTATCTTAATGTACAGAAATCCCTTTTTATTTCAGATGAAATGTACATTAAATGTAAATAAACAAGAATTCGGTCCTGTTTAAAGATCTCATTTAGAGATTAAATTTATTACTGCACGTCATCAATAAGAAAATGAAAGAAAGTGTGTGGATAATTTACTTGAATGGATTAGAACAGGGTTGTCGAACGGGGTGCACGGAGCATTTTCAAGGGGTTCTTGACGGGTTCCTGGGATACAATTTTATTTCGTATATTTTGAACGTTTTTGCATTCTATTTTTAGATATTCAGTAGGTTCTAGAACAGGGGTATCCAGCAGAATTCTAGTTGTGCGCCACATATGTGGCGATTAGCGGACTAAATTCGCCACATAGTGAAACTGTGTGTACTACCACGTTAGAAATGGAAGAAAAAAGGACATATAAAAGGAAAACTTTAATACAACAATGATATATATATATTTAGGATAAACTTTATTGTAAAAACATCAATAATGTTAAAAATTACAGCAATGCAATGAGCTACTGTATATTAAAAAATTCACTGTGAAGGTTGGCAGTCTTTATCTTGCGTTAGCCGGGTGAAATCAAGCATAATGTTTTCACTTATTGAACATCTGAGCTCTGCCTCTAAATTGGCATCAAGCAAATTAGAGCGATACTTTGACTTCAGGTGACTCATTATAGAAAAGGTGGATTCACAATGGTAAGTTGAGCCAAAGATCGAAAACAATCTCGCAATACCTGACTGCAACACCACGAACTTGTTTTCTCCCAAAAGCAGAGTCCAAAACTGGACGACGGATTCTTTTCTTTGTGGCTGGCCCATTTTGTTTTGAAGCGAAAGGACATCCATTTCTAAATGACGTCTTTCCAAATGAAATAGGTTGGCAAGTTCCGTCGTTTTTTGCGCACAAAAAATGTCAAAATGTAAAGGATCTTTCATGAACTCAAAAGCTACTCGCCACAAACTAATCGTTAATTCGCCACGTGTCGATTGGCGAGCGTGTTGGATGCCCCTGTTCTAGAAGGTGGTGGGTGCAAGCGTTCAAATGAGTTGGTTAGTGTGTGGGGAAGGGGTGCAAGGCTCAAAAAAAAGGTTAAACAACCCTGATTTAGCTAGTGTGAATTTCTTCTTTAATGTTAGCTCAAGAAAACATGACAGAAATAGTTATTAAAATAACTAAACAACACTCTTCTCTCTCTCTCTCTCTCTCTCTCTCTCTCTCTCTCTCTTTTTTTTATCTATCTATCTATCTATCTATCTATAAATAAATCAAATTTCTATGGGTACGTAAAACAGTATTGCATTTATTTATTATACAGGGTGTTTCACAACCGGTCTGCCATACTTTCGGGGTTGATTTGGGGGAGTGATATCGAGTAAAAAAGTTAATACAACATCGGTGCTATTTCCAACCGTTGCGGAGCTACGGACGTTTTAAGGTGCACGGAAAAAAATAAACGAGAGTATTGATTTGATGTATTTATTGCTACATTTTATGTGATACACCTTATAAATGTTCAAAATGTCCGCCTCGGTTCTCAATGCACAGCCTTGCTCGTTCCAAACAAGAATCCACTGCCCATTGAATCATTTCGGAGTGTTCTCGTATGTGAACAGCGGCATCCATAATCCGACGCGAGAGTTCTTCTCTCGTTTGTACGTTGGTCTTGTAGACCATCTCTTTTATAAGGCCTCATAAAAAGAAATCTAACGGGGTTAGGTTCGGAGATCTCGGGGGGCCAAGATATTGGACGAGTACGACCAATCCAACGATTCCCGTACCGCTGATTCAAGTAATCCGTAACATGACGACCAAAGTGTGGTGGCGCCCCATCGTGCTGAAAGAACATCCTGCCTGCGCCTTGTCTCCAAGGGCACGTCCTCCATCAAAAGCGACAATTCGTTCGTCAGGAAGTTCAGGTAAATATTAGCAGTTAATCGTTGTTCCAAAACGAACAGTCGAATCAGCTGATCTCCAATTACATGCACCAAACATTCACCGAGAATCGATGTTGAAAGTTTCCTTCAACAATACCGTGGGGATTATCGGTGGACCACAAGTGGGAATTTCGTCTATTGTTAATTCCATCCCAAATGAATTGTGCTTCATCACGAAACGTATACGATTAAGAATTTGGCGATGCATAACCATCCACTGGCAAAACTGAACACGTTTATCGTAATCATTCGGTTGAAGAGCTTGCACACATTGCAAATGCTAGGGATACAAACCCTCATCATGTATGGTTCGCCAAACACGCGATGCGGATTCACCAATTCGTCTAGAAATCTTTCGAACACTGGTACTTGGGCTACGTTGTACTAGGTCCAGTATGCGCTCCTCCACAGCAACGGGCCGTCGTGCTACATGTTCTTGGTTACGTGGAACAATTGTCCCTGTTTCCCTTAATCTCTGGTGTGTGTCACTAAACACTTGCCTGTTTTGTATTCGGCGGTTCGGAAAACGTCTTCGATATTCCTCAACTGCCGCTCTGCTGTTACCATCACAGAATCCATAAATAAAATGAATATCAGCGTATTCAGCGGATGTGAACCCGTTGTGTAACGGGTAAAACGATCAAACGGGTAAAATGTTAGATATCAGGGTAAAACGGCATAAATATGCGTGTAGAACAGTAAATAATGCTAATACATTATTTAACCATATCTATAGATGTAATCACGGTATCAAGTGGGATAGTTCTAAAGCGCTCGTTAAAAACACAGATATAAGTGAAAGGAATATTGTAGAATGTGCATTTATCTATTTTAAAAATAATTTCAATAACAGTGCGGGAATGTATGAAATGGACAATATCCTGTTAAAATATCTTTTGCCTTTAATCAACCCTTGTTAATCATGTGCTAATCTTTTTATTCTTCTGTCCCATTGTACATATGTATATATTTTTGTCATCTCGCCTTCTCCCTTCATTCATTCCCTAACGAGGTGTACTTCTGATACACGAAAGCCTTGGAATCATTTTTCTTTTTCCTTGTGGATTTGCACTTTATATATATATATATATTATATATATATATATATTATATATATATATATATATATATATATATATTATATATATTATATATATCATAACACGATGAGATATTTTTCACTTACTGCGAAAACAGCGACAAATTTATGCAGAGGAAGGTTGTTAGCGTAACTCTCCTTTCAGAACAAGATATGAAATATAGCTTTCAAACACATTCTGCGGTTTTATGTTGTGTTGAACTCAAAATACACCGCGATATATATATAATATATATATATATATATATATATATATATATGAAAAATTATTTCACGAAAGTGACACGTGAAAAGTATTTATGATGAATAAAACCACGAAGGAAAAAGAAACACAAAGGGGTGCTCAAGCGCTTTCGTCTAATGACATCCTCAGGAACATATATATATATATATATATATATATATTCTTATAACATATTGTGCTAAAAACTAAATTTTTATTAAATCTATTTGAGAAATTAATAAGAGGAGGGTGATTACAGCGGGGTTTATATTAAATTTGTTTGGAGAATTTCATTAATTTCTCCATAAACTTGTTGGCTTAATTCTATTTTGCATATATTGCTGAATTTAAGAGAGAAATTTTTATGAAAAGCATACACACACACGTGTGGTGTGTGTGTGTGTGTGTGTGTGTGTGTGTGCATTCCCGCGTAAGCTAGGTACCGACTTTTCTAAATTCTAAAAATTAATAAACCAAAGCTAATTTAAACTAATCTAACCTTAGTGCCATCGGACGAAGAAGGGTGTGATAACTGTTTTGGGCGCAATTGAGGGCTCGAAGGGTGTTTTCTGTTAAGTCATTTGATAATGAGGTACTCGCTAATTTAACCTAACTTAAACAAACTTTAACTAACTTATCCTAGCGTAACATAACCTAATTAAGACTAACATATTTTTTTCCGGAAATAAAAGTGTTTTTAGATTTTTTTTTTATATAAATTTTTGGGATCTTTTCCGTTTGGGGGCTAGCAGCGAATTTTAATAAAAATCGGTATACTAATGTAGTTTTGGTCACTGATTTCAAAAATAACTTTCTTTTTTTTCGAGAAATGAAAAACAAACGTGTTAGAACACTTTAAATAATTAATGTATTTTTAACGAAAATATCATGACCTAACCTAACCAATCGCCAAGGGCGTACAGTTGACCTAACCGGGCATTCAATTGAACTAACCTGGTATTCAATTGACCTAACTGGGCATTAATTCTTGACATTTTTCTGCTACTTTTACAGATCTGCCGGGATCTTTCAAACAACGTATGCTTCGTAAAGTTGCACTTTTTACCGTTTGACTGACGCTTTTGGCAGCGAAAGAACTGGGTATTTTTTTCGAAGGAACACACTTTCACACATTTAGAGCACTTTTTCATAAACAGTAGCAGTTTGTGACTCTGGCTAAATTTAATGCAATCCTCCGTAACTAGTTTAAGCTAGTTAAAACACATATTAATTATTTAAAGTGCTCTAACATGTTTTTTTTTTCATTTTTCCAAAAAAAGAAAGTTATTTTTGGAATCAGTGACCAAAACTACATTAGTATACCGATTTTCATTAGAATTCGCTGCTAGCCCCAAACGGAAAAGACCCAAATTTTTAATGTTCCGAAGTACCAAAAGTGTTACCTCACAAAAATAAATTACCCCACTACATTTTTCAATTATCACACGCTCAACCTCACTTATGCCCGGTTGCCTACAGTACACACGCAAGATTAGTGTATACAAAAGTAAAATTTATTTGAAATTATTTATAAGCACTCTTTATAAAATTTCTCTCTTCCTTTGTGTGTGTGTGTGTGTATATATATATATATGTACAGGGTGGGCGGAAAGTAGCTCCCTATTTTGGATTGGTAAAAAAACGTATATTATCCATTTATTTCAGAAGAAATAATATGAAAAGGTAGGCATACATGGTAGGTTTTCTTAAAATTCAATGTGGGCTCCAACTCTTTCCACCAGCTTCTGGAGCCGCCCAGGAATGGCGTCCACTGACTTTAGCAGGAACTCCGGCGGGATGGAGGACATGACTTCCCGAATTCGGTCCTCCAGTTCTTCCAATGTCCTCGGTTTGGTGCGGTAGACTTCTTCCTTTACCCACCCCCAAAGAAAGAAGTCGCACGGTTACCGCTGAAAAACGGCAGAATCGGTTCAGTGTAACGGTGTGGTGTGGTATGACCTCAGATCAGGTTGTGGGCCCGTTCCTTCTGCGCAACACCATGAATGCTGAGCGGTACCTTGCTATGTTGCGAAACGAGGTCTGGCCGGTTGTCAGCACATGGGAGAACATCGACGATCTGATATTTATGCAAGATGGCGCCCCTCCGCACTTCGCTCTTGTTGTCCGTGAGTGGCTGGATGCCCACTTCACTGGGCGTTGGATGGGTCGTCGTGGTCCACATCAATGGCCAGCCAGGAGCCCCGACTTGACACCGTGCGACTTCTTTCTTTTGGGTGGGTAAAGGAAGAAGTCTACTGCACCAAACCGAGGACATTGGAAGAACTGGAGGACCGAATTCGGGAAGTCATGTCCTCCATCCCGTCGGAGTTCCTGCTAAAGTCAGTGGACGCCATTCCTGGGCGGCTCCAGAAGCTGGTGGAAAGAGTTGGAGCACCATTGAATTTTAGAGAAAACCTACCATGTATGCCTACCTTTTCATATTATTTCTTCTGAAATAAATGGATAATATACATATTTTTTACCAATCCAAAATAGGGAGCTACTTTCGCCCACCCTGTATATATATATATATATATATATATATATATATATATATATATATATATATATATGAGGCGCTCCGGACCACAAGCTGCCAAGCGCCAAAATTTAAAAAATGGAGAAAAATGCAGTTAAAGTTTGTCAACTTGCAAAGCGCCATAACTTTTGAACCAATAACGATATTTGATTGATTTCGACCATACATACAGGTCCACAATCTGCTCCCTGACTCACCCACGGGATAGAGGAAGGGTGGGAGAATATAGTGGTATAAATAACTCAGTTCAGGCCCCACTGGAGCTTGGCAGGTTGTAGTCCGGAGCGCCTCATATACTCTATAACACTTCCTTATTAAAATTTTTTAATAGTCTTAATTAATTTCCAACTATATTTATACTTAATTTGTAGTGTGTGTGTGTTTATAACAAGAAAAACTTGTAAATTCTCAACATTGATAAGTTATAAACATGTATCGTGAGAAACATGTTTATAATTAAGAATCTATACAAAATATTATAACAACATTATGCAAATCATTATTAAAATATGTATTCATTAACAAAGTATTAAAACCCGCACAAGGAGGAAGAAATAATAGAGAATTATTCAATAAACTTTTTAATTAATTAATTTTTATGGTTTTAATTCTTTTTAATTCTTGAGGAAGAAATTAAAAAAAAACATAATTAACTTTTTAAATATTATTATTATTATTTGCAGTATTGGATAAAAAATTTTGGCTAAAAGTTTTTTTGGATAATTTTTTTAAAAAATCAGTAAATTTACCAATCAATATTGACTGAATTTTGTTTTTGGAAATTTACGACCAATTCTCATTAAAAAAATAATAGATTATACAAGGAAAAACAGAATATAGTATTACCAATTAGTAATTTTTTAGGCTTTTTAGAAATTTTATATCTCTTGGCGAATTTTTTTCCGCAACTGTACTAAAACTGTAACTTTTAAAAAAATTAAGTTATACTTGAAATAAATTTTTGATTTAGTCCGTAAGTCCCCATTACTCGAGTCACTGTTTATTGTAAATCCTGTTCGATGTGTCGAACTAAACCAAAAGTTCCCTGAATGTACAGTATTTAAAAAGTACATTGGAAGTACATTCAAAAGTAATTTGAAATGTTTACTTTAGTTTTCTTTTTCTTAAAGTTCAGAGACCCTTTTTCGCCAAGAAGAAAACCGTTTGATCTACTTATGATCTGTACTTTTCATATACTTTATTTTGCGGAGTTTATTCAAGTTCATTTATACCCTTGCTTTTAAAGTAGACAGGAGGGATAAAATTTGGAAAAAAAAAAAAATAAAAATATATATATATATATATATATATATATATATACTTTTTCTTTAACATTTCTTTCGTCGGTAGCTTAATTCTATATTAATTTAGTAATAAATTTGTGTTACAAGATCCTGTTTCTGCGTTTCAAGAACGCGGTGGACCTACGTTGTACTTTATTAATTTCCAAACGCTCGTTTTTTTTTTGTTTTTGTTTTTTGTTGTTTAACTAATTAAAAGCATGGCACCCCCGTCAAGTACTTGCAGTCGCTGTGAAGGGAAATTTGCTGCTTACGCGTTTACAATGGCTAATAATAATGATCAGTTAGTTTGCAGGTGGTGCTCAAGCATGGAAGTGCTGAGGAACGAATTAGACCGTGAGAGGCAGGCCAGGGTGAGACTTGAAGAAAGCGTGATGCTCCTGACGGCAAAATTAGAATCCCTTGAGACTCCAGTTACGACCCCTCCTGCCTCAGTTTCTATTAATAATATAAATAGTACTAATAGCCCTCTCTCTTCCCCTAGTTCCCAACCCTTCGTTCGAGTGCGAAATGGAGCCCCATTGAGAAAAGCAAAGCCTTGTCTACCAGTAATAACAAGCAATAAGTTTTCTGTTTTAGGGTTCGAAGATACTGATGAACCGGAAATACGACTCGTTGGTGATTCCATTGTTCGAGGGCAGCTCGAGGAATTCTGTGGGAGAAACCCTCGTCGTAGGCGCCGTTACTGCTACCCTGGTGCAAGGGTGGAGGATATAACTAATAATGTTGATCATTTTACAGACAGGACCGCCGAGGACACAACGTATGTTATTCATGTCGGTACTAATAACGTTTTAAATTCTAGATCGGAAGAACTGCTGGCTATGTACAGGGACTTATTAGAGCGATTAAAGGAGAAACTAATAAGATTGTTTTAACAGGTATACTTCCTCGAATTATCCAACGAAGCGATTTCTACAGCAAGGCGACCTATATTAACAATAACCTAAAGTCTCTTTGCCAACAGGAAGGAGTGCATTTTGCTAATTTTTGGAACAGTTTCTACGGCAGGAGGGACTTGTTCCTCGAAGATGGACTTCATCTTAATGAAGTTGGAGCGGCGCGTTTAGGAAGACTATTTCATAATACTGTCTCTTCTTTTCAGGCTGCCGTAAGCCGAATGGTCCCAGCGTAAATTCCACAAATTTCCCCCGCGCTCGCGAAGGTGTCGCAATTACAAACAATTTGAAGGTTCTATCCTTAAATGCTCGTAGCCTACGAAATAAAATAAACGAATTTTTTTCTTTAATTGCTTGTAAAGACTATGATTTAATTGCGATAAATGAATCGTGGCTTAGCACTGAAACACGTGACTTTGTAGGGGAGTATCAAATTAAAGGTTATAGACTTTTTGTTAAAAACAGAATAGGTAGGCGAGGAGGCGGTGTTATGTTGTATATCAAAGATAATATTGCGAACGTTATAGTACAGGGTGGGCCGTAAGTTTCCATACATAGGAAAAATAAACATTTTTTTATGGACAACCATTTTTATTTATATAATATGCTCTACATCAGTGGTTCTTAACCGGGGGGGCGCGCCCCCCTAGAAACAGGAATTTCTCTAATTGTATTTGTTATTCTCTTAACGAGAGCATGGGCTAATATTGAGAAGTTATTGAGAATGTTATTTTGATTGAAGGGGGGCGTGGAGGGAAGGACCAATTCCTAGAGGGGGCATGGTAGTAAAAGGTTAAGAACCACTGCTCTACATGGTTGCCATTGTTTTGAAAACACATTTCAATACGTGTTCCCCACTGTTGATGAACACGCATTAGCACAGTTGACGTTATGCTTGTAATGGCGTTGGTGATACGTTCCTTTAGATGATTTATGTCTCGTATCTTTTCCTGATACACCATGGCCTTCAAGTGCCCCCAAAGATAGAAATCAAGGGGGGTGAGATCTGGGGATCTGGGAGGCCACTCCACAGGACCACGCCGACCAATCCAAGCATCCGGAAACTGCTGATCCAAATACCGACGCACGTATTTAAATTTTCCTATGTATGGAAACTTACGGCCCACCCTGTACTGTAGAAGTAAAGCACTCAATTCCAGAACCGATAGATTCGACTATAGCAGAACTTAAATTGAACGATTTCAAACTTCTTGTTGCGGTTATATATAGGCCCCCAAATCAAACAGCTGCTACGGACGAAGCGTTATATCGTGAACTAAAGAGAATAATCGTTAGTGAGCAGGCTTTAGTTATGGGTGACTTTAATTGCGCCAACGTGAATTACGATACAATGCAGGGAGACGCGGAAGGTAATCGTTTAGTTAATTTTCTCGAGGACAGCTTTCTTATTCAAAAGGTTGGGGAACCTACGAGGTTGGACAGTATTTTAGATTTAGTAATAACTACGGATGATAGGCTAATTACTGATCTTCAAGTAATAGAACCGTTGAGCAATAGCGATCACAATATGGTAGAGTTTGTCCTCTCATTAAGTCACTCGAAACCAACTAACTCGACTAAAATTCCTAGCTTCCAGCACGCAGACTTTAGTAAATTTCGAAATAAATTTTCACACGTCAATTGGGAAAACGTAATGGGGAACTCCAACGCAAAACTAATGTGGGAATCGTTCGTAACGGTATTTAGGACTATAAATGAGGAATGTGTACCGTACAAAATTAAGCGTGCGAAAGTAAACAACAAGCCCTTGTGGTTTACTTCTAGAGTAGGAGACATTATAAAGAGTAGAGAGAGGGCTTATAGGCTATACAAGTGCGATAAAGATAATCTGTTGTTACGAAACAACTACATATCTCTAAGGCGTGAAGCTAAAAGTGTAATAAAAAAGTCAAAACGCGAATTTGAAATCTCCATAGCTCGTGACGGTAAAGAAAATCCCAAGCGATTCTTTCAATACGTCAATAATAGAAATCCAGTAAAAAGTGTCTTAGGTCCATTAAAAAATGGAAATGGAGATCTAGTCTCTGAAAACAAGGAAATGGCTACCTTGCTAAACGAATTTTTACGTCAGTTTTTACTATAGAAGATGTAACGAATATCCCTACGGTCATAGACATAATACCTTTTGATAATGGTAATATTTTGGATAATATTGTCGTTAGTGAAGGGGAAGTAATGCGCTATATTGATAAAATGAAAACGCGTAAATCACCGGGTCCGGATTCCATATATCCCATACAACTAAAAGAATTAAAAGATAGCATTGTTGTGCCGCTAACAAAGATTTTTAATGCGTCTATTTCTGAGGGGTGCGTACCAGATAATTTCAAGTTAGCAAACGTAACACCTATCTTTAAGAAAGGCGATAAAGGTGCGGCGGGAAATTATAGGCCAATCAGTTTAACGTCTGTTGTAGGTAAGCTACTGGAATCAATAATTAGGGATCGTATAGTCGAACACTTAGAAGTGCATAATCTGGTCAGAAATACGCAGCACGGTTTTAGGCGAAACAAATCTTGCTTAACTAATCTTTTAGAATTTTTCCAAAGCGTGGTTAACGTTTACGATAGACATCGGGCGGTTGATGTAGTGTATTTAGATTTTCAAAAAGCGTTTGACACCGTGCCGCACAAAAGACTGATTGAAA
The DNA here is from genome assembly GCA_023014485.1 of Bathynomus jamesi. Classification (NCBI taxonomy): domain Eukaryota; kingdom Metazoa; phylum Arthropoda; class Malacostraca; order Isopoda; family Cirolanidae; genus Bathynomus; species Bathynomus jamesi. Next base: position 13,188 of record JAJOZX010002183.1, read on the forward strand.
AAACTAAGGCTCATGGAATCAGGGGTGTAGTAATAAATTGGCTAGAAGAATGGTTGCGAGGCAGGAAACAGAGGGTGGTCGTTGATGGAGCGGAGTCGTGTTGGGCTAATGTAGCGAGTGGCGTTCCTCAGGGTTCTGTATTGGGCCCCTTGCTTTTTCTTATATATATTAACGATTTAGATGTCGGCCTAGTCAGTACAGTTTCAAAGTTTGCGGATGACACGAAGCTGGGTGGTAGGGCGATTAATGACGAAGATAGAGGTAAAATTCAGGAAGATCTGAATAAAATCGTTGATTGGTCAGTCACATGGCAAATGAGATTTAACGTGGATAAGTGCAAAATTATGCATATAGGTTCGCGTAACGGTAATTTTGCGTATAGTATGTCAGGGAAAGATTTAACAAGCGTAGAGCAGGAAAAAGATTTAGGAGTTATAGTTACTGGTGATTTAAAAGTAGCGAAACAAAGTACAGCGGCGGTCAATAAGGCGAACAAAGTGTTAGGTTTTATAGCTCGAAATTTTGAGTACAAATCGCGCGATATTATAGTTCCTCTTTATAAATCATTAGTTAGACCCCATTTGGAGTACGCGGTCCAATTTTGGAATCCGCATATGCGCAAAGATATAGACAAAATCGAAAGAGTTCAAAGACGAGCAACTAAGATGATTCCGTCTCTTAGGTCAAAGTCGTACGAGGATAGGCTTAAAGAGTTAAAATTGACTACACTCGAGACTAGGAGGTTAAGGGGTGATCTAATCCAGGTTTTCAAAATTATGAATGGGTTTGATAACGTAGATAGAGATAGCTTTTTCGAAATATCTCAATATAATAGGACTAGAAATAACGGGTGTAAGTTGACAAGTAGAAGGTTCGAGACAGCAGTTGCGAAAAACTTTTTTACGCATAGAATAGTTTGCCGGTAGAAGTAATTAGTAGCACGTCTATAAACATGTTTTAGAATCGATTGGGCGCGCATGTTGATAGAAAGGGTATAGTTTAAGGTAGTAAAATTAAGGCTTTGTGGGGATAGATCCCACAGCTCAACACAAGTGTTGTGGGATATAGGGAGGCAGCGTCTTGGGTTAGGGGATACTCTCTGTCCTTACACACCCCATTTAAAGAGATTCCTCTGCCGAGCGGTGCCCCCCATAGTACTGTGAGGTATTGAAAAACTCATGATCTTCACTTGCCCCACAAACACCTTTAAATGGGAGACCCATAATGGGTGCACACACATTTCTACATTACTGTACAGTCTTTACAGCCACACCTACACTTTTCCTCGTATGTGTATATATTGTAATGTATATGGTTGTAAATTTGACTTGGTCCGCATCGATATGAACCGTGACTTGATGGATACCGTAATGAAATTGACTGGATTCTTTGGATCTGATATATTTGCATGTCCGTTATATAATAGATATAGAGTGTAACATATTTGTGGATAGTAGTCTATTATGACTTGATCCTCTGGATCGAGAGATTCTATCTTAGTTTTAAATCGATAATTAATTATTTTTAAATTGATAATGTATATGGTTGTAAATTTTGACTTGGTCCGCAATCGATATGGACCGTGACTTGATGGATACCGTAATGAAATTGACTGGATTCTTTGGATCTGATATATTTGCATGTCCGTTATAAATAGATATAGAATGTAACATATTTGTGGATAGTAGTCTATTATGACTTGCTCCTCTGGACCGAGAGATTCTATCTTTAGTTTTAAACCGATAATTAATTATTTTTAAATTGATAATTATTTAGTTTCGTAAAAATTGGTCGTTGCCAATTTACCGGCAGTTTTTAAATAAGTTTATGTTCTTGTGGTTCGGAACCCACGTAAAATTGTAGGTCCCCTCCGCCACCACGGAGGACATACACAATACACGATTACGAACACAGTTAGGTAGACCAGCCATGAGTGGATCCTAGGGTCTTTGTTGGTCTGAAACATTATAACATTATAACATATATATATATATATCTCTCTCTCTCTCTCTCTCTCTCTCTCTCAAGCTATTGACTTCTCCTTAGGGAAACGGAGCTTACAAATGAAAAGAAGGACCAACACAACAGCAAACATTTTCGTTTATTTTTGTACTTCAGACGTTTCGACAAATCTTTTGTCATCATCAGTGAATTATAAACCTTAAAACCTTAAAACAAAATAAGAATAAATAATTAAAATTACATCAATACAAAAAGGAATTAAAATCATTAAACTTAAATTAAATTAAATTAAAATATCCTCAACTGGTAAATACACACTAATTACGTCAACCTCCATATTCGGCAGATACTGAGAGAAAACTGTATGAATATCAGTTGCATTGGAGGGTACAATATATCTATGAAAGTAGGTTGGTTGGTTAGTTAGAAGAGCTGTAATTTGTAAGATGAACTATTGTTGTTAATGGAGGGTTTGTTTCTATAGATGTACAAAGATTCTAAAATTCGGAGTTCTGTAAAGTTGTTAGTTCTTGTTAAAATTTCAAACTGAGTTTTGTAAAGGAGATGGTTGTTATCATTACTATGGTTTCTAATTGCGGATTGTGGTGGGTTACTAAAGGGACGGTTGGTACGGACTGATAAGCCTAAATGTTGAGAAAGGCGTACCTCCAGTTGTAGTTGATTACTGCCAATATACGCAGCCTTACAGCTGTCGCACGTATATTTATAAACAACATTAGGGCATACAGTTATGGGGAATTTGTCTTTGAACTTTAAAAAATTTGATAATTTAAGTGGGTTGACGAGGGTGAATCCAAAATTTATTTGGGGATAGCTAGACTTAAGAAGTTTAGATACTTCATTTCGAATACGTAATGATAAATAACCATAAAAAGGTAATTTAATATATCTGGTTTCTTTTTTACTGTGGTTATAGGGAGTTTAGTATTAAAAGTGTCATTTAAAAGTTTCTTTAATTGGTTGTCAAAAATATTAGAATGTAGTAATTATTAATAAAGTACTATCTTAAAATTTTAATTCTTCGTTTAATGAAATAATCTGAACAAATTCGGTAACTTCTTGTTAACGATGTTAGTATAGCGCTAGTCTTATATTGTAAAACATACAACTTAAATAATTGGTTCCCAAGCCAGTAAAAGTTTGTTTTCTAAATAGTGAGGTCTGGAACTTATTAGCCCGTTTAATTAGAACATCCAGAAAAGGTAAACTATTATTTGTTTGTTTTCACATGTGTATTTAATATTAATATGTTGTTTGTTTAGATAATGAAGAAAAAGTTTTTACGTGTGAAGGATGTTTGGATCACCTGAAGATCAGGGTCCCCAGCCTTCTTAGTTAGCTTTATAAGGCTAACTAACGAAAATATTATGACCTCACCTAAGGGCGTACACCGAACAGTTGACCTAACGATTGGTTAGGTTAGGTCGAGATATTTTCATAATATGAATTATGATAAAAATGAAAATCAAATCCTATAATATACCATTTTAGCCCCAAAAGGTTGAGTGAAAAAATTATTGTTTGGTATAATCTTAAATCTTATACACAAACCTAGATAACAAACTGGGTATTCGGGTAATACGAAATAGTAAAAGGATTTATAGCTAGTAAAATAAAATCCATTATATTCAACTGCCCATTAACGTTTTTTACTTTGGGTGTTTGTCTTCTGTAAATTCGTGTAACCAAATTTCTGCTGTTAATCATTTTAATGTTATTCGTGTTGGCTATTGTTATCAGTGTTATCAATGTTAGTCACTTTTAGAGAACGTACATGATTGCCTTTTAAGTAGAGTTCATATCTTTTATAATCACAAGTAAAAAGCTCATCTTTGTATTTCACTGGAAAGTTTGGTCACAGTATATATATATACTGTATGTACCTAGTTGAATGAACAAAACGTTCCCCCAACAATGCCAGTGCTGGCATCATACCATTTATGGGCAGTTGTCGCCATATTGGTTCAGGAAACTTATTAAAAATGACTATTCATTCGTGTTTTTATTTAAACTATAAAAATAAACCATAAAAATGCTAACGTTTTGACTATCAGTTTCTTTCCTTTCCTGAAAAGTAAAAAAAATCGAGTGATTTCGTCACATTCATCCTTAGTTACAAGCTCGTTAGCAACAGCTCAACAGATTTTGAGCATTACTTTCGTTTGATTAGGTATATATATATATATATATATGATAACTCAGAATGGTCCCCTGAGAAACTTTTATGTTACACACAGATCATGCATGGAACAAGAGTTCCTTGTTCCATGCACGGTCTGTGTGTAATATATATATATATATATATATATATATATATATATATATATCCAATTTGCTACAAATGAAACAGAAAACATATTAAAATTACTTGAAACTTAAAATATTCAAATTTTCGGAGATTTTAATTTCCCATTCGTTACATGGAAGAAAAATGACGAAGTTATATATGTCGAGAAGTTTCATGGCAACATTACTAAAGATGACAGAACCCAAGCAACAATGCTATTAGATATTATGGAACATTACGCCCTTACCAGGAAATCTGTGAAGCCACGAGAAAAGAGAACGTTTTGGATTTAATCTTGACAAATAACAACGAGATAATAATAAATAAAAAAGTAACGCACACAAAGTTCTCCGACCATAACCTCATCGATATACAGTTGAAGTTAGCACCCAGTGGTCCGAAAACGCATCCTAGAGAGGCAGATGGAATATCTGAAGGCTTAAACATGAATTCAAAGAAAGTAAATTGGGAACACATAAATAAAGATTTAAAGGAGGTAAATTGGGAATTGCTACTTCACGAGAAGACCCCACAAGAAATACTATGTACGAGGGCTACTCAATATATTTTGCACCACCTTTTTTTTTTTTCCAAGTTTCCTTGTAAGTTCCAGAAATTTTGTATACAAGTACTTACATACCTTTTTTACAAGTTTTTATTTTTCCACATAGTCTCCATCCTTTTCTACGACTTTCCTCCACCTCGAAACAAGGGCCTTTATTCCTTGCTGGTAAAGTCCGCTGGGTTTCGCTGGAGCCACCTCTTAACCTCCTCATCATCCTTGTCGTCACTCTGAAACTTTCTTCCACGAATAGCATCCTTCATTGGCCCAAACAAATGGAAGTCTGAAGGTGCCAGATCCGGACTGTATGGAGGGTGGGGTAACACAGTCAAGCGCATTTTTGTGATGGCCTCTCTTGTTTGCAAACTCTTGTGTGGTGTTGCGTTATCGTGCAAAAGAAGGACGTCTTCCAGTTTTCTCTCCGGTCGAACTCGCTTTATACGTCTCTGGAGTCTCTGTAGGGTAGTAATATATGCCTCTGAGTTGATTGTTTGTCCTTTCTTCATAATGTCCAACAGAATCACCCCTTTGATGTCCCACAAGATGGTGGCCATAACCTTTCCTGCAGAGGGAACCATTTTGAACTTTTTCTTGCATGGGGAGTCTGCGTGATGCCACTCCATGGATTGGCGTTTTGTTTCAGGTTCAAAGTGGTGTACTCAAGTCTCATCCCCAGTCACAATTCGTGAGAGGAAGTCATCCCCTTCTGTCTCGTATCGAACCAACGACTCAGAAGCAATTTCTTTTCTTTGGGCTTTGTGATCTTCAGTCAGTTCGCGAGGAACAAACCGTGAACACACTTTTGAGTATCCCAGTTGTGAATTATCGTATTCACACTTCCTTCACTAATTCCTAGCTCTAGTGATAGCTCCTTGTATGTGATGCGCCGATTTGATCAAATGATGCTGTTAACACGTTGCACAGTGTGAGATGTCACAGCCGATGCCGGGCGACCGCTGCGTGGCTCATCATCGAGGCTGGCTCTCCCTCTCTCCGATGACCTCAACGTTTAGAACAGCGTCCAACTATGCTTCGATCAACAACAGCATCTCCGTAAACGTTTTGTAGACGTTTGTGAATATTTCCAACTGTTTCCTTCTCTGGGGTTAAGAACTCGATAACAGCTCTCTGTTTACGACGCACATCACTGTCAGACGTCATTTTCGAAACTGGGCTAACCATCGGTTTTATAGAAGGGCGTTTAAAAGCGGTTTTATACAAGGAGGGGAGGCTCAAACTAGAAAAATCGGGTCATGTGAAGCGCAGAAGGCTCAAACTTACGGCCTAAAAGATATTTCAGCCCCATGGCCTATTATTTAGCTAAGAAAAAATGGTGGGGCAAAATATATTGAGTGCCCCTAGTACAATAGAGGCTGAAACCAAACCTATAACACTGAAACATATTCCAGAGAGACAGGAAAGAAAACGTAGCAAGCTCGAGAGGAAAATCAGGACACTATTCAGGCAACGAAGACAAACCGTAAAACATCTCCACAGATGCAGAACTGATGCAAAGAGACTCATATTGGAGAGGAAACTTGGCGAAATAGAAATGGACCTAAAGCAAACATTCGTACATAAGGCAAAAGAGAAGGAAAACAAGGTAGCAGAAAACATAGAAAATAGGCCAAAATACTTCTACACGTTTGCGAAAAGGAAAATGCAGTGTAAGGAGAGTATTGGTCCGTTGATAGACGGGGAGGCCGAATGTACAAATGACCCGAAAGAAATAAGCGAACTGCTTAGGGAACACTTTAACTCTGTGTTCAGCACCCCTAAGTCCGAGATAGAAGTGCAAAACCCAGACGAATTTTTCGACGGTGATACAAATCAACCAAGAACAAATTCCAGCACAAACCTACTGATGGACTTTGAGTTCATGGAAGGAGATGTAATTACCACAAATGCGAGACAATTCAGCGCCAGGGCCAGACACATGGAGTGCCACGTTTCTGAAGAAATGCAAAGAGAGTATTGCCAAACAGCTATACTTACTATGGAGGAAATCACTCGACAAAGGACAAATTCCACTCCCCTTAAAGAACGCGAACATTGCCCCTCTATTTACGGGTGGTAACAGAGCAATGCCCAAGAATTATCGGCCAGTGGCTCTCACCTCACACCTTATAAAGTGTTTTGAACGTATAATTAGAGGCAAAATTACCTGCTACCTACAAGAAAAAGACTTCTACAACCCAAATGAACATGGCTTCAGGGCTGGAAGGTCATGCCTATCACAGCTACTAGACCACCAGGAGAAAATATTGGAAACATTGTGTCGAGGACAAAACATAGATGTAATATATACGGACTTTGCTAAAGCCTTCGATAAATGTGACCATGGAATCATAACACGCAAACTTAAGAATACAGGAATTACTGGAAAGCTAGGAAGGTGGATATTTAATTTCTTGACACAAAGAACACAAACAGTGGTGGTAAATGGAGTTAAATCGGAAGTCTCGGAAGTCGTGAGCTCTGTCCCACAAGGGACAGTATTAGCTCCCTTGCTGTTCATAATAATGATTGCAGATATTGATGCAGATATCAAGGACAGTATTGTATCATGCTTCGCAGATGACACAAAGATATGTAAGGAAATATTGAACGAAGGTGACATAAGAAAATTACAAAACGACATTGAAACATTATTCCAGTTGGCAGAAAACAACAATATGAAGTTCAACGAAGAAAAATTCCAACTTCTAAGATATGGTAATAACAAGGAGCTACAGAAAAAAGGGTACAAAACTCTGCAAGCCAAACAGATAACACCAAATCCACAAGTCAGGGTTCTTGGAGTAATAATGTCGTCAGATGCAGAATTCAGGGAGCACTATAACATCAAAATTACAACGGCTAGAAAAATAATGGGAATCATCTGGAGGAGCTTCCGCAGCAGAAAAGCAAACATCATGCTCAAATTATGGAAAAGTCTAATCCTACAAATAACTGAGTATTGCTCAGTACTCACAAGCCCATACAGAAAACGAGACATTGCGAACATTGAAGCTATACAAAGGACTTTTACGTCTAAGACAGAGGAAACGGAAGGTGAAGACTACTGATCTCGACTTCAATCTCTGGAACTCGACTCTCTCGAAAGAAGGCGCGAGCGGTACACAATAATATACATATGGAAAATACTTGAGGACTCTGTTCCTAACCTTAGAAATGAAATAGAAACAAACTGGAATGAGAGAAGAGGCAGATTTTGTACGGTCCCAGCTGTAGTGGGACAAGGGACCATGAAAACGAGGATAGAAAATACCCTCAGAATACGAGGCCCAAAGCTTTTCAATGTCCTACCAAAAGAAGTGAGGAATCTCCAGCACACCGACCTGAATAACTTCAAGAATCAGCTGGACAGATTCCTGTGCAAAGTCCCTGACCAGTTACGAGGGCAGGAGGAGATCAGACAGCAATTCCCCCCTTCACCAAAACCCACAAATGAGGCGGGATGCTGCAGAGGGGCCGACCGCAGGTCAATCCTGACCGTCGTTCAAACTCACCTAAAGCAAGTAAGTAATTAGGTATATATATATATATATATATATATATATATATATATATATATAAAGCAAAAAGTAATTTCAGCTTTCCTTAATTTTAAGGCGTCGCGAACGAATTCACAGTTTCATCTTCAGCGGTTCACTAAATCTTAAAAGGGGAATACTATGTGTTCCATTCCACATCGAGAAAAGTCCAGTCTTCGTTTAAGATTCGCTGTACCGCTATAGATCAGCAATAAAGTTTCGAAACGTTTGAAAATAAAAAAGTTTTTATTTATATATATATATATATACACGGTGACCAAAAGTAGGTGGACAGTAGGTTGAATACGGTTTGTGTTATATTATATTATAACTATGGTGTTCATTATAACTATGGTGTTTGTGTTATATTATATTAAATATTATAACTAAATTTATTTAAATTTTATTTGTATTATAGTATACAAAAAAATTAAATATGTATTCTCAAAATAAACGTTATCATTTACTGTCCACCTACATTGGTTCACCCTATATATATTATATATATATATATATATGTATGGGATTGAACTCAGAATGGTCCCTGAGTTTTTTTCGTGATATACACAGATCGTGCATGGAACAGGGAACTCTTCTGGGAAAATTAAATCCATTATATTCCGAATAAGTAATGGTAAATGACGAAAACGCTATAGTTTTTTCTTTTTCATGATGTTAGCCCGACGTGGGCAACGGGTCACTCGCAAAGAGGCCCCAAAAATATAGCTTCCCTCACCAGCTATCTGCAAAGCAGGTAGGATCCAGCTTGGGATTGGATCTAGGGTTTACAGCTACACCTAGCCTACTATATTCAAAACCTCAATATAAGCAAAAGGCTAACATCATGAAAAAGAAAAACTATAGTGTTTGTTTGTCATTACCATTACTTATTCGGAATATAGTGGATTTAATTTTCCCAGAAGAGTTCCTTGTTCCATGCACGGTCTGTGTGTATCATATATATATATATATATATATATATATATATATATATATATATATATGATGAAAGTAACCATGAAGAAAAAAGAAAAACACAAAATAGTGTTCAAGCGCTTTCGTCTAATCATGACATCCTCAGGAAAACAAAATGTATTCCTGAGGATATCATTAGGCGAAAGCGCCTTAGCACTATTTCGTGTTTCTATTTTCCTTCGTGATTATTTTCATCATAAATATCATTCATAAATATATTATATATATGTATGTACTGTGTTGTGTGTGTGTGTGTGTATATATATATATAGATATATATATTATATATAATATATATAATATATGTACTGTGTGTGTGTGTATATATATATATATATAATAATATATATATATATATATAGTACATGAACGTTTTTCTATTTCCAAAAGTTTCCAAACATTATCACTGGATATAAGAAAAAATAATGTCCAAATTTAAAAACAAAAAAATTATATAAAATCGGATAGAAAAATAAATGAATAAACAAAAACGCAATGAAATACGTATTATACTCCCACACCCTCAAGTTTGTGGTCATTGGAATGCTAGAGGAACATACATAGTTTTACATTATCGCCGGAAGTTAGTAGCAATTTCTCTAAATATTCTACTGACTAAAGAGGATAGACCATGATGAGTCCCAAACACTTCAGACACGCATGCTCTCACGTTTCAAGTTACAGAGTTGCAGTAACAGTATAATATATATATATATATATGTATATATATAATAATATATATATATATATATATATATATAATAATATATATATATATATTATATATATATATATATATATATATATATATATATATATATTATTATTAAAACAATGGTTATTGAGTTTAATTATATTGAAATTTACTGTAGTTACATTATATTAAAAGCAGGTTTTTCTTAACAGATTTAAGAGCTAACAAAGGTCAAGACCTTCTCTAGGTTAGTCCAAGAAGGAAGTTAGAAAAAAAGACAAACAAATTAAAATAAAAAATACTGAATATTCCCATACGATGCTTACTTGTAAACGTGTAAACCTTTTACGCAGGAATAAAAAGGCTGCTCTTCCTCCGCTATCCACTGCTGATAGACAGAAAAGAGTGTCGAAAGAAAATTTATAAAAGAGTAGGAGAAAGTATAGTGAAAAGAATAGCTTCAGAGTTCATTCTCACCATGCATACATTTAGCTCACGTATCCAATTACGCATTATTAGACAGTGGTAACAAAGGATAGCATGAAATATAAAATATAATCTAATCTACATATTGCATTTTTTTAATAATTTTTATTCACTTATTATATACAAGAAATAATAATAATTTCATCGCAGCACATCATTTCTTGCACTGAATGCCAAAGGCCGCCATATTGAGAGACTGACTCTTTAAATTTATTTATGTTGCTATTTTTTGCATTAGAATTACTTAGTTAAGTGAACATTGATCACTGATGTAGGACTCAAGACCTTGTTTCTGGTCTCGGTCTCAGTTTTGGGTGCTTAGTTCCCGGTCTCAGTCTCGACCATGGTGGCCTCGACTGCATCATGGCTGATCCAGAGGCACCTCCGGCTGGTTAAAAAATAAAAAATAAAAAACACTCCAGTTTAAGAATTTCCACATCATTTATCAGTTAGATTTATTACTTACATTAATTATAAGTAATTATAATTTTAATTGGTTTATGTGATAAAGTAACGTAATTTAATTATCGGAAATTTAATTAAATTAACTTATCGTACCATAAAAATTACCACCTTAATAAATTTAGTCGTAGGTTTTAAATCAATACCAACAGTTTTAACCAATAAATTTCAGTCAGTAAGTTTCGATTAATTTTTAATAACCCCAAAAACAAAATAATCTCCAACCAATATAATCTGTTTTAGAAAAAAATAGTACTCCCCTCCCCAATATATATATATATATATTTTTTTTTTTACCAATAATGAAAGTCACTGAAACCACATACAGTAAGTCTTGCTATCAGTAAATATTTTATGGCATCTTTGCATTTACTTTAAGTAACAGACGAAAGCAACTCTTAAGTCTGTGTTCGAAATCGTTTTATGGTACAAGGATCCAAAGTAAAACTATATTTTTCTTCTGATGTCTACAACTTTTCACAGATAAAAGTTTTATCATTTTGCGTTTATAATTCTTTTTGTCATATATATATTATATATTATATATATATATTTGTGTTTGTTTGGTGTGTGTGTGTGTTGTTTGTAAAGATTTTGTGGCCATAGTAAACGTTTGGATATGTGGAACTACATTATTCTAAGGCCTCTGGTTTTTTTTTATGGTGGTATAGTGTGTAGTGGTTAGCGTCGCTGACTGCGAATCCATCGGCCCCGGATCGAGACCCGGTGACGGCAGCCGGCGCGCAGCAAAACCCAGCTATTCATCCTTCCACAGAATAAAGAAATTGGTTGGTAGATAAATGGGTACCCTGGGTAGCCTAGTGGTTAAGACGCTGGGCTGCTGCTGGTGGGGCGTGGTTCGGATTCCGTGTTAAATGTAGGTCTAGGTGGAGTGACAAGCTTAACCTTTGTCAGAACAAACAATTTGGGTGGGAGCGAAAACCAAGTTTAAACAAGGTTAACCAAGGTTATATATTATAGTTACATACGGCACGTCAGATACTGAAATTATAGACATTCAGTCAATTTGCAATTTTTATCGACAGTCTAATAAACTAACTTAACTTAAGTTAACCTAACATAACTAATCTGAACCTAACCTAACTAAACCTATGCTAAATTAACCGATCTTAATGAAAGCCAAAATAATGAGATTTAATCTGCTTTGAATGTAAAAACTACTACTACTACTACTGCTACTACTATACTAATAATAATAATAATAATAATAATATTAATAATGATAAATACTCTGTAATTGCATCCTAATTCATCGATGACATTCGTATATTATGGATAACACTCATCCTAATCTATGTCCCTCATATTTAATCTTTAATTGTACCATCGGTCGGGCTACGTCGTGGCCAATGTCGTAACACCGCTTCCTGTTGATCAGCGAAGTTAAGCAACATTGGGTCTGGGTAATAGTTGAATGAGGGACCGTCCTCCATGACCAGATAATGTAACGATCCGTGGTTGGGATTCCACGTAAAGCTGTAAGGCCCCTCCGTCATATGACCTTAGACTACAATACTCACCGCACTGGCTGTTCGAGCAGTCGGGATACAGTGGGCATGGTACAGTGTACCCCGACTATGAAACTAATAGTAGGTATTATCATACGAACGTAAACATCAAAATAGACAATGAATCATTTTATAAAATACACTTTCTCAAGATGTAAAACAAGTACCCAATTACCGTTTTAAAAGAAGTACCCAATTACTAAATCCAATTAATATCCAATTACCCTTTTAAAAGAAGTACCCAATTACCTTTTTAAAAGCGAAAATAATACTAGAAAAATGTCTTTAAAAATGTTAAACTTGAACAGAATATGTTTTAGTGCTTCTTATCAAGGAAAAGGTTGGTACACAACAATTACTCTTCGTTATGTTTGATAATCCTATTTTAAAGTCTCTAAAACGTGTTCTGGGCTTCAAGACGCACAGATTTACTTTCTTCAAGGTCGAAGAAAGCTTTTAAGCATAGTTTTTCTCGTCTCTTATAATTAATTTTATTGTAATTCAAGAACCACATCAAGGTTTTCTATATCGTCGGAAACGATATACAGGGTGATTCAAAAGTCAGGTACAGAGGGAAATACTGTATTATGTAATGATACAGGGGAATAGTCACATCACATGTTCGATATGGCCACCGTTAACGGCAATGCACTTGTGCAGCCAGCTAGGAATATCACATCAATGCGCTCCTCCTTCGATAACATCTCATAACTCATTTACCTGCAAAGAAACAGAAAAAGCCCTATGTAACTGACTCTGAATCACCCTGTAGAATACTGTGTGTGTGTGTGTGTGTGTGTGTGTGTGTGTGTGTGTGTGTGTTTAGGTTACATCATTACATCTTTAAAATTTTTGGTATTTACACCAAAATTAAATTTCCTTTGATATCCTTCCACATAAATTTCAGTCAAAGAAAAACAAAGAACTTGAGAACAAAAGGTTTTCTAAACCAAATTAAATATAAGAAAACTGGAAATACGTTTTTTCATTCGTTTTAAAGTGTTTTTCCCATTAACCTATATATGGTTTTTAATTTAAAGACGGTTTTAGACTATTATTATGTGGGACGCATATGGTACAGGAAACTAAATTGGTATGTCACACACACACACACACATATATTATATATATATATAAGTTTAAAATATATCCCCCCCCCCCCCCCCCCCACCCCCCCCCCCCCCCCCCCCCCCCCCCTAAAAAACAGAAAACAAAAACTGAAAAATTTCGAATGAAAGATTAGAAAAAACAATTTGAAAACTGAGTGATGGAAAAAGTTTTCAAAACTGAACTAAAATAAATCACTCACGTATAAGTATTCGATTTAGCTCAAGAAATATGGCCTCAATATCACTTAAGTATAAAGGCAATCTCCGAAATTGATGGAATTTCACCCTCCCATCTTAATATGTTTGCTATCCTAAAAACAATTAAACCTTTCAAATGATGGGGACATAGCGGCATCTCTCTCTCTCTCTCTCTCTCTCTCTCTCTCTCTCTCTCTCTCTCTCTTCTCTCTCTCTCTCTATATATATATATATATATATATATATATATATATATACCAGAAAAAATAACTGCCTGGATCTAGTATTCACGAATAACACGAACTTGATTGCTGATATAAAAATAACCCCAACCATTATCTCAGACCATAACTTAATCGAGATATCAACAAATATGACGACAGCATTAAAAGACAATACACATATTGAGGAAAGAAGTAAATTCGGGGCCTTTAAGTTAAACTCCAAGACTATAAATTGGGAAGCAATCAGATCGCACATGGCCCAAATAGAATGGAGAACAATTTTCGAGAATAAAACAACTGAAGAAATGCTAACAACCTTGGAAGATAAACCGCTGAGAATTTTAGAAAAATATGCTCCGAAATCACAGCCAAAAGGAAAGAGGAGCTGGCTAGAGAGGCAAAAGAGAAGACTTTTCCGCAAAAGAAAGAGAGTGGAGGCGAAGTTAGGCAACTGCGGAGATAATGACAAGAAAGCAATAAAAGAAAAACTGGAGGGTACCGATAGGGAAATACGGGGCTCCAACAAACCTTTGCCCCCCCGCCCATGGCCTAAACCATTAGAGGTACAGTAAAACTAAACATACCTTACAAAAGAGAATTTAATCCTGCATTTAATGAGAAACAATTAAAACTTGGTGTTCCCGCCATTGGTTTCCAAGACAGTCTGAATTCACTTTGGGTAGCTTGCCAAAAGTGACGTGACTAGATCTTGATCGTTACTCAAATTTGCTAAAACAGTTTCAATGTGTTGCGTCATTGTATCCTTCGAAAATCGATTAGCTGCAGGTTCTTGAAACAAGAGACATTCAACCTTGTCCTTTGTAACTGATCCAATGTGTTCACAGACGTTCAGATCAGGAGAATTTCCTGGCCATTCTTCATTTCCAAAGAAATCGATCTCATGGTTCCGCAACAACTGTTGAGTGGCTAATGCCTTAAAGCAGGGGGACTTATCGTGCAGAAGTGTGACCTGATCGACATCCATAACATTGTTTGGGTTTCTTAGAAAAGGAATGACATGCTGGGATAGAATAATATCACGAAAATACTGTCCATTCAAACTCTGACCATTTGGCTTCAGCACCCACATGAGCTTCTTTGCAGTGAACAAAACAAAACCACCAACACAGTCTGGACTTTTTAAGAATCGCGATAATGTTCATTGTCATCGATTTCATCTGGTGTTGTGGCCCACACTCGATCATTTTTGTAGTTAGGCCGACGTGTTACGTAAACAAAAAATTCATCAGAGACAGCTAAATGCATGAAATCATCTACATCCCAATCTTCAAGATAATGGGCAAACCACATTCTGTCATCGATGTTAAGTTGAGTTTTTCTTGGCTTTGGAAGTTCATGCCAAGGCTTTAAACCTTGCTTATGACGGTACAATCGAATGATCTCACCACTAACGATCTTTCCTCTCAACACTTCGATCTCTCTAGAAAGTTTAGCACAAGTTTAGCACAGCTGTTTTTCCGCTTACGCGTACCGCTTTCAATGATGTCCTTTGTTTCCTGAGAGAGTGGCAAATTTGGGCGCCCAGATTTGGTTGTATCCATTTCACATTCATCCAAAGTTCTATTCCAATTTCTTTTGACGAAGTCCTCACTTCTTCGCAACTTTTTGGCAACCCATGAACGTGTTATAAAGGTGGCTCCAGCATCACGAGCTTCCCGAAATGTTATTGCTCGTATGCGATCTATCACACGTTGCCTCTCCGAATCACCAATTAATTGAGAAGCCATTATATTATCACTTTATCAGCTAGAATAATTTTAATACCTGCAATAAATAAAGAATTTTATATATTTTTATAATCACTAAAAACTATTTCGATATAAGTAAACATGTAAGCTGCAAATGGGGGGGGGGCTAAGGTTTTTTGGAACCCCTTACAAGCCCTGATTAAGGACCATACAGAGAGGGAAGAGGAAAAGGCGGTAGAAGCAATAAAGGAAAATCCAAAATACTTCTATAGCTATGCAAAAGGAAAACAAAAATGCGCGCCGCTATTGGGCCCTTAAGGACGGGAAATAATGAACTAACCGACGATCCAAAAGAAATATCTGATACACTGAGAGCTCAATATGAATCAGTTTTCAGTACCCCAAAAAGTGACAAAGCAATACCTGACATAAATGCATTCTTTGAAGAGGAATTGCAAGGAGAGTATATAACAGACTTTGATTTTACACCAGAAGATGTAGCGAGAGCTATAGGACAAATGAAACCACATTCAGCTGCAGGTCCGGACAATTGGAACGCATTATTGATTAAAAACTGTAAAAATGAAATAGCTACACCTTTATACAAAATATGGAGAAGATCCCTAGACACTGGGGAAATACCGAGCATCTTGAAAAGAGCAAACATTGTCCCTATATATAAAGGAGGGGACACGTCTCAAGCAAAGAACTATAGACCAGTGTCATTGATGTCCCACCTCACCAAAGTATGATATTTGAAAGAATAGTTAGAGAGAAAATTTATGACTTCCTGGAGACACGGGAAAGATTCAACGAAAATCAGCATGGATTCCGGTCAGGTAGATCATGCCTATCACAACTAATAGAACACTACAACAATATCCTAGATGCATTGGAAGGCAATGACAACTACGATGTTATATACACAGATTTTGCTAAAGCTTTCGACAAATGTGACCATGTATAATAGCACATAAAATTAAATATATGGGAATAACAGGCAAAGTGGGAAAATGGATCTACAATTTCCTCAGAGAACGTCTGCAGGTCGTCAAAATTCAAGGTATATCATCATCAGAGTCGGAAGTACGCAATTCAGTATCACAAGGGACAGTACTGGCCCCACTCCTGTTCATTATCATGCTAACAGATATAGACAGCGGAGTAAACAGCAACAGTATAGTAACATCCTTTGCAGACGATAAAAAGATCAGCAGAAAAATCAGCGATGTACATGACGTGGAGGCCTTGCAGAGGGACACGAACAAAATATACAAATGGTCAGAAGACAACAACATGTCATTTAACACCGAGAAATTTCAGCTCCTGAGATATGGTAGAAAAGAAGAACTTAAAGAGACTCCATATTATGCTCCAGATAGACAGGAAATTCAGAGAAGCACGAAAGCGATCGATCTCGGGATAATAATGACAGATGATGCGAAATTCGAAACACAAAATCAGATAGCGATAAATAAAGCAAAGAGAGTTGCTGGACAGGTACTAAGAACGTTCAAGAGAAGGGACAGGACAGTAATGTTTCCCCTGCTAAAAACACTGATTATACCTAAACTTGAATACTGCTCAGTTTTGACGTCCCTATATAAAAAGGAAGAAACTAATAAACTAGAAGAAACGCAAAGGCATTTCACAGCCAAGATTGATGGCTGCAAAGAACTCAACTACTGGGAAAGACTACGTAAACTAAATCTGTACTCCCTGGAAAGAAGAAGAGAGAGGTACACCATAATCTACATATGGAAAATGATCGAAAAACTGGTACCAAACCTAAAACTAAACCCAATTACTATTCAAACAACACTGGCAAATAGGAAAGGCAGAATGTGTAGTGTTTCCAAATGAAAGGCCCGACAAGGGACCTCCTCAACTCTGAAGGAAAATAGCTTGGTTGTCAGGGGGCCAAGACTTTTCAACCAGCTTCCAAAGGACCTCAGAAACGTAACGGGGGTCAAAGTTGAAGTCTTCAAGAGAAGACTGGATGCCTGGCTCAGGACGGTACCAGATGAGCCGGGCGTGCCTGGCTATGTACGGTGGAGAGCGCAAGAAAGCAACTCGCTCCTCCACCAAGCCAGACCTAGAGGCGGGGCCACCAGCTTGACCTCCGTGTGAAGAGAGGCCAACGCACGAAACAACATAAGGTTCATAAGGTAAGGTGTGTGTGTATATATATATATATAAAGGGAGAATGTGTCGTGTTCCCAAATTAAAGGCTAGACGAGGAACATCCTCAACCGTGAAGAAAATAGTTTTGTTGCGAGAGGACCACGAGTGGTGTGGCGGTGGACATCTTCGAAAGAAGATTAGGCGCCTGACTCAGAACAATCCCAGATGAACCGGGCGTATCTGGCTATGTAAGGTGGAGAGTACAAGAAACCAACTCTCTACTTCATCAGGCAGTGGCGAAACTAGGTTGTTGTGGGCCCTGGTGCAAAATATTCACATGGGCCCCCCTAAAAAAAAAAAAAAACACCTCACAATGCGTGTTGATAAATATTTACAAAACTTTAGACACAATATATCTTCTCACCGTTTATTTAAGGTCAACTTTTCTGGTTTTCATTTCAGCAAAAGTGGTCACCATTTCCTCTACATTTAATTCTCTCGTAATTTTATTTTCTCTCTATTTTGAACATAGCAACAATGATATTTACTTTTTTATAGTTATTCTTATTAGCTAATCTTTAGATTTGTATTTGCTTTATAAGTACAATTTTTATATATTAAACAAATCTATGATGGGCTCCCAAGGCTGTGAACCCCGGTGCATTGCACCGCCTGCACCCTCGGTAGTTTCACCACTGTCATCAGGCCAACTGGAGAGGAGGGGCGATAAGCTTGACCTTCGTGAAATGAGGAATCATCGCGCGCAACGTTTGAAAGGTTGAAAAGTTGAAAGGTACCTTACAACCTTACAAAGGTTCCGCGTGATGATTTCTCATTTCGCGAAGGTCAAGCTTGTCGCCCCTCCTCTCGAGTTGGCCTGGTGAAGTAGTGAGTTGGATTCTTGAGCTCTCCACCTCACATAGCCAGGTACGCCCGGCTCATCGGGGATTGTTCTGAGCCAGGCGTCTAGTCTTCTTTTGAAGATTTCCACTGCAACTCCCTTCGTGTTTCTTAGGTCTTTGGGCAACTGATTAAACAGTTTTGGTCCTCTCACTACAAAACTATTTTCTTTCAGGGTTAAGGATGTTCCCTGTCTCGCCTTCAATTTGGGAATACGACACAGTCTACCGCTTCTACTTTCCATCGTTGTTTGGGGAGTTATGGGGTTCAGAGTAAGATTAGGGACTAGTTTCTCCATTATTTTCCAAGTGTAAATAATGGTGTATCTCTCTCTTCTCCTTTCCAGTGAATATAGGTCTAGTTCTCGTAACCTTTCCCAGTAATTTAGTTCTTTGCACCCATTGATCTTGGCTGTGAAGCTTCTTTGGATCCCCTCCAGCTGTCTAATGTCTTCTTTTTTATATGGGGAAGTTAGGACCGAGCAGTATTCTAATTTGGGTATTATCAGGGTTTTCAGTAGAGGTATATATATATATATATATATATATATATATATATATATATATATTAATATCGATTTTAAAATATAAATGTTTAATAATAATAATAATAATAATAAGGTACTTTCCTGTTATCCCAGACCCCAGACTTTTTTCCAGTTGCCAGACTTCAATTTTGACACAGAATATTTTCGTTAAAACTAACGAAAATATCACGACTTAACTTAACCCTACCAACTAATTAGGTTTATTGAATGCCCAGTTAGGTAAACTGTACGCCCTTGATAATGGGTTAGGTTAAGTCGTGATATTTTCGTTCGTTTTAACGAAAATATTCTGTGTCAAAATTGAAGTCTGGTAACTGGCAAAAAGTCTGGGGTCCGGGATAACAGGAAAGTACCAATAATAATAATAATAATAATCAGAAAGGAGAACCAGAAACTGTCCCAGTGCTTAGGCCAGACGAACGCGGCCCATTGCACCAATTACTGGATTAATATCCAGTAATTGGTGCAATTACTGTAATTACTGTAGCACTATCGGGAGTCGAACACCCGACTTCAGTGAGTTCGCTTCGCTTACAGGGAAATGGTGATATCCAGTGAGCTACGGACGATGACTACAAAAGTAGTTGTTAAAAATTTTGTTGCGGGTAACAACCTATCACTATTCATAGTAATAGGTTGTTGTAGGTTAAAAACTTAGTAAAAATCTTAGTTTTGCTTTCACTCGAATTGTTCTTGACGAAGGTCAAGATCGTTACTCCATCTTGTTGACCTCCAACTTAACGTAAAATCCGAGCCACGATCTACTGGGATAGAATTACAAAATCCTCGCCCAGACTCGCTCTCACGACCTCTCGATCAGTAGTCTTAACTACTAGGCTACCCAGGGTATCCATTTATCTACCAACCAATGAAAGGATGAACAGCTGGGTAATTTGCGCCCACCCAGTTGTTCATCGCCGATAGTCGTAGTCAGTGGTGCGAATATAAACAAATAAACACTCCAAGTGAAGGTTTATTTATTGAGTGAGAATTTAATTGGCATTTTCTCCAATAGATGCCGCTTCATGTCAAATAATTTGGTTTGTCTCCACTTGACTAGTTTTAAAGATAAAAACCTATAAAACGTCAATTAGCAGTCTAAAATGGAAGACCTACACTGAACACTAAAACATTTGGACGTTTTCCAGTTTATGTACCGTTTTCTACAGTACATTACATACAGCATAGTAAACATTTTTAGATTGAAATTATTTATTCAAATGTGGGTTAGGTTAGGTTACGTTAGGTTAGGTTAGGTTATCAAGAACTCATTTTTGATCACTCATTTTTGATCTGAAAAGAAGCAAAAATAAATTATATGAAAAACGGTACACAAACTGGAAAAGGTCCAAACATTTTTTAAATCCAATATTTTCAAATGAATTTGTTACGTTAAAGGCAATTTTCATTTCAGTCATAAAATTTCCTTCGTGTACAAAGTACGAAAAGTTCAGACTGAACAAAATTCAGATGCTGAATAATTTTAACAGCAAATTAATTTGTTGAAAACTTCAATGAAGAGATATTATTTATGTTATATTTGTCCTCAACGTAAATTAATTATCTATTGTGATTGAATAAAAAGTGTGTGTGGTTGGTTGATTTGTTTTAGGTCCTTTGTCCAACTGAGGGCACTGAGACATATGTGTGTGTGTGTGTGTGTGCGCAATAAAGACTCATACTCTTAAAGGAATCGTGGTTTAAAGAAGTTAAACTGAACAAGCAGCCACCAAGTCTTCAAATTTATTTACCAAACATCGCCCATCATGAGACTCGAATCTTGTTTTCTCATTAAGGCTAAAAATAAATTAATCCTGGAATCTGGATTTCTAATCAGGTTAGTCTTTCTGAGTATAGACCTAATTAGGCAATTAATTCATGAATGTATAACTTAGAATACGTTTGTAATTGATATTTTTTTCTGTTTATTGCTCTCCAGTGATGCTTCTTTCCTTTTATATACGAGTGAATAAAAATCTCTAATGTTGAATTTGCTACGTAAAAGTTTAAATTGCGATCTTTCACTATAATTTAAATCAGTAATTATAATTTCCAAAGGCTAAACTATTTCAATATGTAATTAAAACTTCCTCTTTATTTCCTTATTCAAGAAAAAATACGTAACTTGGAGAAAAGTTCAGAAACTGAAGAAATAGAAATTAAAAAAAGTATTTATCAGATACGGCAAATTAATACTTTGTAGAAAATTTTCGGTGCTACTATAGCGTGATTCCTACCGGTGACTTCGATACTATAGGGTGATTCCTACCTGTTTTGGTTCGAAACTACAGTACTGTAGAGTGTGATTCCTATCCAAGGTATAAATGAAAATATAATAAATATAAAATGCTATTTATTATTCAATTTTATTTATTTAAAAAATAGTTTCGGTGCTACTATAGTATGTGGTCTACCTACGATTGGTTAGGTTTAGTCACGATATTTTCGTTAAAACTAACGAAAATATCATGACTAAACCTAACCAATCGTCAAGGGCGATGGACATTGGAATGTAAACAAGCAATTAGTAAACAAGGTAAGAAGCTATAATTAAAAGGTAGACCGCCGAATCGAGATAGGAATCACGCTATAGTAGCACCAAATTTTCAACAAAATTACTTTTTGTTGAATTGAAAGTAAAAAATATTTTGTTGAATAAAATAAAAAAATATTTTGTTGAGGAAGACGTTCTCGTGAACAAATATTTTTTTTATGTGAATCAACAAATTTCGGCTTTAATTGCTCAAAATCCAACTCCGGATTGAGAAAGATTCGATTGCGGGTTAACATGCATTAGCTAGCTCCGACAGGTTAGCATATGCATTGTATTTTCGAGCGAATAAAAACACCCAAATCACAAAATAATGTAATCGATTTCGTATCTCGGATCTTTTCCCAAATATTTCATCTACATAAATCCCAATTATTTTAATCGTAAAAAGAGACACCGAACTCACGAATATAAATTCGTATTTTATTCGTGAAATGATTACGATTGTATCCTTTGATGAAAAAAAAGAAAGTGCATCTTATCACTTTTTAAAATATTAATTTCTAATAAGTAAATATGTATTGAACGGCGACTGAATAATTGAGAAAAGCATTTTCCTTTTTCAAACACAGCAAAACTCTAAGAAAATATAAAGAGATTAAACATATTTGGGCAGCTATGATATATAATGAAGCACAGACAAGCAAGGTTATATTGAAATAATAATTACTTTCACTGCAAACGTTTTATTTTATACCTTTTTTTTTAGTTTATCTTGCTCTATGCTTTGGAATACAAAGTTTCAGATAATGTTACTCAAACGCATAAACCGCTCAATATTTGTACTCACTCGAATGAATACTAAACAACCTTTAAAATGTGATGACGTCATCATTACTATTATCCTTTATTCGTAGTGGCAAAAAACCAAAATATTTTTAGAGCATTAACTGTAAATAATTATTTGTATAAACTGTAAACCTGGTACTGCATAATAAACGCTATATAAATAATATTATATCAACAGCGCTGTGTAAACGGCTCTGTAAAAACAGCATAGAATTCTCATATTATGTGTTTGGTGCTTCAAATGTGTGTCGTGTTTCAACGTTACACCGACTTCAAATGAAATTAAAAATCTAAGTTTGTGTAATTTATTCGTCTCAATTTGCATTTCAAAATAATTACATGCAAATACATACAGAATAATAGAAATACCAAATTCACTCATCATGCGCACACACACACACACACACACACACACACACACACGTGCGCATCTCTGCATAATCGGGGTATCAGCTTTTTTAAACTTGTACATCTAAAAAACTAATTAACCAAAGCAAATTTAACCTAATCTAACCTGATCTAACCTAACAACATAACCAAACCTTAATTAACCTAACCTAACATAACCTGACTAATCAGGAGTAACATAGGATGTCTAGATTTTTTATATCAATTTTTGAGTGTTCCGAGGTACCAAAAGTGTTACTTCACAAAAAATACCCGACGAAATCTATGAATTTGTAATAAAAACAAGTCTCAGTTTTATTTCATATTACCCCCCTCCGCCTGAGTGATTAACATCTCGCTAATGTATACACTCCGGCCCGTCGGATGTCGAAGTTGTGTTCATCCGGCCCGTCGCATGTCCAAGTTGTATTCATCCGGCCCGTCGTATGTCCAAGTTGTGTTCACCTGGCCCGCTATTAGAGAAAGGGTGGCCAACACTGCCCTAAACGATGAATGTAATTTTACTTTTATTTATGCATATACACTTCAATTATAAATAGCAAAGAAATGCAATTTTGTGACATTTCTATCTGTTTCATGATACGCTTGCGCAGAGAGCCGCATTTTGTTGATTTACATAAAAAAATATTCGTTCACGAGAACGTCGTCTTTAACAAAATATTTTTCACTTTATACAACAAAATATTTTTAAACTTTCGAGTCAATTTGTTGAAATTTTTCTACAAAGTATTAATTTGCTGTATCTGATAAATACTTTTTTAATTTCTATTTCTTCAGTTTCTGAACTTTTCTTGAAGTTACGTATTTTTTCTTGAATAAGGAAATAAAGAGGAAGTTTTAATTACATATTGAAATAGTTTAGCCTTTGGAAATTATAATTACTGATTTAAATTATAGTGAAAGATCGCAATTTAAACTTTTACGTAGCAAATTCAACATTAGAGATTTTTATTCACTTGTATTTAAAAGGAATGAAGCATCACTGGAGAGCAATAAACAGAGAAAAATATAAATTATAAATGTATTCTAAGTTATACATTCACGAATTAATTGCCTAATTAGATGTATACTCAGAAAGACTAACCTGATTAGAAATCCAGATTCCAGGATTAATTTATTTTTAGCCTTAATGAGAAAACAAGATTCGAGTCTCATGATGGGCGACGTTCGGTAAATAAATTTGAAGACTTGGTGGCTGATTGTTCAGTTTAACTTCTTTCAACCACGATTCCTTTAAGAGTATGAGAGTCTTTATTGCACACACACACATACACACACACACACACACATGTCTCAGTGCCCTCAGTTGGACGAAGGGCCTAAACAGATCAACCAACCATACACACTTTTTGTTCAGTCACGATAGATAATTAAATAATATAATTTACGTTGAGGACAAATATAACATAAATATCTCTTCATTAAAGTTTTCAACAAATTAATTTGTTGTCAAAATGACTCAGTATCTAAATGTTGTTCAATTTGAACTTTTCACACTTTGAACATAAAGATAATTTTATGACTGAAATGAAAATTACCTTTAACAAAAATATATTAGAAAATACTGACTTTAATAAAATCTTGGTTCTCTGCGTAACCCTTCTTATATCTTTTAGTGAGTAGTGTATTGTGAGTTGTGACAGGTTGCACAGTGTTTTTGTGACAAATACGGTTTAAACCGCAGTTTAACAATGGAACACGATGATTGTTAAACCAGAGTTTAACAATGGAACACGTATTTCCTGGAATTCATACTTCCCCCAAAGAATTCCAGGTCAGTATTTTCGTGTCTGTTTTAACATCTTTTACGTGCTCATTTTATTCCTGTGAAACCATGTATATGTATATATTGTATACATATTGAGACCATGTATATGTATATATTGTATAATATTGTATACATATGGAAACGAATAGTACTGAACATGTAATAAATGAAAATTAATCTTTCTTTGTCCCTCCACTTCACTTGGTATTTCTTTTCCTTTACTTACGATTTTATTCAAATTCTCTCTCTCTCTCTCTCTCTCTCTCTCTCTCTCTCTCTCCGCAGGGGGTATAAAGGTTATGACATTTCTTCTGGATGTTGTAAACTTTATACTTGGGGTGTGACAGCCCTCCGGTCCCGAGTCGTGGGATTCTAGAGAAATTGGCTGCCAGTTCCTTTAGGTTCTCTCTCTCTTTCGGGAGGGCGGGTAAAGTATGTTGTACAATCCTGTCCCGTGGGTTACTAGGACCCCATCCCATCCCTACTCTGTCCTTTTAGCTTACATTAAGGATGTTCTCCTCTGACTGAAAAAAAAAAAAAAAAAACTTTTCTTTTAGTATTAAGTCTTTTTCTCTTCTTTTACTATTAGGACCCTACTGCTACCTCATGCGTGGGAAGAGAGGCTTTGGAACCTCTATAAATAACACCATTTAACGCTCGTAGGTTGTGAGAGACTGGGATGGAGGGGTCCCAGGCGTAGGGGCGCGATGAATGGAGTGTGGCTAGTGCCCCGTTAAGCCCATTCCTAACGCGTAATGGCCTGACCAGCCCCCTGCGACCGTTCTTTGGTGACCAATTGATGGTGCTTGGCTGTACTGCTCTGAGGTGAGAGAGCTTTACTGCCCAGCTGGCTGCCAGGCCAGCGTAAAGTCTCGGGCGTAGCTCTGGGTCTGGTGGGATATCCCTTGAACACTGGATTCTAAGAGTCTGGCCGCTTGTGAGTGACTAGTAAGACTTAGTAAGGGGCTGCATCTCGCTGTCGCTCCTGGCGGGAAATCCGTGATGCCTGCGTCGCGAGTGTTTGTCAGTTGGTAGCTGCGACACGTTTGGGAGTGTCCGGCCCTGGGGAGACCTTTGGTCGGTGCGGCAGCAGCGAGAGGTGTAGTCTTCTGGAAGGGATGAACGTCACTTGCAAGTAGGTGGATGCGTCTACGCGCGGGATGAATTCACCCCCCCCCCCTTTTTATATACTGGTCAGAACGTTTTTGATAGTTTTCATTGCTAGAACGCTTTATCTTATTCAGAGTATTCAGAAAAAAAAAAAAGAGAAAATATGGCAGGGCCAGCTAAATTGAAAGCAGAATGCTTTAAATGTAAAGTTAATCATTGGTGCGTTGACTTCCCTGAAGGTAGTATCAGCGATATCACATCCCTTAGTGTATGTTTGTTTTGTAAACTTAGAGACAACCACGAAAAGGAAGTTAAAGAGCTAAAGGAATTAGTAAAAAAGCTTGAAGCTAGGGTCGTCGCACTGGAAATCCAACCCAGTGGACAAGATCAAACTAAAAACACACCAGCAGATTTAAACTGTAAGATTAAGCATCTAGAACAAAGCGTGGCACGCTTGGAAAACACGGTGACTATTCCGGAAAATAGAACGGAGGAACAAGAATTCAAATTGGTCAAAAATAAAAGACCCTCCAAACCAAAACCAAAACATAAGGATTTGGAACCCATTACCATCAAAAATAAGTTTCACTTACTTGCTGATGAGGAGGATGAATCCTTTTTAATTGGGGATTCTATGGTAAGGAATCAAGGGGACTTTTTCGGAGCAAGACGGGCGACCAAGAGAAAACTCCGATGTTTTCCGGGTGCCACAAGCCAGATAATTAATAGGGAATTAGGCAAAATTAATATCAAGAATAAGAGTTGCCCTATCATTGTCCATGTTGGTGGCAATGACGTTTTTCTGGGAGGGACAGGAGGGCAGACAGAGCCCATTATAAAAGAATTCAAGAACCTAACTGACAAGGTTAGGGATAGGACAGACATGGGTATGGTCGTAGGAATTCTCCCTCGAATGCGTGCTAGTGACTATACTCTAAGTAAAGCCATTAGCATAAATAAAAGAGTTAAACGCATGTGTGATGAAAAAGGCCTAAAGTTTGTCGATTTTTGGCCTACATTCTACGGAAATGGGGAATACTTTGGTTCGGACGGGATACATTTTAACCAGAAGGGGAAAAAGAAGTATGGTGATTTACTGAACATTAATTTGTATAATCTTTTTAAACTAGGACCCCCCAAACCAGCAATTGATCCTGCTCCCCAAACAGTTAAACCTACTCCCCCAGCAGTTAGTCCCCCTCCCCCAGCAGTTAGTCCCCCTCCCAGCAGTTAGTCCCCCTCCCAGCAGTTAGTCCCCCTCCAACAGCAGTTAGTCCCCTCCAACAGCAGTTAGTCCCCCTCCCCCAGTAGTTAGTTCAACTGCGTCGGGAAACGACTCAGGCCAGTTAGGAAAAACCACAACTTAAAATCACTCAAAACTGTGCTCTTCAATGCTAGGTCAATTAGAAACAAACTAATGGAATTTATAGCGCTTGTCAAAACTGAGAACTTTGATATCATCGGAATAACGGAATCCTGGATTCATTCTGAATCAAGGGATTTTGTAGGAGAATTTGAAATGGTAGGTTACAAAATGTTTCACAAAGATAGGAACGGAAGGGAAGGCGGCGGTGTACTTTTGTATGCTCGGGACTCCCTGCACCCGGTAAACAGTAATATCGTATCTGCTCATGAAATGTTGGGAATTGATCTAAACCTAAATAATAAAGTAGTGCAGCTACTTCTAGTATATAGACCACCTCACTACCCCGTTGATAAGGATATAAACTTGTATAACAAATTAAGCAGAATAGTGAATAATAAGATCAGTGTGATTTTTGGTGATTTTAATTGTGGTAATGTAAATTGGGAAAACAAAACAGCTGATGCTGAGGGCTCAAGACTGTTGGAATTTGCCGATGATAACTTATTAAGTCAATGGGTTGACGGGCCTACTAGGGGTAATAATAAACTAGACCTCATATTCACGAACGAAGATGACCTAGTCTCTAACCTGACTATTGGTGAAAATTTAAGTAACAGCGATCATAATTTGATTAGGTTTGACCTCAGGGTTCCAGTTAATACACGCGAAAAGACTCGTGAAAGACTGGATTTCTCGAGAGCAAATTTTGAAAGCTTCCGAAGTAGTTTAGACACACTTGAAGTTCTAATAAGTGAGGATGTCAATGTCACCTGGAGCTCATATAGGGATCAATTTAGAATATTACAGAACACTTTTATACCCACTAAAATGGTTTCCTTGTCAACAAAGTCACCGAAATGGTTTAACAACGAAATTAGGAGGGCTATTACGGGAAGAAATAGAGCCTACAAACTACTTAAGTCGCATTTCAACCACACTAATTCAGAAAACTATATAAACCTACGTAGGAGGGTTAAGTCCTTAATTAGATCAGCCAAACGTGATGAAGAAGCTAGAGTTGCCTCACTCTGTAAAGTTAACCCTAAAGAATTTTTTGCCCATGTTAATAGCAGAAAGCCAATTAAAAATTCTGTAGGCCCCTTAAAAGATAGAAATGGCGTACTGAAATTCGGTGATAAAGATATAGCTAATATGTTAAACGAGTTCTTCGTTACAGTCTTCACGGAGGAAGACACAATAGAAGTGCCAAGTCCTCGGATTACATATGACGGTGACCAGCCCGTAGAGACCATAAGTTTTACGAGAAATGAGGTACAGCAATTAATTGATAAGATGAACAAATACAAATCACCTGGCCCCGACTTATTTCTTCCAAGGGTATTAAAAGAGGTTAGCCACAATGTTGTTGACGACTTAGTAACCATATTCAAACAATCAATCGAGTTAGGGAAAGTTCCAACCGACTGGAAGTTAGCAAATGTAACACCAATCTTTAAAAAGGGTGATAGGGAAAATCCTTGTAATTATCGCCCGATCAGTTTAACATCAGTTGTCGGCAAACTGTTGGAATCCATCATTACAAAACGTATTGTGTATCACCTTGAATCTAACAATCTAATTTTTTATTCTCAACATGGATTTAGGCGACATAGATCCTGTCTGACAAACCTGTTAGAGTTTTTCCATAATATGCATACACTGTACGATGCAAGTAGGGCAATAGATATAGTGTATCTCGACTTTCAAAAAGCCTTTGACAAAGTCCCTCACGCTAGATTGATAGCTAAAGTCAAAGGACTAGGAATCACCGGGCTCGTTTCCAACTGGATTGAGGATTGGTTAAAAGATAGAAAGCAGAGAGTGGTAATAAATGGAGTGGCTTCGGAGTGGGCGCCCGTCACCAGTGGTGTCCCACAGGGTTCCGTTCTGGGTCCTTTACTTTTTATCATCTATATTAACGATATAGACGTCGGGCTTCTAAGTGCAATCTCCAAATTTGCAGACGATACGAAATTAGGAAGTAGTGTAGGTACTGAGGAGGGCGTAAGAACGCTTCAGAACGATCTTGACAGGTTGGGCGAATGGTCTGCTACTTGGCCACATAGGTTATACAAACCCGAAGACCGATTACTCTCTCTTGGGAAGGAACTTGACTGAGACCGATCTAGAGAAAGACTTAGGAGTCTATATCAGCAACGATCTGAAACCGTCGAAGCACTGTGCAGAAGTCGAAAAGAGGGCCTTAAAATTATTAGGTTATATTAAAAGACAGTTCCAGTTTCGGAACAAGGAGACTGTAATGTCTCTTTATAATTCTCTAGTCAGACCTCAACTGGAATACTGTGCGCAGTTTTGGTCTCCATCCCTCAGGAAGGACATAGAAAGGTTAGAAAGAGTACAAGCAAGGGCTACAAAATTGATCCCTTCAATGAGAATGCAAAGCTACCAACGGAGATTGGAGCGCCTAAATCTGTTTAGCTTAGAGACGAGGAGGTTGCGGGGTCAGCTTATTCAAGTCTTCAAGATGCTCAAAGGAATAGACAGGGTAGATTACAGAAACTTATTCTCACTTAATGCCAATCCGACAAGAAATAATGGGTTTAAACTGGAACTAAAGACATTTAGGACCTCTGTCTGCGGAAATTTCTTTTCCTATAAAATAGTTAATATCTGGAACCAACTTCCCTCAGAGGTTGTTTCCAGTCAAAGTGTAAATGTGTTTAAAAATAGGCTAGACAAAGTACTGAACACACTCATAGTTTAAGATTAAAACCTCAGAAAACTCTGCAGGAGTTCGCTTGCACGGTGTCTCTGTGAGCAAGCTAAATTAGAGCTATTTATATATTCTCCACTTTCCTGTAAAATTTCCTTGGCTACTTTTCCAGGGTCAAGGTATTTTCTTCAACCTTTTTCCGTACCTGCCTCTGGCAGGGAGGGAGCGGAGGGTGGGGAGAGAGCCTTCTACTTTTCTATCCAGTTTTCTACTACTGCTAGGATAGTTGAAAGAAAAATAAACTTTTAATAACAGGAACCTCCCAGAGTGGACCAAAAGGTCTTTGAGGCTTCCTCTTTTCCTTGTAACTCCTTGTAACTCTCTCTCTCTCCAGTGTACTATAATTTAAAGTTTACATCTGGAAAAGGAAAACTTTGTGAGGAGAGTACTATCCTCAGTATATATACCTGAAGTACCAAAGAAATACTTGGGTATCTTGCTGATCGCGAAACTTCTTGTGAAACAGTCAAAAGTAATATTCCAAACATATTAAAAGTAGAACATCATATAATAATACATTATAACAATGTAACTACATAATACAAAACTACAATAGTTTTCATACAACAAAACTTCTTATCAGTAAACAATATGAGGTATAAATCCTCCAACAAGTGGTAAGTTGTTTAAAAAAAATCACATACAAAAGTGACGTAAGATTAAGCAGACTTCAAAATCGTTTGGAAACCAGTTGTTGGTCGCGTTATCTAGTTCGTCCGTTTATCCGTTTTCTCTTTGTATCAGTTGCTCGGAGACACTAGCAGCGGACGTCCAAAAAAATATTTCGGCACCCTTCTCCCCTGATCTAGATTACCCCCATTACCCTCAATTCACGGAAACATTCCCTATATTACGGCGATATTCATGATTTAGAAACATTCTAACGTATATGAGGGTAAAAACACCTCTGGACAAAACTCTTCTGTCGTTGCTTTAATGGGAGTACAACCCAATAACGTAGGTAAATCAATAAACAATTAAGAAATAGAACTAACTGTTTTCGGATCAAATTACCAACACGTCACGAAGTTATGCTCCTGTTAAAGCAACAATAACCGCCATAAAAGATGTTGTTTTGTCTACAGGGAATGCCCGCTCCGATACGCCAAAATTTCTGTAGCTTTTCAAAGTCACGAATGTTGCCGTAAAAAAAAAATAGGACACGTTTCTATGAATAAGAGTTGTTAAAAGAAGAAGAGAGGGGACATATTGCGCGCGAGCACACACACACACACACACACACTATCTATCTATCCCTCTCTCTCTCTCTCTCTCTCTATATATATATATATATATATATGCTGCAAACCCACAAGGAAAAAGAAAAAACGATTCCAAGGCCTTTCGTGTATTCAAAGCTACACCTCGTCAGGGAATGAAGATAAAAGGCGAGATGCCCATAAATATATACAATGTACAGGAAAAACAAAACAATTAGCACATACTTAACAAGGGTTAATGAGAGGCAAAAGAAATTTAACATGATATCGTCAATTTTATACGTCCCCGCACTGTTATTGAAATTGTTTTTAAAATGAATAAATGCACATTCTAGAATATTTCGTTCTATTATAAGTTATCTCTGTTTTTAACAAGCGCTTTAGAACTATCCCACTTGATGCTATGGTTACATCTATACATATGGTTAAATAAAGCATTGGAAGTATTAGCTGTTCTACAAGCATATTTATGCTGTTTACCCTAATATCTAACGTTTTACCGTTTGGCCTATATATACTGAGTTACATTGTGTACATCCGATCGAATACACACAACCAACAACATTATCAGGGCTATTCTTTATTAGGCGTGATTTAACAGTATTATTATACTTAAAGATTACATTAATGCCAATTGCTTTAAGTACAGTTGGAAGGTATTGAAAATTAGCATGGTAAGGTAGGCTAAGGATATTTTTACGCTGAAATTCCTTTACAATTACATTATTATAATACCTATTCTTGGCTTTCTTAAGACAGTTATCTAAAAATGAAATAGGATAACATAATTTAGTACCAATATTCATGATATTGCATAACTCGGAATCTAAAAATTCAGGACTGACAACTCTCAATGCTCGAAGAAACATAGCAGAGAAAATAGAGGATTTAATCGAATGGGCTTTCACAGCAGTTTCTTAGTATCAATTCGTCACTACCATATCTGTACGGCTTAGTAAAAACACACAAAGTTAATAATCCCATGAGGCCTATTGTTAGCTCAGTGGGCTCCGTAACCTATAAGCTATCAAAATGGTTAGTTAGTTTATTAACACTGTTAGTTGGCTCTATTTCTGAGTCACATATTGTAAATAGCATGGATCTTATTGACAAACTGAAGTTCCCTAATGACCCTAATTTCAAATTGGTAGCTTCGATGTATGCTCGCTATTCACAAAGTCCCTGTTGATGACCTACTTGATTTTTAAAAGATAAGATTTCTGAATATTCTTTCCCTGTTCAACACAACACTTATTGAGTTAATTAAGCTGTGTGTCAAAGATTGTAAATTTCAGTTTGAAAATAAGTTTTATGTTATGTCGTTTGGATTGGCTATGGGAAATCCCCTTTCACCTGTACTAGCTAATTTATATATGGAATTTTTTGAAAGTAGAATTTTTGCCTACGATTGTTAATTTTAACCTGGTTTGGTACAGGTATATAGATGATATTTTATGCCTTTGGCCTAATAATTTGGATGTGGACTTATTTCTTGGTAGGCTCAACAATTTAGTCCCATCTATTAAGTTTACAGTTGAAAAAGAAAATGATGGAAGCCTATCTTTTCTTGATCTAAAAATTTGGAGATGCTCTAATCAGTTCAAATATGAAGTCTACCGTAAGCTACTAATAATAACTCTTACGTGCATTTTTATTCTGACCATCATCCTTCGATTAAATCCTCTATTTTCTCTGCTATGTTTCTTCGAGCATTGAGAGTTGTCAGTCCTGAATTTTTAGATTCCGAGTTATGCAATATCATGAATATTGGTACTAAATTATGTTATCCTATTTCATTTTTAGATAACTGTCTTAAGAAAGCCAAGAATAGGTATTATAATAATGTAATTGTAAAGGAATTTCAGCGTAAAATATCCTTAGCCTACCTTACCATGTTAATTTTCAATACCTTCCAACTGTACTTAAAGCAATTGGCATTAATGTAATCTTTAAGTATAATAATACTGTTAAATCACGCCTAATAAAGAATAGCCCTGATAATGTTGTTGGTTGTGTGTATTCGATCGGATGTACACAATGTAACTCAGTATATATAGGCCAAACTGGTAAAACGTTAGATATTAGGGTAAAACAGCATAAATATGCTTGTAGAACAGCTAATACTTCCAATGCTTTATTTAACCATATGTATAGATGTAACCATAGCATCAAGTGGGATAGTTCTAAAGCGCTTGTTAAAAACAGAGATATAATAGAACGAAATATTCTAGAATGTGCATTTATTCATTTTAAAAACAATTTCAATAACAGTGCGGGGACGTATAAAATTGACGATATCATGTTAAAATTTCTTTTGCCTCTCATTAACCCTTGTTAAATATGTGCTAATTGTTTTGTTTTTCCTGTACATTGTATATATTTATGGGCATCTCGCCTTTTATCTTCATTCCCTGACGAGGTGTAGCTTTGAATACACGAAAGGCTTTGGAATCGTTTTTTCTTTTTCCTTGTGGGTTTGCAGCATTTATTCATTTCACGTGTTTTATTGTGAAATTCATCCCATATATATATAATATATATATTATATATATATATATATATATATAATATATATATATATATATTAGGGTGTCCCAAAAAAACTATATACTCTTTATAGCATCATATATTTTATAATTTAAAAAACCAAACAATATATTGTTATAGCAATTGCCAATGAAGGTAAATTAGTAATCTAAGTGATCAAAATGTTATAGCGAGTTGTTTGCATATAAAATTTAATTAACTACGCCAAGTGCTCAAAATGTCCTCAGACGGCATGAATGCACTTTTGAATGCGTCGACTAAGCCTGGCCTTGTTTTATCAAAGGCCTTGCAATCGACACAACTGCAGGTACTGGTCACTTGATAATCCACACGTTTATGTGGATAAACATGTTAATTTGCCAGGATTAACAGCATGGTGTGGTTTATCATCCAGGGTTTGGTTGGACCATTTTTCTTTAATGGGACAGTTACCGGTGCCGCATATCTCGACATGCTGCGGACAGAAATTATACCTGCAGTTCGGAAGTTGTTTGGAAACGACGACTTTTACTTTCAACAAGATGGAGCCCCCCTCATTATCATTGTGATGTCAGAAGGTACCTCGATGAAACGTTGCCTAACAGTTGGATAGGACGAAGAGGAAGCGTTGAGTATCCTCCACGTTCACCGGACTTGACTCCACTTGATTTTTACTTGTGGGGCTACCTGAAGGATGCAGTTTATGGTACAAGAGCTGCAACACTCGAACACCTTAAGGACGCAATTAGGTAAAAGTGCGGGACCATCACAGCATCCACATTAGTCCATGTCTGCGAATCAGTTAGTCGACGCATTCAAAAGTACATTCATGCCGCCGGAGAACATTTTGAGCACTTGGCGTAGTTAATTAAATTTTATATGCAAACAACTCGCTATAACATTTTGATCACTTAGATTACTAATTTACCTTTCATTGGCAATTGCTATAAGAATATATATTTTTTTTTTAATTATAAAATATATGATGCTATAAAGAGTATATAGTTTTTTTTCGGACACCCATATATATATATATATACTAGGGGCACTCAATATATTTTGCCCCACCCTTTTTTCTTAGCTAAATGATAGGCCATGGGGCCGAAATGTCTTTTGGGCCATAAGTTTGAACTTTCTGCGCTTCACATAACCCGATTTTTCCAGCTTGAACCTCCCTCCTTGTATAAAACCGCTTTTAAACGCCCTTGTATAAAACTCATGGTTAACGCAGTTTCGAAAATGGCCTCTGACAGTGATGTGCTTCGTAAACAGAGAGCTGTTATCGAGTTCTTAACCGCAGAAAAGGAAACAGTTGGAAATATTCACAAACGTCTACAAAACGTTTATGGAGATTCTGTTGTTGATCGAAGCACAGTTGAACGATGGTCTAAACGTGTGAGATCATTGGAGAGAAAGAGAGCAAGCCTCGATGATGAGCCACGCGGCGGTCGCCCGGCATCGGCTGTGACATCTCACACTGTGCAACGTACTAACAGCATCATTCGATCAAATCGGCGCGTCACATACAAGGAGCTATTACTGGAGCAAGAAAAAGTTCAAAATGGCTCCCTCTGCAGGAAAGGTTATGGCCACCATCTTATGGGACATGAAAAGGGTGATTCCGGTGGACATTATGAAGAAAAGACAAACAATCAACTCAGAGGCATATATTGCTACCCTACAGAGACTCCAGAGACATATAAAGCGAGTTCGACCGGAGAGAACACTGGAAGACGTCCTTCTTTTGCACGATAACGCAACACCACACAACAGTTTGCAAACAAGAGAGGCCATCACAAAAATGCGCTTGACTGTGTTACCCCACCCTCCATGCAGCCCGGATCTGGCACCTTCAGACTTCCATTTGTTTTGGCTATTCGTGGAAGAAAGTGTCAGAGTGACGATGAGGTTGTTGAGGAGGTTAAGAGGTTGGCTCCAGCGGAAGCCAGCGGACTTTTACCAGCAAGGAATAAAGGCCCTTGTTTCGAGGTGGAGGAAAACCGTAGAAAAGGATGGAGACCGTGTGGAAAAATAAAAACTTGTAAAAAAGGTATGTAACTACTTGTGTACAAAATATCTGGAACTTACAAGGAAACCTGGAAAGAAAAAATAAAGGTGGGGCAAAATATATTGAGTGGCCCTCGTGTGTGTGTGTGTGTGTGTGGTGTTATATATATATATATATATATATATATATATATATATATATTATATATATATCAGGTGTTGCGTGCGATGATTTCTCATTTCACGGAGGCCAGACTTGTTGCCCCTCCTCTTGAATTCACCTGGTGAAATAGAGAGCTGGTTTCTGGCGCTCTCCACCTCACATAGCCAGATACTTCCGGCTCCCTTGAAATTGTTCTGCATGAGACTGGCGTTTAGCGTTCTTGTGAAGATTTCCACCACAACACCAGTCGTGTTTCGCATTATATATATATATATATATTATATATATATATATATGCGCCTCGGTGGTAGTGGTTAGCGTTGCTGACTACGAATCCATCGGCGGCGCGATCGAGACCCGGTGACGGCAGTCGGCGCGCAGCAAAACCCAGCTGTTCATCTTTCCGTACAATAAAGGAAGTGGTTGGTAGATAAATGGGTACCCTGGGTGGCCTAGTGGTTAAGATGCTGGGCTGCTACTAGGGCGTGGTTCGGATTCCACGTTAAACTGTAGGTCTTAAGGTGGAGTGAAAAGCTTGACCAACGTCAGAATGAACAATTCGAGCGGAAGCTAACCAAAGGTGTGTATATATATTATATATATATATATATATATATATATATATATATATTATCCTTTATTATGTTAATTAACCAAATTTTCATTTTTGGGACCATGCGCAAAGGGAAGAAAAATATACGTTTTATTTGCGAGTATAAAAATAATTAAATT
Organism: Bathynomus jamesi; assembly: GCA_023014485.1. Lineage (NCBI taxonomy): Eukaryota > Metazoa > Arthropoda > Malacostraca > Isopoda > Cirolanidae > Bathynomus > Bathynomus jamesi. The sequence continues at coordinate 49,887 of JAJOZX010002183.1, forward strand.
ATACTGAATATATACTGTGTGTGTGTATATATATATATATATATATATATATATATATATATATATATATATATATATATATACATACACAGTATATGTATATATACTATGTATGTATATACACAGTATATGTGTATATATATATATATATATATGTATACATATATATATATATATATATATTATATGTGTGTGTGTGTGTGCGTGTAGAAACCTATTATAAATTTATGTCGTGTTACCTACTGCAGGAATATAATTCGAGATTTTTATTTAGACAAAACCTAAATATTTTTAAGATAAAATATTATATATTTTACTAAAATATTTTCATTATTATTATTATTATTATTATTATTATTATTATTATTTTTCCAAATCTAAAAACATTAGATTCTTTACATAATTTTTTTATGACATTAATTTCGCTTATTTATTATTTGTTTATTTGTATGTATTTTTAGTAAATTATTTTAATTTATTTATACATTTATATTTTATTATATTTGATTATATTTGATTATATTTGATTATATTTATTTTCCAATTAAAAAGAAATATTTGGAATGTTCGCTTAATTTTAGACGAGACATTATTATAGCGTGTATTTACTTATTTATTGTTCTATTTATACGTTTGTTGTTCTAAATATGTCTTAAAAGCATAAAGAAATTTATATTTGGTAATTTTCGCTTCTTTTTCCGATATTTTTATTATATTTGGTGACAGTAATGAGTTTAAAAAAATCAAACGCTGTCATTACTAATTATAGAGTAATATTTTTAGGCATTTTAGAAATTTTAGATTTCTAGTCGAACTTTTTCCGAAACTGTACAAAGAATGTACAGTGGATGTAACAAGAACTACATGAAACTGGAACCGTAAATGATTTTCCATGAAAATATAGCACAGAATTATTATTTGTAAGCAAAGTATAAGCGTTACTGATAGACTGAAGTTATTTAACAAATATTAATTGGGTCGTACACAATATTCAGATTAATAACGGTAAGTTAGAAAAAAAGGAGAAAAAAGGTGTAAAATTAAGTATAAAGGCGATGTAGTTCAGTACAAATACGATGGCCAAATATTGCACGACTTCGCAATTTTTACCTCACCCTGTATTTGGTATCGTAATTTTGGTTCATTTTCAATGTTTTTAGATATACAGTAACAAAAAGTGGTTACGAATTAAACAAATAAGAAGGTATTAGTGGTTACCAGTGTCGGGATACTGTAAGGTAGGTGTGATCTAATGCATCTCGACTTTGGTAAGTGATGGGACAGTCGATTGCAGAACTCTTGTCACATGCCATGTTTCTTTTCAATATTTAGCGGTAGAAGAAAACTTAGTTTCATAACAAGACTTTTTTGAACCGATTATAATGAAGAACCTTAGACACGCAGTCGCGCGCATACACACACACACACACACACACACACACACACACCACACACACACACACATATATATATATATATATATATATATGGGTCTGTATCGAAGGAGTGACATTTCAAAGGAGTGACATAACAAAGGAGTGACATAAATACCGTAACGAAGGAGTGACATAACGAAGGAGTGACAAATCCCAGTAGATTTCAATAATTATTTAAGAGAGGTAAGCTAACCCACCATAAACATATAATTGACCTAACCTACCTAACCTTACCTAACCTAACTAACCTAACCTAACCTAACTAACCTAACCTAACCAACTTATCTCCGATTTGTCACTCCTTTGTTATGTCACTCCTTTGAATTTTATCTCCGATTTGTCACTCCTTTGTTATGTCACTCCTTCGTTATGTCACTCCTTTGAATAGGACCGATATATATATATACTTAAATAAAAATTCTCTATTTGAAACGAAAATGGATGAAATTTTACATATTAAATTCCAGTTGTCTTTCCATTTTTCCTCGTCTCTCTGTCTGTCTGTCAGTCATTCACTGTACTCAATCTGTCTGTCTGTCTACTCATCTCTGTTTTTCTTCGTCTCATTTTCTCTTTTTTTTCCTCCAAAAGCGGTTATACCGGGTGAGCGAAAAGTCCCTGTGCACCTTCCACTTCCAACACAGTGCAAGTACAGGTTCGCTACACTTCTTGCAGGTGCACAGGGACTTTTCGCTCACCCTGTGTATATATATATATATATATATATATATATGCTTTTTTATGACGAAAATGACGTCATTGTTTTTATGACGACAAATTCTCTATGTGTGATTGCCCGCATTCTGCGTGAAACAGTATAAAGAATGTGCACGCATACATGAAAAGCGAGACATCATTTCACGGTATCATTAAAAGAGTAATAACATATATTTTATATTAAAGTTATTATTAATTGGTTGAACGCTACATTTTCATTTTATTTTTAGTTCCATTCCAGACGGTTACGTAAATAAACTGATTTCTATTCCGATAAACACGAAGGAATTGTCCAATATATAAAGAGGGTTTTGTGGTGATTCCCCTTCCTTCATTTGTATAATTCATTATTTACTTTACTTTTTATTCAATTTCTCTTTATCCTTCATCATTCTCTCTACATTCGCTTCGCTTTACTCTATAAATACGGGTAGCACGTGAGCCGGTGGGCGCCCATTATAATTCAAACAATGCAAAGGAGACCGGGGGATTAATTATACGCTTATTAACACTTTACTAACTTTTATTTATGCCGAACCGCTTTTAGATAAACGGGGTAATGCGAAGGGGGGGGAGTAACGTTAACATTTTAACCAGAGAGAGAGACGAAATAATACTCTAAATTTACAATTACATCTTAACACACAAAAACACCTTACTAAGCCCAAGGGCGTCCGATGATTACCGGGCATCTCTACCCAGCCTCTAGCCTGGGCCGATTCTTAGTGTTGCCAACTTTACATTTCTTATTAAATATTATTATGTTCTTTATTAAACAACTATTATTAATTTCTTATTTAATAAAACTTAATTGAGCATTATTAAATTCTTATAAACAAACATTTAATTCTTAATTTGACATTACTACAGTTGACAAAAGTAAATAGACGCCACGATGATTTATTCTCAAGAACAAATGGCAAAGCTCATCAGCGGAATGTCAGAACGTGTATCACCTTTACATAAGGGAAAGCAACACAATTCTAAATACTGTATATTTATTATCAAATAAAAAACACCTGAAAAATCAAAGATGTCTATTTACTTTTGTTAACCCCCTGTACACACACATATATATATATATATATTATATATATATATATATATATAATATATACACACACACACACACACACACACGTACAGCTATTTTCACATTTTCACTGTCGCTAGCGTCTTTTTTTTTGGCAGGAAGGAGTGGCCAAATGCGAATGCCCGCAAAAGCGCCCCACCTCAAATCTAAATAATCTATTTAACTTAACCTAACCTAACTTTCATTGCATTCCTTTTATCATGATTTTTAACGATTTTCCAATGAAAGCATAAGTCTGAAACTGTAGCGACACCGCTGATATCGTTACACCCACATTCATATCGCGAGGAGCTCCGTGTGTATCCTAAAAGTTGTCGCGGTTTCGTAGGGTAGCCAAGAACACATACACACATAAATGAATCGGTAAATTTATAGTTTAACTGTATCGCGAAGGAAAATAATAATATTTTCTAAACAGTCACATTTACAGGACAGTTTACGTGTATATAAATATACAGTTTGAATTGCATGTGTTACTATAAATAAAGTTTTAGAGAGTTTGTGATGATTACCTTTCAGGAGCGAGATTTCACAGAAACTCTTTCCTCTTCGGGATAGAATTAAATCCTCCAAGTCCCTCTGTACATTTATATTACTGAAATATCAAAAGTGCAGCAACTTATAGCCTTTAAATGCTATCCAGATTTTCAACATTTTCAATAACTCTACAGTCTCTTTCCAAGAAAACAAAAAATCAGTTTGAGCTAATATATACAGTATATACACGGACGTCGGACAATGATATATTTCGTTATAATAATATATAACATATATTAAATTATAAATGTTTTTTTAATAGTTAAAATATTATATATTTATAGATGCTTTTTTAAGAGGCATTTGATATTCACGCCTTTATTTTTTTTGTGCGTCGGGGTGCACGGGGTGAGGGGGCTTCTGTTTCACGAATTACAAATTAATCAAGGATGCTATATATAGCTTGCGCCATTTCCGCATTTGAAAAGTTACTACCAATAATACTGTTAAGAATAATAATAATAATAAATAATAAAAACAGAATTTAATTATATAATTATATTTCAAGTTATTTTTGACTTTTATGTATGGTTCGAGCGATTCAATTTCAGTGGAATGTTTATTAAAGTGGCCACCTTTTGTTGAATTTCCTTACTTTTATGGTCGAAACACCATTTCCACTATGCTATAAAAGCTATATGAGTAGATCCGCACGCATGGTATATATACTCGTCTATATATATATATATATATATATATATATATGAAAGTGGCTGTATAAACATAAGCTTCCAAAATTTAAGTTCGGAACCCATATTGTTCTTATTCCCTAAAAAATTCAGAATACCAATTTGTATACAAATCGGAAATGTTTTACAGAAGCGTTAAAGTCCTTTATCACTGTTACTCCCCTTTCTGCTATATCATTGACGACCTTCATGCTTTTAAGAATCTTGGAAGCGTTTTGATAATCTGGAATCTGTTCCCACTGAACTGAATCTACAGAAGTTAGAAAGTCATCTTCCAATCCTAAAATTGAGAACAGTTGTCGAGAGTTTGCTGTGACAAATGATGACAGATCTTTTCCTTCAGCAATCGTTGGACAAATTCTATTTGGAGGGCATTTATCTCCATTTTTTAGAGCTGCGACCATCAATCTCTTCATTTCTAAAGGTACACGATCATCAAAGAAAGAGAGACCAATCAGACGTTCGCTTAAATATCACAAATGATTATCGAATGCCTTGCCTGCAGATTTGGAGACGACAGTGTCTGGGTAAGTTTTTAATTGCTGAAGGACTCAAGGTCATTTACAGGAGCTAAAGTTGCTTGGGGGCATTGGAACCATGCATTTATATAAATCTTTGTAGTGAATAAATTGAATCTTCTTAAAGATGATATTTCTCTTGACGTTGAACTTGTGAACGGAGGAGATAAATCTTTGTAGAATAAATTACGTTTGCTAGCCAACGTGTACGATGTAGAACACCTGGTTGCATCAGTCTTTTTCCTCGTGGGGGTACTTCTCCCAGAAACAACAATGTTAATTCTAAGGTTTCTCGGTAATCATCTCTTGGTTGACGTTCTTCTAGGTTAGTTTTACAGAATTCAATTATTTCCTTCCATTCAGATATGTATAAGGTCACTTCTTTATCACCAATCACTGGTTCAAGCTTACTCCTATCAATGTTACTCCATTCTCGCTGTAATCGCTTAAATAAAGCAATATCAGGTCACCGACAAACTTTTTTTCCTGTGATATTTTCTCATCCCAGTAAACTACTAGGGGGAGTTTCTGGAGCAAAGTGTTCAATGATATTAGCTGAAGTTTCTTTTCTAATTTTCAGCCTTTTAGTGCGAATAGAATCTTTATTGATCGATAGTGACCCTACATCACATCCTAAACTTTTTGCAATAGCAGCAACGATGTGAGCTGCTGCTCGGTTGCTGGTCTTTGTACGGTCTAGAGCTTGCGCTAATTCGGGAGTCATTATGTTTTGAAGTCTTGCTTTCTTCAATTGTGGTTGGGTGTCACCCTGAGAAAAATTTTTAATTTATGAGATATGCTATTTTCCGAATGGATGGACTCGTTATCACTACTAGTACTTGAATCTATTGTTACAACTTTGCTTAGTTGTTGTATTTCTTTTTCATGTCTTCTCTTGCGGTTAATAAAATGTTGCTCTCTAATTATCTTATTTCTTTCCTTGATTGTTGTCACTTTATCAATGCCAGCTATGTGACCTTTCTTTCCACTGCGCTGAGCAATAAGAAATTTCTTATCTTCTATTTTCATCATAGACAGAGCATTCTCGTGTGCAATGTCAAATAGTCCATTGAGTCGTGATGTGAAGTGTGTTTCATTGGAAATTTGCTTTTGAGATCGACGGGACCTACTTTTTGTAATATTTTCCATTCAGAATGAAGTTTGAGCAACCGCTTAATAAGCTCATGTTCATGCACAGTTCAGGGCCGTAACCAGACCAAATCAGTAGGAGGGGCGGAGAAATTGACAGGGGGGACAATGAAAAAATTTAATGTCATTTTTTGTGAATATCGAAATATACTGCAGAAAATTACATTCAAAACTATAACAAGTAAAACACCGTAGGCTAAATAAAAAAATTATCAAACCGATACATATAGATAGGCATATTGGGTTATAGAATACAATATTTAGTCTAAATTTAGTGTAAATAAAAGTCTTTGTAAGTTTTTTAATTTTAGAATAACTGTATGCGGCGAGTTTTTTCAGCGAAATTCTTTAAGAATTCAAACATGTCTATTTGCTTCGTTCTCTTATTTTCAAAGGCAAGTAAAACAAGTTGGCTTTGGCGTTTTTGTAGCATGGAACGCCGTTGCGGTTGGTTTTCCCAGGGGGGGGCATATTATTTTCCAGGCGGGGCTTTGACCCCCCTGGCCCCCCTTGGCTACGGGCCTGGCACAGTTGGAATACTGGCTTTCTTCCAGGAACCCATAACACTGGTCAAAGTGTTCTTAGCACTATCTTTCAAAGGGAGCTTCATCTCTGAATGATAGTAAAAAAAATGTGCCAAAACTTGCTGCTGAGAAAGGAGTTTATCGCCCAATATTTTCGATAACGTTGGATCAACAAGCCATATATCTATTTTAGAACGAGTACTATAACTAGTACTAGCCATGATTGCAAAAAATTTAAAATTTTAGGGCGTGAAAATCCTAACCGTGAAATAAATGGAGCACGAATTACTACTACATACGCACTTCCTCAGCATGTAGTTAACTGAGGATTTGAGTTGCAGCTTGCTCCTTGCCAGTTTTTCAGATGCCAAAAGTCACAAGAAGTAGTTACATATATTGATATTATATCATAAATACATCTATATATCTGAAAACATATGAATATTTCATATAAACATTTCAATAATAATTTCTGCAAATTTTGCAAAGAAATAAATAGGGTATTTTACTATTGATTAAAAGTACAGTATTCTACATTTTTATACTGCCGTGCGCCACCCCTAAATATGATTTGATTGCTTTCAAAAATGGCATGCTAAGTTTCCTCATGATAAAGAACAAAATTCGACTTTCCGAACTCTAAAGTTAAAAAAGTAATTTTTTGGCCCTATATGCTGATAGCCACCCTAATATATATATATATATATATATATATATATATATATATATATATATATATGATACCAGTAATGATATATATGTCAACCTGTCAAGGGTTTCGCGCGTCTTTCTTTCTCTTCACTCGAAGGTCAGGCTGGTGGCCCCGCCTCTCTCTCTCTCTCTCTCTCTCTCTCTCTCTCTCTCTCTCTCTCTCTCTCTCTCTCTCTTTATATATATATATATATATATATATATATATATATATATATGGGATTAAACTCAGAATGGTCCCCTGAGGTTTTTTCATGATACACACAGACCGTGCATGGACCAAGGAACTTTCCATGCATGGTCTGTGTGTATCACGAAAAAACCTCAGGGGACAATTCTGAGTTCAATCCCATTATGAAACAGACATGTTATGTGCCTTGAAAAGTGGACGCTCAATTTTGCCAGTTGAGGTTTAAGTTTCGGTTTTTGGCTAAAATACAATAGTTATCCCTTTTTCTTTGATGTATTCAATCAGACACGAATGCAACGAGTCTTTTGCTTATATTGAGGTTCTGGATATAGTAGGCTAGGTGTAGCTGTCCCCAAGATCCTGCCCCAAAGCTGGATCCTATCTGCTTTGCAGATAGCTGGTAACGGAAGCTATACTTTTTGGGGCCTCTTTGCGAGTGACTCGTTGCCCACGTCGGGCTAACATAATGAAAAAAAGATATAATGTTTGTCATTTACTATTACTTATTCGGACTATAGTGGATTTAATTTTCCCAGAAGAGTTCCTTGCTCCATGCACGGTCTGTGTGTATTATATATATATTATATAATATATATATATATATCTATATATATATATATATATATATATATATATATATATATATATATATAATATATGTGTGTGTGTGGTGTGTGTGTGTATGTTCGCCTGTAAAATTGTTCTTAGATTTTGTCATTATTATTATTGGGCAACTCGTTTTTAACCTCTCAAATGCCCATGTTAAAATACTAGATTTCTCATTTTTAAACATTACATTATTCCTTCCTGGACATTTAACACATGTTAACATCATTAAACATTAATTTTATAATGTTTACTTTGATAAAATTAGTATTTATTTTAAATTATTATTATTATTATTATTATCATTATTATTATTCTATTATTATTATTATTATTATTAATTTGTTATATATGCATGTGTAATTGTGTATACATATATGTATATAAACACTTATCTATCTATTTATCTATCTATCTGCGTTCAAGAAAAACTAGTGAAAATATAAAAAAAATAATAATTTGGTCGACTCAAACTTCAGTAAAAATATTTTCATAATTTCTTTGCAAATAGTTTGAAAACTCTTTTAAAGTGTTTTAATGTTTTTTTTAATTTTAATATTAAAATACGTTTTTCAGTTGTTTGGTATATATATATATATTATATATATATATATATATATATATATATATATATATATATATATATATATTTATATATATCTATATATATATTTATATATATATATATATATATATATAATATATATATATATACCGGTTGTCCGAGAATTATCTGTACAATTTTTGGCTGTTATTAAAAGTCAACCATGAAGTGTAGAAATTCCAGTTTGACCCATTTTACAAAGAATCTCATTAAGTTTTTTTTGATACCACGTTTTGACAAGTTTTTTAGAAATGTACGCGGGTGACAGACATTGATGATTTAAAAGCAAGAATCATAGCTGCTATTGAGCGAATTGATGTGGATATGCTGCAGCGTACATGGCAACATTTGGAGTATCGATTGGATGTTTGTAACAACGTTACTTTAATAAAAGAAACTTTTGAAAATACAGATTCTAAATAATCTTATTTAAGAATTTTACGTGTTATCAAGAATTTTAATAAAAGATGAAATTGTACAGATAATGTTCGGACACACTGGAATTTCTAAAAAACTTGTCACAACTTGGTATCAGAAAAAACTTAATGAGATTCTCTGTAAAATGGGACAACACTGGAATTTCTACACTTCATGGTTGACTTTTATAACAGCCAAAAATTGTACAGATAATTCTCGGACACCCTGTATATATATATATATATATACACGCCTCGGTGGTGTAATGGTTAGCGTCGCTGACTACGAATCCATCGGCCCCTGGATCGAGACCCAGTGACGGTAGGCGGCACGCAGCCAAACCCAACTGTTCATCCTTCCACACAATAATGAAAGTGGTTGGTAGATAAATGGGTACCCTTGGTAGCGTAGTGGTTAAGACGCTGGGCTGCTGGTAGGGTGTAGTTTGGATTCCACGTTAAACTGTAGGTCTAAGGTGGAGTGACAAGCTTGACCTTCGTCAGAATGGACAATTCGGGCGGAAGCAAACCAAAGGTTACCAAAGGCATATATATATATGGGCTCCCATTCTGTCAGTGTAAAATCCCACGCCACTTGAGTCGTCACGACCCAAGTCGTCAGTCGTTAGTCGCAAGACGATCCTATGTGCATTGTGCATGTGCGGTCGACCTAAAGACACGTAAACAATGACTATACGTTTGTTGAAATTATTTTAAAACTGTGATAAACAAGCTATTGAACATCAATACCAATTATTTCCACGCTTCCGGTTAAATTATGGGGGCTAAGCGACTTTGGGTCCGTTCATTAATTGGATGGGAAACCGTTCTCTCTGCATTCAGATGTGATAATGCAACTACCCTCTACATGGTTCAGGTCCCACGTAAAGCTGCGGGTCCTCTCCATCGTATGACTTTGTCATTACGATGGAGGTTAAGCTGCCACAAACATTGTTATTACGACGTTAACCATGTAATAAATTCATCACAAGTTTTAAACATGTTTTGCGGAAGGAGAAAACGAGGTTTTTTGTTGTTTCTTTCCCCTCTTCTCCTAATCCTTCCCCCTCCCACAAAAAAAAGGGGGTGGGGGAACCGCCTACATGTAAATATCACAAGTTTCCAGTGTCTTAACTTTTCTTTTTTACCGCGACTTTTTCCTTGGTCCGCGGTTACATTATATAAAAGTTCTAAAACTAAATTTGAGGACGGGAAGAAAGAGCGAAGAGGTCGGGAGATGGAGGACAAACCAAAAAAAGGACGACTCGTCAAAAAGTTTCAGCAGTTGAAGAAAGAAGGACGAGAGGATGACGTACCTGAGAAAATTGACGCGACGGCGGCGATGACGAATGAGAGAATGACTGCGGGCCCCGCAACGCTCCGGGCAACCATACCCGCTACAAGGTACATTCCTGTACCAACGCAAGAGCCCACGCCTAAAGAGGTCAGGTCAGTGGTCGTGAGGACCTTTTTCAGCTTGGTCCCAGGGGGTCCGGCCATTCCGCCTTCCTGCAGCTTCAGGGGATCCTTTGTCCTGATCAGCTTCCCCAGGAGAATCAGCCCCTCCTGGCGGAGGCGCACCGCATCAAACGCTACCATCTGAAACATGACGTCAAGACGTTATTTCTCTCTCTATCTCCTTTTATATATATATATATGCACTAAAATCACAAAATAACACGTGATCTTATTAATAAGCAAACAACCACAGGGAAAAGGAAACACAAAGTCTGAGCGCTTTCGTGATATATTCACATTATCAAGGAGGAACAGATATTGATATGAATTGATAATGTGAATATATCACGAAAGCGCTCGGACTTTGTGTTTCCTTTTCCCTGTGGTTGTTTGCTTATATATATATATATATATATATATATATATAATCTCTCTCTTCTTTATGAATTACATTCAGCAATTAAGATCATAAATAATTGAAATCTTTTGTTAAATTTCTAACTTTAATTTATAATTATATCGGATTCCAATCTGTTATTTATAAATTTAATTACATGATGCAATTCGTCTTCCTAATAACTATAATATATATATATATATATGTGTGTGTGTGTGTGTGTGTGTGTATATATATATAAACCTGGTAAACCTGGTAAAAGTTCCGTGTGTCGGTCTCTCTTCACGCGAAGGTCAACTTCTAGGTCTGGCCTGGTGGAAGAGCGAGTTGCTTCCTTGTGATCTCCATCGCCCATAGCCACGCACACCCGGCTCATCTGGTACTGCCCTGAGCCAGGCATCTAATCTTCTTTTGAGGATTTCAACTTTGAACCCTGTGACGTTCATGAGGTTATTTGGGAGTTGGTTAAGTCTTTGTCCCGTGACAACCAAATTATTTTTCTTTAATGTTGAGGGTGTCCCACTGTCCCTTGTTGGGCCTTTAATTTGGGAACACTACACATTCTACCTTTCCTATTTTCTAGTGTTGATTGGATATTAATTGCGTTTCGTTTGAGGTTAGGTACCAATTTTTAGATCATTTTTCATATGTAAATTATGGTGTATCTCTCCCTTCTTTCCAGCGAATACAGATTTTATTTACGTAGTCTTTCCTAGTAGTTGAGTTTTTTGCAGCCATCAATCTTGGCTGTGAAATTCCTCTGGACTTCTTCTAGTTTATTAAGTTTTTTTTTTTGTATGATGACGTCAAGACTGAGTAGTATTCAAGTTTTAGTATGATCAATGTTTTTAGCAGGAGAATCATTACCTTCTCGTCCCTTCTTATGAAGGTTCTCAGTAGCTGTCCCGTAACCCTTTTTGCTTTGTTTACCACTATCTGATTCTGTTTCAAATTTTGCATCATCGGTCATTATTATCCTTAAATCGTTTGCTTCCTGCCTTTCTGAATTTTCTGTCTATTTGGAGTATAGTAAAGGTGTCAGTTTAAGTTCCTCATTTCTTCCATATCTCAAGAGCTGAAATTTCTCGGTGTTAAATTTCATGTTATTGTCTCCATTTATATATTCTGTTTGTGTCTCTCTATGGGGGCTTCGACCTTTTCTGCATTGCCGATTTTTCTGTTGATCTTTGTGTCGTCAGCAAAGGATGTTACTATACTGTTGTCGTCTACTTCACTGTCTATGTCTATCAGCATGATAATGAAAAGGAGTGGAGCTAATACTGTTCCTTGTGGAAGTGAGCTGCATACTTCCGATTCTGATGATGATATACCTTGGCTTTTACGGCTTGCTGCCGTTCCCTCAGTCAGTTGTAAACCCATTTTCCCACTTTGCCTGTTATTCCCACATGTTTCATTTTATGTGTTATTATGTCATGATCACACTTATCGAATGCTTTAGCAGTTATCATTGCTCTGAAGTGCGTCTATGATATTGTTATAGTGCTCTATTAGTTGTCATAGGCATGATTTTCTTGATCGGAATCCATGCTGGTTTACAATGCATCTTACCTGTCTCTCCAAAACGTCGTATATTTTCTCCCTGACTATTTTTTTAAATATTTTGGTGAGATGTGATGTCAGTGACACCAATCTATAGTTCTTTGCTTGAGACCTATCCCCCCTTTATATTTAGGAGCAACGTTCGCATATTTTAGTATGTTTGGTATTTCCCCCGTGTCCAGGGATCTTCTCCATATCCAATAAAGGGGTGTAGCTATTTCGTTCTTCTATATTTTAATCAACATTTTTCCGGGCTTGCAGCTGAATGTGATTTCATTTGTCCTATAGCTTTCACTATATCTTCTACGGCAAATTCAAAATCAGTTATACATTCTCCATTCAATTCCTTTCAAAAAAGGTATTTCTATCAGATACTTCTTTGTCTCTATACCATTTCCTTATATCTGAAAGCGGATTTATACTGAGCTCTCAATATGTCAGATATGTCTTTTAGATCATCGTTAGCTCATTATTTTCCTTCCTTAAGGCTGTAATAGTGGTTCGTGTTTTTGTTTTTTCTTTTCGCGAAGCTATAGAAGTATTGTATTTTTGGTTATCTTTTATTGTTTTCACCGCATTTTCCTCTTCTCTCTCTGAATGACTCCTAATTAAAGATTGTATTTACTTGTCTATACTTTCCAATTTTACTTGGATCACATTTTTGGTGTTGTTGCTTGTGCAATTAATTAACGTCGTGGCTATTCTCCTTCTCTTGTAGAATAGTGTTCGCTTTTTCCTTTCGAAATACTGTAGTTCCTCTTTCCCTTTTGACTGTACTTTCGGAACATATTTTTCTAAGTTTTCCAGCGTGTTTTTACCAAGATTAATTATTAGCACTTATTCGGTTGTTTTATCCTCTAATACTATTTTCCACTCTATTTGTCCCATATGGGGTCTGATTTCTTTCTAATTTATGGTCTTAGAGTTTAGATTAAAAATCTCAAATTTGCTTCTTTCTTCAGTGTGAGTATTTTCTTTTAGTACTCTACTAGCCATATTAGTGGACACTTCGATAATGTTGTGGTCTCAGATATTTGTTGGCGTTATTTTTATATTATTGACTAATTTCGTGTTATTCGTAAATACCAGATGCAGAAAGTTATTTTTTATGGTGTTATCTGTTGTCTTCTGTGTTAACATAAATTCATTTGTTAGAGCTACCAACATTTTTGCTTGCTCCTGGACTTCTCTTCTGTCCCCCTTGTCCTGGTGTATATACACGAGCATATACATTTCTTCCCATTCTTTTGTATTTTATAAATAGGAAATTAAAATCACCACAGAGTATTATATTCCGGATAGGGTGTTTAAGGGCTTTATTAGGTTTCTGGTATTGGCAATGGCTTTAGAGAATTTTTCAGTTGGGATGTTCGGAGGTCTATAGATGACTATTAGTATCACGTTAAGTTTTTCAAGTTTTACTGCTAAGAGCTCCATGTAGCTGTTTAATTTACTTATTATCTCTGTCATATAGTTCTCACGTATGCATATAGCACAGCCACCTTTTCGTTTTCTGTTCTGTCAGCTCGTAGTATGTTGTAAACTTGTAACCATCACTTTTTTATTTATTTTTTAGCTATGCAGTATTCACAGTTTTCACAATCTCATTGGCAGTCTTTAAGATGTGTTTCTGAGAGGCATGCGATGTCAGTCCTTGTTCCATAAATCCTTGCAGGTATGAAACTTTGTTTATCGTGTGGTTCGGTCTTAACCCTTGAATATTTGCCAAAACTATATTTATATTTCCTGTTTTACATTGTCCTTCGAGTATTCCAAATTGAATTTCCTTCAGTGTCGCGTGTTTTGTATTCCTATGGTCCTCCAAGAAAGCTCCGTTCGATAGTTTCTTGCCTGGTAACGGATCGGCTCGGAGGTTCTCAGCTGTGTCAACTGCATGTGCTGAATAAGGCTTTGTAGCCGTATTGTGTCTGCACTGTCGAGAAAATTTGCTCCTTGGTCTGTATTCATAGGTTTCTTGCCGTTTTTTCTATTGTCCCTTGAGTTTGTTGGAAGGTGATGATAATAGCATTTCTTACTACATTTGCAGACCCGACTCCCTGCCTTGCATAGTACTTGCAAATGGTGGGATGATAAAATTTGCAGCTGTCGCCAAATTTATAGTGACTGTTATTATAACAGAAATTGCACATGATGGGGTGCTCATATATACGCTGTCCTTCTTTATATCTATAATAGCCCTTTGCATAGCCCATGCATACAGTTCTTTCCACATTATTACTCGGGGCGTTTGTTTTTGTTGTTTGTTTCATTTCCTTTTTCGGAGATAACCTCGGTCTATTATCGTGATTTATCACTTGTTTTTAGCTATTTACTCTATTCACTCTGGTGTTCTCCAACTGATCTACGTACGTTTCATTTAGTATTTTTGTCGCAATTATTTTTTCGCCTTCTTTGTGTGTCGGTATTCCGACATGTGACGTGTTTGTATCTGCTTCACTTTTCTTCGTCTCCTTTCCCGTTTCTTTCTGCTCATCATTTATAGTCTTCTTTCGCTGCTTCTTCAGTATCTCTTTCTGTTTTATAAACGAAATTATTTCCTTATACATATTTCATAGAAATATTAGATTTTTTGGGAAAAACAAAGTTCTTTGTTTCAATCGTATGAGAGCATCTAATTTATTTTCAGTAAAACTAATCGAGTAAGAATAATTTGCTTTGTTTTACTTTTTGTTGTATACAGTATGTCGTACTTTCACCACTTTAGAAAATATTACCTCGCGTGTACTAGATATTCACACAGGTACTGGCACTTACTGCTAGATTTTCACTATTAATTATTTTTTATACAGACTTCAATCGAAACACGTGTTACCGCTACACAGAGAAATGTCAGATTTAGAAATCAGTCTTATAATGGCATTTATATGCTAATCTGCAGAGGAAAAAAGAGAATATTCCTTGGCCTCTTTCTCTAATTCTACCGCTACCTACCTACATATATGTATATATGTGTGTGTGTGTGTGTGTGTGTGTGTGTGTGTGTGTGTGTGTGTGTGTGTGTGTGTAAAGGGATTCTATTGGGGTGGTTTTTAATTAAGTCACACTTAAAAAAAATAAAATTCGGTGTATTAACTCACATTCATGCATGAAACCTAATTGGCACGATTATTGTGGAAGAATGTGAATTTTCTCGCAGGCACACAACAATCTTAAAGTGTTCTTCCCTTTGCAAAATTATGTTACAATCGGCGAACTGCAGTTTCTTTTCACGATCTCCAACTTTTCGATAAAAATAGGGCGAGTTTCATGTCGAATTGCTACTTTTAGAGTTCCTAGTGCCCGAGGACTTCCTTTGAAGACCATGTTCTTTAGATATCCGTAAGAAGAAATCACAGAGGTTGAGGTCAGGTGAGAGAGAAGGTCGTAAGCGACTACAGTTATGAAGATTGGGAATAACTGTTAGACAAGACTTTCATACCAAAAGTTTCATGTAAAAATAATCCAAACATACATTTGCTGAATGGAGTTTTGCGCTGTCCTGTTGAAACCAAACTCTATCCATATTTGAGTCTTTTTTGTCCCATAACAAAAGGGTTGAATATCTTGGGAGATTGAAGCAAATACTGAGCTAAAGAAACGTTCAAGGACGTAATAGAAAATTACAGTGCGACGCAGTGCGTAGCCAGGATTTTTTTAATTATTTTAATTATTTATATTCGTATTTATATACGAATAGTTATAAAAAGTTATATGGGATTGGCGGGGGGGGGGTTATGGCCCCAGTGGTCCCCCATTGGCTACTCTGGTAAGGAAGTACACATTTGGCATATTGTGTACCAATCGAATAGTCCTTTCCTTTCACAATAATCGTGCGAAGTCTCATGAGGATAAGTTAGTTCACTGTTTTTTAATATTTTTAATATGCGGCTTAATTAAAAGAATCACTCCGTATATGAAGTTCATTTGTATTTCTGTTCTCGCTCTCTCTCTCTCTCTCTCTCGTGTATATATATATATATATATATACAGGGCGTCCCCAAAAAATGTATACACACTTTAAATAATTATAAAGGCAGTGTTTATTAAAATACATTTCATTTTCAAAATGTAATAGAATCTACAGACATTATTTAATTGTTTTGTCAACGCCTGTTTTCAAACTGACGTCCGTTCTGGTCCAGGCACTGCTGATAACGCGAAGCAATGGAATCGCAAACATCACGAAACATTTCGTTTGGTATTTGTGTGCATTCTCGTTCAATGGCTGCTCTCAATTCAGCGACTGTTGCAGGTTTTATAGCGTAGACTTTGTCTTTTAAGTATCCCCATAAAAAAAAGTCTAGTGGTGTGAGGTCTGGTGAACGCGGAGGGTATTCTACGAAACCCCTTCGTCCAATCCACATCCACATCGTGCCAAGTACCACTCGCAATACTCCACTCTTCGGTCCGGATCATCTTCATTAATAGCATGGACTAATCTTGGAATGTAACTTTTCCATTGACAGCGCTTCAAAATGCGTTGGACAGACGATTCTGAAATTCCTACCTCACGACGCGCTTGCCGCACAGATTTTCTTGGACTTTGGTGATACGTTTCCAGTACTCTTTCTTGCTTTGTGGGGCTTGTCGATGTCCGTGGTCTTCCGGAACGCTTCTTGTGGACATTCTGAACAGTTCCATCGGCTTCAAACTTATCTCTAATTCGAGTGATGGTAAGTCGCGTTGGTGGATCTGTTTGAAACTCCCTCCTAAACTGTCTTTGCACTTCAACTGCGTTTTCACACTTCCAGTAGCATTTTAGAATGAATTTCCTTTGTTCAAAGCTTAGTCTGACTGCCATTATTAATTCTAATGGGTTTAACTTGGGAAAAAGAAACATCAATTGAGCTATCAGCTGTTAAAGTGTGTATACATTTTTTTGGGACGCCCTGTATATATATATATATATATATATATATATATATATATATATTATATATATATATATAGTATATTTTCCTGTGGTTGGTCTCCTTGGCCTCTCCTCAGTCCCCAATAAAATTCCACTGTTATTATTAAATCAGTTTTAGGTTTCAGTCTAAATTTCTTAAAAGAAAAGAAAATACACGTTCTGGAGACCTGCGTTCAAGAAATTAATGTCTGTTTATAAAGAAATGACAAGACAATAAAGACTGGAATCAAATAACCATCTGTGGAAAAGAAAAGCTTCACATTTTTCATCTAAAATCCAACTGGAACTAGCAGTTAATATAGTTGTTATTAACTATAATCTTTCTATATATATAAAGGAGTAGCGACCAAAAAAGTGTCCGTCTGTCCGTCTGTCACGGGGAGGGTAATGGGGGTAATGGGGGAGAGGGGTGGGGGTAATGGGGAGAGTGGTGGGGATAATGGGGGAGAGGGGTGGGAGATAATGGGGAGGGATTATCCCCCAAGTGGTATAAAGGGGGGTGAGGGGGTTTGGGGGGAGAGGGAGAATGACCTCCCCCAAAGGAGCAACCCAGGCACCGAAGGTGCCCTCGCCGTAGTCGAAATCGTATATTGATTTAAAAGCTAATGCAAAGGTGGGGGTAAATGGGGGAGAGGGGTGGGTAATGGGAGAGGGTATACCCCAAGTGGTATAAAGGGGGGTGAGGGGGTTTTGGTGGAGAGGGAGAATGACCTTCCCCAAAGAGGTAACCCAGGCACCAAAGGTGCCCTCCCGTGGGCGAAAAAAAAAAATAAAAACTAAAAAACGATTTCAATAATTAAAATTTAATACAATCAGCCCACCCCCAAGCAAGTGCTGAGCATAATAACAGCTAGAAAACTCTACAACTTGGGGGGGGGGGGGTAAATGAGGAGAGGGGGGGGGTAAATGGGGGAGAAGGGGGTGAGGGGGGAGAGGGGGGAATTCTTGGCGAAGCCAAGCTGGCGAAGCCAAGCTCGATAGCTAGTATATATATATATATATATATATACAAAGGTGGGCAGGACCGAGTTCCAAAAGGACCGAATTCCATGAACTCGGTCCTTTTTAAGGACCGTGAGCGGGAAAGTCGGTCCTTTCTCAGTGAGGACCGAAATGAGGAGTGACGGTCCATTTTTAAGCAATTCCGGACGGTCTTTTTTAGTGATTTTAGTGTGTTTAGTGATTATTTGAAGTTCTAAAGAAGATGGATCGTTTCCTCCAGAAGACTCAGAAAGAGACTGAGACTGAACTGAAACTTGTTTCAACACCTGGCACCATCCAGTGCCGCCGTGGAGAGGCTCTTCTCTTTGGGGAAGGACGTCCTCAAACCGAAAAGGTCAGGGCTCAGTGACAGCCATTTTGAAATGCTAGTCTTCTTGAAGGGAAACTCAAGCATTTAACTTAATAACTTTTTTTCATCATTTATGTATTGTATTAATTATAATTTACGTTAATAAAATTAAAGATTTCCGGTGTCTTTAATTTCATTTTTCATTTTAATAAAATTTTTCACTTTATTTATATAAGGACCGAGGACCGAGTCGTTCCTAGGTCCTATCTTCAGAAAGGACCGTGACCGGGACCGTCGGTCCAGTTTGAGGCAAGGACCGGGACCGGGACCGTCGGTCCTTTTTGAGGCCCGGGTGCCCACCTTTGTATATATATATATATATGAAAATTATTTCACGAAAGTAACACGTGAAAAATATTTATGATGAATAAAACCACGAAGGAAAGGAAACACAGAATGGTGCTCAAGCGCTTTCGTCTAATGACATCCTCATGAACACTGAAGTAAATAAAGAGTTCAAAACTATATACAGGTTACAAATATATATATATATATATATATATATATATATATATATTATAATAATATAGAAATAAAAATTGTGGGAGGAGCATACAAATTTGTAAGGAAAACTACCAATTTTAGCACTTTGACCGAATTCAACACAAGATCAAATGGATTGTTTACAACCAAATTTATAGTTAATGCCTGAATGATATATAGGTCACAAAAAATGTGGTTTTATTCATCATATATATATATATATATATCTAGAGAGAGAGAGAGAGAGAGAGAGAGAGATAGGCAAATAGGTATAGATAGATAGATATTCAGTCTCTGTCCTGGGGGTGGAGAGAGAATTACTTTCCTCAGTTCTCCCTCTCGCTTCACTTAGCCAGAAACACTCCGCTCATCTGGTTTCTTCTTCAAAATGTCCACGTAAACACCATTAGTATCTTCCATTTCTTTTGGCCGCCCTCCCCACCCCCCTTTCCATAAATAGTTTTAGTTCTCTAACTGACAAACATTTCCTTTTTAGAGAGGGACTTTTCCGTTTTCTACTGTTTTTCGAGGGGTTATGGAATGTGATTTGAGATTAGGTGTTGTTTCTTTGAACAACAGATTTAAATCTTTACCCTCCCATTTAATCTAATTCTTTCAAACCGCTTTTCTGTTGGTTGTGAAGTTTCTCTTTGTTTATGGCTTCTGTTCTATGGGAATGCCGGGATTTTAATAGTTTTCGATAGAAGAAACATTGCTTTTTCTTATTTTTAAGATTAGAGTTGTTATATCTATCCTCTTATCCATTTTGCTTTATTTATTCTTATCATGTCATCCTGTGGTAGCTCATTAACTACGGTGTTAGGCTCTGGGCAGTGAGGCTGTGAGTTTGCTCCCAGCTGTTTGAATCGGGTGAAGTTGGGCTGACCATCCACCCTATTTCTGCTCAGACTCAGGTGACCCTTGGGGCATACTCACCCGCACGTCGTAGGGAAAGGATGTTACTTTTTTTGTCATCCTTTCGCAGTCGATGTAAAAGACCGGATGTGAAAAGATACATTGTCTACAATTTCCTTTTTACGGATTAGCGGCAAACTATTTCATTTGATGTTTTATTAAAGGTTTCTTTTGCTTATTATTTATTACACTTTTTTAATTTTTGTTTTTAAAACATTTCTTTCGAATTTCGTTTTGTTTTCTTTTTATAGCGTTCTTCTGAGATTGTGTTTTTATCTCGCGCTTCTATCATTCCAAAAATTATCCATCATAGTGTGTGGGGTGGGGTTGGGGAGTCAGTCCGACCATGTATGATTATAGCTATATCATCATTTCTTGAGTTTAAAATTTGACATAATTTGTATGGTAATTGCCAATTTCACATTACAACGCTTCCTAGTCACATATATTTTACTAGTAAAGAAACCCTTCAGCGCTAAATGCTTATAAAATTATCTATTTCTTTTATATTTTTAGTTTTTCGTTTACTTTTAAAGCACGACAGTTTCTATGCATCTATAAAGAGTAACGACGCTTTCTATCTACTGTAGTTCAGTGAAATTTAAACAACGGTGGACCTTAGATATGGCTGCGAAACTATGGCTAGAACACTGGACGGACAGGATAGCGTATGAGAAAATGGCAGGTCTGCTTTTTTAAAGAATAAACACAAGGAGTGAGATAAAGGAAAAAACGTACATTAGAGAAGGAGAAGGGGAACACTTACATAGTTAAATAAACACCCACCAAAAAATCACACCAAAAATAATAATTGGTTGAAAAAAAAAACCAGTTTTAAATTATATGACAACAAATTCAAATTATTAAATTCTATACCATTTAAGTTCGTACATGGTTGAATTAATATGGTTTCATTGTCAAATAGTTAACCATGTTGGCGGTAAGGAAAGGACAAAAACTATTTTTAAAATAAAAGGAATCTATTTAACTTTAAGAAAACCATTTATGTATCGTTCTACGATCAATATTTTTTTTCATTTTCCAAAACTAACTTTTTTCACTTTCGCTTTTTCCTCAGTTTTAAGTAAACTTGATAAATACACGCGTTCTCAAAAAGACAATATATATATATATATATATATATATATATATATATATATATGGGATAAATTTCACAATTAAACAGGTGAAATGAATAAATAATGCACACCTACACGAAATCACTTTTAATTTCCTTGTGGGTGTGTAATATATTATTATAATATATATATATATATATATATTATATATATATATATATATATATATATATATATATATATATATAGTGTTCCTGAGGATGTCATTAGACGAAAGCGCTTGAGCACCATTTTGTGTTTCCTTTCCTTCGTGGTTTTATTCATCATATATATATATATATAATAATAATAAGTGCTCATATATTTTTTTAGCTAGTTTTACAAATATAGGAACTCGATAATAGAATTGAAATTCAGTTAATTAAGAATGTATTTTGATATACTGTAATTAAGTGGAGTGAAACCCTTTTGCTGGCACTTCTGGCCAAGCGTGCCTGTTAGGCTCTGTCAGTATGAGGAACATCATTGCTCTCAATCTTGTCAGTTGTTGTTGTTGTTGTTGTTGTTGCTGTACGGTTTCACTGAATCGACGTGGGAGGAGCGTGGATGTTTTCTGGTCGGAGGGGGGGGGGTTAGTGTTTTGAGGGGGCTTGTTTAACCTCCTTAATAGCAAAGGTCATATGAGGCGTTCGGGCGAATTGAGGCGAATCAACCAAAATTCCGAATGGTTAATTCGCCTTTATTCGCCCGAAGGACGTTCACCCATCCAGCTTTTACCGCGAGCCAATGTCATATAGCTTCGCTGATCAATGGAAAGCGGAGATGCGACAATAACTACGACGTAGCCTTCGACGAGACAGAAATGTTGCAGTAATGTTATACAACTCGGGACCAAAACCAAAAATAGAATATCGTCTCAAATACACTCATAACCTTCATAATATCTTTACGTTATACACCTTCATGAGGAATATCGAGTGTCTATGACGTCATTATGGTAAAACACCTCTGTGCGCCAGTTTTGTAAAAAAATATAGCAGAAACCTTATTAAATTGTGAAAAATTAATACATAGCGACATACCAAAATTTTAACTCTGCATCTTAGTCGTCAATTCTTCTGTAGTTATCGATTACTAGGTTGTCATCAAACACCTCTTCAGTTCACTAAGTGTTCCTGGTTTACGCTTTTGGACATTCTGCTTAGCAATAAATATTCCAAACATTTTCTCTCGGATTAAGATCGGGAGAATTAGCTGGTCATGGTACAGTAGTACTTCAATTTCATAAGCATCAAACCACGAAGAATGTTACACGAACCACATGAGGTGAAGTCAGATCATGTTGAAATATAAATGGTTCGTCACCATACAGCTATTCTGCAGACTCCAGCATGAAGTATTTTAAGATTTCTTGATAAACATCACTATTAACAGTTATATTTACAAATACAAGTGACCCCACACCATTTGCATTCATACAACCCCCACTCAGATTGGTTTTTGCATCATTTTCAGTTTGTGATGATCTTCTGATTATATATATATATATATATATATATATATATATATATATATATATATATTATGCGGGAAAGATAGGCCAAGGGCGAGCGTCCGCAAAAATGTTCCTTCTCCGTAACAGGACAAAGAGAGCCGATATCAAAACTCCGAGGCTCTTTAAAACGATATATATATACACATGCATGTTCCATGCACATTAGGTCTGGGTATTCCGTAAAGGTTATCTTAGGGAACCATTCTGAATTGTGTAGCAACTCAGACGTGTTAAGTGCCTTGAAAGTGGACGCTCGAAGTTGCCGGTTGAGATTTAAGTTTTGGATTTTGGCTAAAATTACAATAGTTACCCTTTTTCTTTGATGTGAATTTAATCCGACGCAAATGTACTGAGTTTCTTGCGTATATTGAGGTTCTGAATGTAGATGTTTAGGTTAGCTTTAAACCCTAGACCCTGCCCCAAAGCTGAGTCCTATCTGCTTGGCAGATAGTTAGTGATGAAAGCTATATTTTGGGGTCTCTTTGTCTGCGTTGGGCTTCCATCATAAAAAAAAAGGTAAAACTTTAGTATTTGCCATTTACCATTACTTATTAGTGAACTTAACTATCCCAGAAGGGTTCCTTGTTCCATGCATATTAGGTCTGTGTATTCCATAAAAGTTATCGCAGCAGACCATTTTGAGTTATATATATATATATATATATATATATATATATATATATAACTTTTAGGATACTCCTTTCCCCCTTTTGTGTCTCTAGTATTTCCCCCCAAACAGGGTACAGAAGACGATAAATATCAGAAAATGTCAGAAACTGTAGAAATAACTGCAATATTTCTCCATGTAATTAATAATGACCAGAGAATCAACTGGAGTAGTGCAACGCCTGTACTCTTTTAATTTAATCGAGAGAAATACATTAGAAACTAATTGTATATTTATAAAATCCATTCCAAATATTAAAAAATCCATTCCAAATGTTAAAAATCCATTCCAATTATTATTAAAACTCTATTCCAAATATTAAAAATCTATTAAAAATATTAAAAATTCTATTCCAGATATTAACTCCGAGTCTTGGTCTGTACAAACAAGACCCCATTTTCTCGGAAGAAACTAAAAAAAAAATCCAATTAATATTTTAGAATTCATCGAAGAAATGTAGCATACGGTACACAAAAATACTTTCCCACGGATTAAACCAATTTTGGGGACCGGTCCCTTTATAGATTGTTTTCAATCTTAAATTCTCTTTCATTCTTTGAGAAGGTCTTGCAAGAGACGAAAGTGCTCGGAATCGTTTTTCATTTTCCTCGTGGGTTGTATCACATTTAATAAAGTTCACGTAAAAATTGTGAATTATTCCCATATATAGATAGATAAATAAATAGATAGATAGATAGATAGATAGATAGATAAATGTGATAGAAGAGATGGGGAACAAATCACAATATTTACATGAACCTCATTAAATGTGATACAACATGCGAGGAAAATGAAAAACGATATGCTGTATATATTAGGTTATTTTGATATTGCCTTTGAACAACATGAAAAAAAAATTACTGAAAATAAATAAACTGAATACGAAATAAATAAAACCGAAGAATATGCATTTGTTCTTGACATGTTTTGAACAAAGTTTTGATAAAGAGAACAAAATTCTTTTAGAAAGTTCAGAGTTTTGAGTTATTTTATTATGAATCGTGTCCGTCTGTGAGCAGTAGCGGTAACTCGCATATAAATGGGATTACGTGTGTAATTTATCTATACGCACCGTTGTGGAAAAAAGTTGTCCGAGAAGATGAAAATTATGGAAAAAAGAAAGAAAAGAGTGAAATATATCAAAATGAAATCTTAGTTCACGATTGGATTACAAAATAATCTTACCAATGAAAAATTAAAAATTCTGACTCGTCATTCTCTCGACACTTAATCGACAAGTTATTCTGGGGTTAGATTAAGTTAAGTTAGTGTCAGTTAAGTTAGGTTAAGTTCAGTAAGTTAAGGTTAGGTTAGGTTAAGTTAAGTTCAATAAGTTAAGGTTAGGTTAGGTTAAGTAAGATAAGGTTACAAGGAGTTACAAGGAAAAGAAGTACCTCAAAAGGCCTTGCGGCCCATACCAAGGAGGTACCAATGGCAACGGCTGCCAGGGAAAATTTTCTACACCCTCAAATAGTGTGCAAGATTCGGTCTAACCTTTTATTGAACAGATCCACAGAAGAACTGTTCACAACTTCTGAAGGTAACCTGTTCCACGCGTCGCTGATTACGTAAGGTAATTCCCACACACTCTAGTCCTAAACCGTTTCAAATCCAACTTCCAACCATTGTTGCGAGTTGGGTTATCATTTAAACTAAACATGCTTCCAAAATCGACATTGTTGAACCCGTGGAAGAACTTGAAAACCTCGATGAGTTGACCGCGCAGCCTCCGAGTTTCCAGCGAAAACAAATTCAGGGCGCGTAAGCGTCGATTGTAGCCCATATGCCTAACGGAAGGGATTAACTTTGTGACCCTCGCCTACACTCGCTCCAGCCTCTCAATATCTTTCCTGAGGGTGGGCGACCAGAACTGCACAGCATACTCCAGTGTGGCCGAACCAAAGAATTGTACAGCGAGAGCACAATCTCCTGGTTCCAAAATCGAAATTGCCTCCTGATATAACCCAACAACTTCTGGGCTTTCTTTTCCACCTCTACGCACTGTTTCGTAAACTTAAGGTCGATGCTAATTAGCACACCCAAGTCCTTTTCCAAGTCAGCGGCCTCGATATTACTCCCCAACATCGAGTAGTTCGACTTGGGATTGGCGTAGCCAATGTGCATCACCTTGCACTTACCCAAGTTAAACGGCATTTGCCATTTTTCGGACCATTCTCCTATCCTACCTAGGTCCGCACGCAGTTGCTCTATCGCCTCGGGCGTCCCAATATTGGCCCCAAGCTTTGTGTCATCAGCGAATTTGGCGATCCTACTGACGATGCCAGCGTCGATATCATTTATGTAAATGATAAACAACAGTGGCCCCAAAACGGAACCCTGAGGAACCTCACTAGTGACCGAGGCCCAACCCGAACTAGCCCCTTTAATTACAACCTCTGCCGCCTATTCTTCAACCAGTTTTCAATCCACCTACCTACTTCCCCACCGATACCCAGCGCGCGCACTTTCGCCATTAGCCGGCGGTGAGGTACCTTATCAAAGGCTTTCTCAAAGTCGAGATAAAGTATATCAATCGCCCTACTCTTATCATACTCCCTCAACATGACGTGGAAAAACTCGAGCAAGTTGGTGAGATACGACCTATGCCGTCTAAACCCATGCTGGGAGTCCCTAAGGAGCTTGTAGGAATCCAAATGGTCAACGATCCTATCCGCTATTATCCCCTCTAATAATTTACCAAACTGAAGTGATGACTAATGGGACGATAGTTCCCTGGACTTTCGTGATCCCCTTTCTTAAAGATAAGGGTCACATTGGCTTCCCTCCAGTCACCAGGTACCTGGCCCGTCTCCAACGATTTGTTGAAGACTGTAGACAGGTGGGGAGCCACCTGGTCGCGCACCTCCCGCAACACTCTGGGGAGGAACTGGTCTGGTCCAGGAGCCTTAAACGCGCTTAATTTGTCTATTCTAGCGGCAACGACTGTCGCGGTACATCGAACACTATCCAGGCCAGCACCTTCGTGCCTGACGCCTGGCTCGGGTTAGGAGGTTACGTTAATTTATTGGTGTGTTGGTAGAATGTTTCACTGACCAAATGAAATGGGACAGATTCTAAACAATTAAGTGACCAGTTGGAATAACAATGTTGATGTTTTGGGCACCTGAATAGTTCTTTTTTATTGGCCAGATTATTTTATCACCCAATTAAGAATTTTTGCTTAATTCTGATATTTTCTTTGTTTTCTCAAGAGATTTGCAACAGCAGTAGTTTTGTTTTTGCGACATTCAAATTTGCTGAATATGGCCCTCGACAAGTGCCAGAGTATCTGATCAGGCTCGCCATATAAAATGAGTTTGATCCTTCCAATATACAGGGTGTTTCAGGAGGAAAGGTCAATACTTCAGGAGGTGATAGTATCGGTCATTGTGAGAAAAAAAGTTAATATGAACATGTGTCTAATTCTGAATGGTTACGGAGATAGAGCTGTTTGAATCTACAAATACAAAAACATTGTTAATGGTAATCAAGAAAGAGAAACCAATTACTGTTTCTAACATTTAATGTTTAAACATTGGCATTTTGAATGGTATCAGATACAGAAATGACAAATTTGTTACAGTTTACAATACGTTTTCGAAAATCCCACCGTCAACCTTAATGCACTTTGCAACTCATGTGCGAAGATCGCGTGTTGTTCGTCTGAGTTGATCTTGACGTTCCTTTATGCGGGCAGCAGCATCCAAAATGCGCACGAGCAGTTCGTCTCGTGTATCCACCTTTCTTTTGTAAACTTGACTTTTCATCCACCCCCACAAACAATAATCTAACGGAGAGAGGTCTGGATACCTTGGTGGCCATTGAATGGGACCACCGCGGCCGATCCATCGACCAGGGAAAGTTTGATTTAGATATTGTATCATCAGACGGGTAGAATGTGGAGCTCCGTCATGCTGAAAGTATGATACATACCAGCGCGTGTAGCCAAAGGGACATCCTCCAATAGTCCTGGCAATTTATTTTGCAGAAATTCTAGGTAACTTTGTCCTGATAGACGATTCTCTAAAGTAACAGGGCCAATCAGCTGATCATCGATGTTACCGCACCACACATTGGCAGAGAAGCAATGTTGAAAATTTGTTTCCACAGTTGCATTTGGATTTTCGTCTGACCACCGATGAGAGTTACGAGTGTTGTTGATACCGTCACGGGTGAAAGAAGCTTCATCGGTGAACAGCATTAATCGAAGCAATCGGCGATTAGCATTTACCCAGTGACAAAATTCCAGTCGCATGGCAGCGTCTCCTGGTTGAAGGTGTTGTACACGTTGTACATGATATGGGTGCAAGCCTTCCTCACGTAATGTTCGCCATACTCTTGTGTGTGGTACACCGAGACGTGTAGAAATTCTTCGTGAGATAGTAGTAGGACTACGCTCTACCAACTGAAGAGTGTTTTCCACTTCACCCACATCTTGTTAACCTTCACGTTCAGATGAAAGCGCTGGGAAGTGTACTAATCTCACGCAATATGTTGAAAATCCTGGTAAACACCCTTCGATCCGGAATTCTGCGGTTCGGAAACCGTCGATGGTATTCTGCAACAGCAGCTGTTGCACTTCCATCGCAAAAACCGTAGACATACACCATATCTGCATATTCGGCATGTGTGAAGGTGTGTGGCATTCTTAACACTGCTTCAAACACCAAACAATGTCACTCACAACAGTCAGCTGTCGATTGGCTTATGTGACATGCTTACAATACAGCTTACATGGTTCAAGGTTATAGGGGAGGGAAGGGGGAGGAAGAGCTGCGCGCGCATCAAATTCAAACAGCTGTATCTCCGTAACCATTCAGAATTAGACACATGTTCATTGAACTTTTTTTCTCACAATAACCGATACTATCACCTCCCGAAGTATTAACCTTTCCTCCTGGAACACCCTGTGTGTGTGTGTGTGTGTGTGTGTGTATATATATATATATATATATATATATATAATATATATATATGTTCCTTGCGATGATTCTTCATTTCACGGGATCAGGCTTGTTGCCCCTCCTCTTTATATATAATATATATTATATTAAAAGATGTTTAACTTGTCATACTCCCACTTAAACTATAAATGCATCGATGATATATATATATATATATATATATATATATATATATATATATATATATATATAATATATATATATATATATATATATATATATAGTGTGTATATATATCTAATTATCTATATACAGGGAATTACACTGAAACTCGTAATGATAATGTTAGTAATTATATTTATGTAATTTAATTTATTGATGTAATTTCCTTTGAGTAGTGACCTTTCAGACACACTGTATATATATATATATATATATATATTATATATATATATATATGGGAATGAACTCAGAATGGTCCCCTGAGTTTTTTATGATAAACACAGACAGTGCATGGAACAAGGAACTCTTCTGGGATAATTAAATCCACTATAGTCCGAATAAATAATGGTAAATAACAAATACCATAGTTTTTCTTTTTCATGATGCTAGCCCGACGTGAGCAACGGGTCACTCGCAAAGAGGTCCCATAAATATAGCTTCCCTCATCAGCTATCTGCAAAGCAGACAGGATCCAGCTTTGGGACATGGATCTAGGGTTTAAAGCAGCCTAGCCCTGCTACATTTATGGGACCTCTTTGCGAGTGACCCGTTGCCCACGTCGGGCTAGCATCATGAAAAAGAAAAACTATGGTATTTGTTATTTACCATTACTTATTCGGACTATAGTGGATTTAATTATCCCAGAAGAGTTCCTTGTTCCATGCACTGTCAGTGTGTATCATATATATATATATATATGCTACAAACCCACAAGGAAAAAGAAAAACGATTCCAAGGCCTTTCGTGTATTCAAAGCTACACCTCGTCAGGGAATGAAGATAAAAGGCGAGATGCCCATAAACATATACAACGTACAGGAAAAAACAAACAATTAGCACATACTTAACAAGGGTTAATGAGAGGCAAAAGAAATTTTAATATGATATCGTCAATTTTATACGTCCCCGCACTATCATGGAATTGTTTTTAAAATGAATAAATGCACATTCTAGAATATTTCGTTCTATTATATCTGTTTTTAACAAGCGCTTTAGAACTATCCCACTTGATGCTATGGTTACATCTATACATATGGTTAAATAAAGCATTGGAAGTATTAGCTGTTCTACAAGCATATTTATGCTGTTTTACCCTAATATCTAACGTTTTACCGGTTTGGCCTATATATACTGAGTTACATTGTGTACATCCGGTCGAATACACACAACCAACAACATTATCAGGGCTATTCTTTATTAGGCGTGATTTAACAGTATTATTATACTTAAAGATTACATTAATGCCAATTGCTTTAAGTACAGTTGGAAGGTATTGAAAATTAACATGGTAAGGTAGGCTAAGGATATTTTTACGCTGAAATTCCTTTCCAATTACATTATTATAATACCTATTCTTGGCTTTCTTAAGACAGTTATCTAAAAATGAAACAGGATAACATAATTTAGTACCAATATTCATGATATTGCATAACTCGGAATCTAAAAATTCAGGACTGACAACTCTCAATGCTCGAAGAAACATAGCAGAGAAAATAGAGGATTTAATCGAAGGATGATGGTCAGAATAAAAATGCACGTAAGAGTTATTATTAGTAGGCTTACGGTAGACTTCATATTTGAACTGATTAGAGCATCTCCAAATTTTTAGATCAAGAAAAGATAGGCTTCCATCATTTTCTTTTTCAACTGTAAACTTAATAGATGGGTCTAAATTGTTGAGCCTACCAAGAAATAAGTCCACATCCAAATTATTAGGCCAAAGGCATAAAATATCATCTATATACCTGTACCAAACCAGGTTAAAATTAACAATCGTAGGCAAAATTCTACTTTCAAAAAATTCCATATATAAATTAGCTAGTACAGGTGAAAGGGGATTTCCCATAGCCAATCCAAACGACATAACATAAAGCTTATTTTCAAACTGAAATTTACAATCTTTGACACACAGCTTAATTAACTCAATAAGAGTGTTGTGTTGAACAGGGAAAGCATATTCAGAAATCTTATCTTTTAAAAAATCAAGTAGGTCATCAACAGGGACTTTTGTGAATAGCGAGCATACATCGAAGCTTACCAATTTGAAATTAGGGTCATTAGGGAACTTCAGTTTGTCAATAAGATCCATGCTATTTAAAATATGTGACTCAGAAATAGAGCCAACTAATGGTGTTAATAAACCAACTAACCATTTTGATAGCTTATAGGTTACGGAGCCCACTGAGCTAACAATAGGCCTCATGGGATTATTAACTTTGTGTGTTTTTACTAAGCCGTACAGATATGGTAGTGACGAATTGATACTAAGAAACTGCTGTGAAAGCCCATTATAGTTATTTTTTAATATTTCTCTTAATTTTCTGTTAAACATTTTATTAACATCCTCCAATGGGTCTCTATTTAGAGGTTTGTACGTGTCACGATCACTTAATAACGTATTCATCTTTTCAACATAACTGTTTTTGTCCATGATGACGATCGAATTGGATTTGTCCGCTTTAGTAATATGTAATGAATCATTATTTTTCAGTGTTTTTAGGGCTTTTTCAAACCTCAAAGGATAATTCGTGCTTCGTAACCTATAAGCTATCAAAATGGTTAGTTGGTTTATTAACACCTTTAGTTGGCTCTATTTCTGAGTCACATATTGTAAATAGCATGGATCTTATTGACAAACTGAAGTTCCCTAATGACCCTAATTTCAAATTGGTCAGCTTCGATGTATGCTCGCTATTCACAAAAGTCCCTGTTGATGACCTACTTGATTTTTTAAAAGATAAGATTTCTGAATATTCTTTCCCTGTTCAACACAACACTCTTATTGAGTTAATTAAGCTGTGTGTCAAAGATTGTAAATTTCAGTTTGAAAATAAGTTTTATGTTATGTCATTTGGATTGGCTATGGGAAATCCCCTTTCACCTGTACTAGCTAATTTATATATGGAATTTTTTGAAAGTAGAATTTTGCCTACGATTGTTAATTTTAACCTGGTTTGGTACAGGTATATAGATGATATTTTATGCCTTTGGCCTAATAATTTGGATGTTGACTTATTTCTTGGTAGGCTCAACAATTTAGTCCCATCTATTAAGTTTACAGTTGTAAAAGAAAATGATGGAAGCCTATCTTTTCTTGATCTAAAAATTTGGAGATGCTCTAATCAGTTCAAATATGAAGTCTACCGTAAGCCTACTAATAATAACTCTTACGTGCATTTTTATTCTGACCATCATCCTTCGATTAAATCCTCTATTTTCTCTGCTATGTTTCTTCGAGCATTGAGAGTTGTCAGTCCTGAATTTTTAGATTCCGAGTTATGCAATATCATGAATATTGGTACTAAATTATGTTATCCTGTTTCATTTTTAGATAACTGTCTTAAGAAAGCCAAGAATAGGTATTATAATAATGTAATTGTAAAGGAATTTCAGCGTAAAAATATCTTTAGCCTACCTTACCATGTTAATTTTCAATACCTTCCAACTGTACTTAAAGCAATTGGCATTAAAGTAATCTTTAAGTATAATAATACTGTTAAATCACGCCTAATAAAGAATAGCCCCGATAATGTTGTTGGTTGTGTGTATTCGATCGGATGTACACAATGTAACTCAGTATATATAGGCCAAACCGGTAAAACGTTAGATATTAGGGTAAAACAGCATAAATATGCTTGTAGAACAGCTAATACTTCCAATGCTTTATTTAACCATATGTATAGATGTAACCATAGCATCAAGTGGGATAGTTCTAAAGCTCTTGTTAAAAACAGAGATATAATAGAACGAAATATTCTAGAATGTGCATTTATTCATTTTAAAAACAATTTCAATAATAGTGCAGGGACGTATAAAATTGACGATATCATGTTAAAATTTATTTTGCCTCTCATTAACCCTTGTTAAGTATGTGCTAATTGTTTTGTTTTTCCTGTACGTTGTATATATTTATGGGCATCTCGCCTTTTATCTTCATTCCCTGACGCGGTGTAGCTTTGAATACACGAAAGGCCTTGGAATCGTTTTTCTTTTTCCTTGTGGGTTTGCAGCATTCATTCATTTCACGTGTTTTATTGTGAAATTCATCCCATATAATATATATATATATATATATATATATATACAGGGGAGGGGCGAAGCTTGACCTTCGTGAAATGAGGAATCATCGCGCGGAACCTTTGAAAGGTATATGTATGTATGTAATCTTTGTTAACTTTGGTTTTGCTTCCGCCTGAATTGTTCATTCTGACAAAGGTCAAGCTTGTCACTCCACCTTGGACCTACAGTTTAAAGGTGGAATCCAAACCACGCCCCACAGCCCAGCGTCTTAACCACTAGGCTACTCAGGGTACCCACAGCTCGGTTTTGCTGCGCGTCGCCTGCCGTCACCGGGTCTGGATCCCGGGGCCGATGGATTCGTAGTCAGCGACGCTAATCACTACACCACCGAGGCGCCATATAATATATATACGGCCTATCAGAGGGGGGGCTAGGAGGGCCATTTGGTCTGGGCCTGAAGCTTAAGAGGGGCCTCAAATTCAGAAACTTTCAGGTTTGAATATAATGTTTTGCAGTGAAAGTATCATAATAATTGGGTTTAGCTATAGGCCTCAAAAACTGGAAGTTGCCCGGGCCTCTTGGATCTCTAAGAGGGCCTGGTGTGTGTGTGTGGTGTGTGTGTATATATATATATATATATATATATATATAATATTATATATATAATATATATATATATATATATAGTCTCGGTGCTCCTCAAACAGTATAATGAGGTACAAAAGTCGATAGTTGAACTGAAACACCAACACGTGGTGTCAAATCAGAAAAACGCGATTTCGATAGAACAGTTCCGGTCAGAGTTAGATGCGTTGAAAGAGACGCTCCTCCCAAAGCCTAGTTACTCGGAAGTAGTTCAGCAAGCCAGATCTCCAAGAAGCGCGTCGGGCAGCGAGGGAAACGAAATCCCCGCCTCCAACTCCCCCCCTGAAGATGGGGTGGAAACGCAGCATGCAGGGGTAGCGGTCAACCCCCCTCCCGTTCAGGAAAGGACTCCTGCTCCCGATCTCACAATGAGGAACAGGGACGGTCAATGCCGAGAGTCGAGGCATATTGCCCTCTCCCTGCCTCCCACTGCAGAGGAGAGGTGTTCGATTACGCCTCGCTCGGTACGCAGTTCCCCCCTCCCACCGAAGAAGGAGAGGCACGCGCGGCCGTCAGGGTATAAACACCGCTAACAGACCCTCACCAAGCCACAGAGTAAGGGAGGGGCCTCCTATCCCCCAAAGGTTGTGCCACCCATCCCCCAGGCAGGCGAACCCTGCCTCAGGGAGATCGAGGGAGCAGGACGGGTGGGTAACTGTTAATAGGCGCCAGTCCCAAAGGTCTCCTCAACCGGTCTCCGCGGCGAGGCCACCGATGGAGAATCTCACCCTATTTGTGTCGCGAATTCAGCTCTCGAACGAGGCAAGCGATATTCGACACATGATAGAAGAAATCATTGGTGAACACAGTATAGTGATAGTTAATAAACTAAACACGAAATCTCCGTATTATAACTCTTTTAAAGTAATAATTAAAGGTGTAAATGCGCATTTCAACCCGTATAATATGAGTCAATGGCCGACGGTATTATTGTTAAGGAGTTTATTCACTTTTCCAGGAGATTTGATAACAGGCAATAATAATAATAATAATAATAATAATAGGCGCCCTAACGGTAATGCCTGAAAGTTGTACTGTGTATAATAATAATAATCTTACTAATAATAAATTTTCTATCAGTCATGGCGGATAACTTGTTGAAAATAGTCTCATATAATGTAAGGTCAGTGAGGAATTCAACTGTAGATGTTCATAAAATCTGCGACAGTGCAGATTTGATACTCCTGCAGGAGCACTGGCTACCTAAGCAAGAGCTAAAATTCCTCTCTACCATCCATGATGACTTTATGTACCATGCGTCATCAGCAGTAGACTTGTCAGATGAATTAATGTACGGTAGGCCTTTTGGTGGTGTTGCTTTCTTATTAAGGAAAAATTTGTCAAAACATATAAGATTTTTAACAAGCGATAACGTAAGGTTGTTAGGCATTGAATTACAAGTGAACAATGATTGCATATTAATTGTAAACTGCTATTTACCATACAACAACGGCAGTAATCTAGATGAATACATTGATTTGCTGTACAAAATTAAGTCATTATCAGATAACCCCAAATATTCTCACTGTATAATAATGGGGGACTTTAACGCACATGTGAACTCGGAATTCTTTGGAGAATTGGGTAACATGTGCGAGTCGGCCAATTTAAGTATAAGTGATGTAGATGTATTAGGGGTAGCCAGTGGTAATTTTACATACGTTAGCGATATGAGTGGTACCACCAGGTGGATTGATCATTGTCTCACTAGTAATAATCTAAAGGATCGAATTGTTAGAGTTCATATTTTGCATGATTTCCTTCTTTCTGATCATAGACCATTAGAAATATTAATTAACGTTACCAATTTATGCGCAACACGACTTAACAAGAACTCAATAGGTAAGAATAATCGCGTCGATTGGTCCAATGTTAATATGCAGCAGAGAATAGAATACAAAGACAGAACATGTCACCTCTTTAATAATTTAGAAATTTTGCACCTTGGCTGTAATAATCCTTGCTCAAATGATTCTCACTGTAAACTCATAGATAGGTATTATAGTAAGATAATATCCCTGTTAAGAGAAGCAGGAAGCCCCTTGATTAAATCTTACAACTATCATACTAAGGTTATTCCTGGATGGAATGATTTTATTGCCCCCCTGAAGAGGGAATCGAAAGACGCCTACGATTTGTGGTGCTTTCATGGTAGACCCAGATTAGGACCAGTATACATAAATATGTGTAGAAGTCGGGGTCAGTATAAGGCGGCCATAAGGCGATGTAAACAGGAAGAAGAGTCTATTCGAGCATCAAAAGCCTGTGAAGCTCGCATAAATAACGATAATAACAAATTTTGGAAATTTGTTAAGAATCAAACGGGTGTCAAAAATGTCCTCCCTCCGACAATCGATGGGGTGTCGGGGGAGGATGAAATTGCAAAGCTGTGGAAAAACCACTACTCTAACATTCTTAATAGTGTGAGTAGGGATAATCTTAAGATAGATTGCAGCGAAACGATTGTGGGAGGGACAAGGGAAAATATTTTGATATCATTTTCTGAAGTAAAGAGGTTAATTAAAGAGTTAAAGACTGGTTCTGCGTCAGGGGTAGATGACTTATCGAATGAGCACTTAAAATATGCAAATGACGTAGTATGTCTGCATATATCATTGCTCCTATCAGCCATGCTTGCTCATAGCTATATCCCTGCAGAGTTCATGAGGGTATATATCTTGCCCCTGGTCAAAAATAAGTATGGAGACATTCTGTCCAGCAATAATTACAGGCCTATTGCTGTCGCTTCCTGCTTCTCGAAACTACTAGAAAAACTCTTGTTACTCCGATTAAATGATTTCCTATGGACATCTCCTAATCAGTTTGGCTTTAAAAGGTCCCACTCAACTGACCTGTGTATCTATGTACTTAAAGAAACAATATCTAAATACATTGACAGTAATTCAACCATTTATAGCTGTTTCCTTGATATAAGTAAGGCATATGATAGGGTGAACCACAATATTTTATTTGCAAAACTAGAAGACAGGAAGGTTCCCATGTACATATTAAATTTATTGAAATTTTGGTATTCCCACCAATCTTTCACTGTTAGGTGGGGCAATGTACTATCCGAGTGTTTTGGCTCCTCTTGGGGTGAGACAAGGCTCCTTGCTCTCCCCTATGCTGTTTAATGTGTATATTGACGGATTAATTGCTTCACTTAATGAGGCAACAGTAGGATGTTGTATAGATAACACAAGGATAAATAACTTAGTTTATGCCGATGATATGGTGTTAATAAGTCCCTCTGTTAAAGGTCTGGATCGGCTACTAAATGTCTGCGAAGTGTATTCGCAGAAACATGATATTCTTTTTAATGTTACAAAAACTAAGGTTATGCAATTTCATCCTAAAAGCTGTAATCAGCCAGCTGATATAAGGTTTAAAATGAATGGTGAAGTAATTGAGGAAGTACAAGAGTTTAAGTATTTGGGTCAAACTATTACCAGCTCCTTGAGTGATGACTCGGATATAAGAAAACAATCTCGAAGCCTGTGTGCTAAAGCGAATATGACCATAAGGAACTTTCGTTTCTGTACAAGTGAAGCTAAAGACACACTCTTTCGTACTTTCTGCAGTAATATATACGGTCAGCAACTCTGGGTGAATTATAAAAAAGGTTCTGGCAGAACCCTAAATTTGCTGTACAACAGGTCTTTTAGACTCTTACATAAATTACCCCCGAGATGCTCAGCTTCGCAAATGTTTGCTACCCGCAATGTTCCGAGCTTCCCGGAGGTAACAAGACGTGCTCAACACAGTCTAATGCAAAGAATTAAAAAATCAACCAACCCGATCATCCAAGCTATCCATGAGTCCTGCCATTTATCCTCTAAGCTATGGACTTTTGGTACGAAAACGTCTGTCTGTAGCTCCACTTAACTTCGACAGTGCAGTATTATTTCTAATCAATTGTATATATTTTTATCCTTAGTGTATGAACTGTCATTGTATTAATAATATTTGTCATATGGACTATAGTCTGCCAATAAAATTTCATTTTCATTTCATTTTCATTTTCATAT
Source organism: Bathynomus jamesi (assembly GCA_023014485.1). Classification (NCBI taxonomy): domain Eukaryota; kingdom Metazoa; phylum Arthropoda; class Malacostraca; order Isopoda; family Cirolanidae; genus Bathynomus; species Bathynomus jamesi. Next base: position 87,272 of record JAJOZX010002183.1, read on the forward strand.
ATATTATATATCGTTTAAATTGTAGATATTGTTTCAGTTTACACATTTTTTGAAAAATGACTATATTTGTATGGGTATTTTACAAAATTTATCCCATTTATCCCTTATGGATAAAACATTTGAGAATGTTAATAATAATGCTAACGATAATGATAAAACGCTAAAGAATTTGTTAACTGAAATAAATACTACATTCAGCTTATCAGTTTAATGCTTCACTGTAAAGGAGGATGAATGTTGCGTACAATTTCGGAAAGAAATTCGCCGAAGAAACAAGACGCATAAATAAATACCGAAAATTTCAAATTTAGAAAAAAAATCATTATTAGTTGGAAAAATAACCAGACCCATGAAGAAATAAGTGGCTAATTGGGTGGACAATGTACTCGGCAAGCAATCATAAAAAGCAAAGCTTTTTCTGACCGTTGACATAAAGATTTTTCACCATCAATTAACCAGTTATAAACTTCCGCAGAATTTAAAAAAAAAATTCATTATAATTTCCATAGATTTTAATCCTTCGGCGAACTAATTTCCACAATTGTACGTTTTACTGTAACATTTATTCAAAGCAAGTTATCAAACATGGTTGAAAAGTGTCGCGTCCTTACATTCGATCAGAAACAAATGGAGAAAAAATATAATGTAATATAAAATACACTTGATTACGAAACCCACGTCATTATCTCATAAGAGAATTCAGAAATTTCCACTCCAAAACTTCATTGACTGTGAAGCCAATTATAATGCTAATTGTTTAGCTATTAATAATTTTTACCTGATTATATATATATATATATATATATATTATATATATATATATATATATATATATATATATATATATATATATATATATATATATATATATATATATATATATATAATATTAAAAGCCTGACCTAAGTCTGACACAGAAGATAAAGGAAGTTCTCCTTCGAAAGGCTTAGGTCATTTTAAGCTTTTATTTTTTATCGTGGTGATTTTAATATTCTTTATACAGTACGATGAATATATATATATACACAGGGTGTTTCAGGTTGACCCCTAGAAATATGGAAATTGGCAGAATTACTATGACAAACTTCAAATACCAAATACCAAATACAAATTTATTTCCAAACACCAATACCAATTTCCATATTTCTAGGGTCAACCTGAAACACCCTGTATATATATATATATATATATATATATATAATATATATATATATATATATATATATAATTTTATGCCATTTTCCGAGATCAAAGTTGGCCGGGTAATTACTCGCAATCAGATCCGCCGGTTTATCTGGAATCCGCTCCGACTGTGGAGGGCAATTTGTTCTTCGTGTTCGGCGGATTCGGAATGGATTGAAGGAATCCTAAAATAAGTCGTCGCTTCCTCAGCGGAAACGACGAATACCGATTTACGTATTTAAAGGACTCGCATGTATATATGTTTCTCTCTCTCTCTCTCTCTCTCTCTCTCTCTGTATATATATATATATATTACAGTACTGGAAAAAAGTTTGGAAACACCTGTACAATTTATGTAATTTCTCCTTATTAACCAATAGAGTTATTTTAAGTAGACTAATGTCTGTTCCTATAAATAGACTATTGTTCTAAATGTACAAAATTTAGTAATTTAGATTATTTAACCCAATCATATTTCGTTATTTTGTTATATTAATCAAGTTTTAGTCCTAAAATAGAAAATAAAAAAAACCTGATTAATATAATAAAATAACGAAATATGATTGGGTTAAATAATCGAAATTACTAAATTTTGTACATTTGGAACAATAGTCTATTTATAGGAACAGACATTAGTCTACTAAAATAAACCTATTGGTTAATGATGAGAAATTACATACATAAATTGTACAGGTGTTTCCAAACTTTTTACCAGTACTGTATATATATATATATATATATATATATATATATATATATATATATATATATATATATATATACATATGAAAATTATTTCACGAAAGTAACACGTGAAAAATATTTATGATGAATAAAACCACGAAGGAAAGGAAACAGAATGGTGCTCAAGCGCTTTCAGTGTTCATGAGGATGTCATTAGACGAAAGCGCTTGAGCACCATTCTGTGTTTCCTTTCCTTCGTGGTTTTATTCATATATATATATATATATATATATATATATATTGCACAGTTAAGAAATTGCGGAGAGTAAAGCAGAATATGTGAATGAATAAATGGACGAAAGCAAATTGTGAAAAGCTGTTTTAATTTGTGACAGAAGTTACATGAAAAGGAGAAATCAGACGGAAAAGACTTCCGTTCTTAATTCAGAAGGTTTGCAGATGTCGGTAAAGCACTCTCGTTTCATGTCCTCTACTGCTTTCCTTCTGCTCGTGTGTGTGTGTGTGTGTTCGTACGATGAGAGAGAGAGAGAGAGAGAGAGAGAGAGAGAGAGAGAGAGAGAGAGAGAGAGAATTTGTAATGACATTAATAGGGTCATTTGCAAATATACGCGAAAGATATTATTTTTCGGCTCATGTTTTGTGCAAATTATATACATTTAAGAGTTGCCTATATATATATATATATATATATATATATAGAGAGAGAGAGAGAGAGAGAGAGAGAGAGAGAGTATAAACTGTAAGCAGGAAAGTTCCTAAAGCCAAATTTCCTAAATGGGCTTTTTGTAACTTTAAAGTTCCGAATAACAAAAGGTTCCTAACACTGACTGCGTAGGTCCCTTTCTTGGTATATAGAAGTAACAAAAAAAAAAGAGCTAGTACGTTGCCGGTTAGTGTCTATGCGGTCTCCAGTTTAGAACTTAATTCTCAGAGGAGATTTTCCTTAATGTGCTTTTGACATGTAATAGAGAACCAAACGATTTAAAATTTTCATATCATGTGGAACCTTACTGCCTAAAATCTAGGAAAATGGTAGTGATTTCCAATCTTAATTTAAATTAGGGAGGAAGTCTCCATATTTGAATTACCTTTTATCGATAAATGATCGAATTTGAAATGTAATTTCTCGAAAATGCCATCAAAGACATTTCCCGTATTCGAACCTAAGGTTCATTTCTTTATCGTTAATAACGTAACGAAACGTTTTACGTTTCAACTGAGAAATAAATAAAAGAAACGGGTATTGCGCTATTAACGAAACTTTAAACTGGCTGTAAAATCTCTTCTCTTTAAAGTAATCTCCAGACGGAGATTATTTATACGAAATGGATTAAAATTTAGTTCTTTCGAGCGATTAATCAATGTGATTATTTTTTAGTGTTGGTTTAATTGTTTTGGCGTCTTTGTTTTAGTTTGTTGTTGTTGTTATTGCTGTTTGTTATGTTTTTGTTATATATATATATATATATATATATATATATATATATATATATATATATATATATATATATACTGCATAGATATTGGCTAAATTTCACAATTTAAACACGTGAAATTAATAGAGGATACACACCCACAGGGAATCGCTTTTCATATTTTCTTATGGGTGTGCATCATACACGATATATATATATATATATAACGTGTTTCAATTTAGTCTGTAAAAAATGGAATAATCCATCAGACAGTCTCACTGGAGCCGCAGACAAAATTGGCACTACTGAAGGAGGCCATGCACTCTGGCACCGTGCCAGCAAAAGAAAGGAAAATTGAAATTAAAAAGATTCCAAAGGCAAGAATATTTATTCCTGTTCATTAATTTGCTTGTATATATATGTATATGTTATATATATATATATATATATATATATATATATATATATATATATATATATATATATATATATGTATGTGTGTGTGTGTGTGTATACATATGAAAATAATTAACTTAACCTAACAGGGCATAATGTAACCTAATCTAACTGAGCTGAACCTAAACGAACCTAATTTAAACTGACTTAACGCGAATTTAATTGACCTCCATAAGGTCGAACCATTTGATCTGCATAAGGTCGAACCATTCGACCTTCATGAGATGGAATCATTCGATCTCCACAAGGTCAAGCATTCTTGCTTCAAAATGTTTTAAAATGTAAAAATAATTACTTTTTTTTTAAATAAAGAAAGGTCAGATACGAAAGAAAAAATTCAAGGGGTATATGAAGTAGTTACAGAAGCAGTGAACAAGTTTTTTTTTTTTAGTTTTTTTTTTTAACCAGGGTCACTCCCCACTTTTTCCATTTTGCTGAGATTTCGGGATATTTTTAGATTAATACGTTTCTGGAATCTGGATGGGAGTTCGCGGACCATTGGAATAGTTACCACTCTTTCCATATTTCACATCAACTCCCACTTGCGAGGTGATCTGAAGGATACGGTGTAAGTCACAAAATCTGCAATCATCCAGAAACTCTCAACGGAGAATTTTTTATGTCCATTCTATTATCCCTATAAAACATTGGTAGTCTGCATTCTTCGTAAGTTAGTGTTTTTAAATGTAGTTCAGCCTCTAGACTGTATATATCGGGTGATTCATAAGTCTGTTGCCACTGTAATGGTGAAATATTTTCTGTTTCAGATTGTTGATTTGTGAAAATATGGGGTATGGTCAAGGATAGGGCATAGGGTATATGCAACAAAACGTCGTAATGTCAATGATTTAATAAAAGAAAAAATTTCCACTCTTAATTTCCAATGTGTAATTGTGTAAAAATAACCTCAAATAAAAAACCATCACAGGTTACTGTGGTTTGTAGTTATTTTTTATTCACCATTACAGTGCTAACAGACTTATGAATCACCCTATATAATAACAATCATATGAGTATCTCCGAGCCAGAATGACTAACAGACCACCTTCGGTCAATTGCCTTTTTTTCCACCAGGCGGCAGTTCAAGTCCTTTCCTGTCACGTGTGTCATGGATTATAGACTTTATGTAAAACTTTGGCTAATATCCATGACACACGTGACAGAGAAGGCCTTGAACTGCCGCCTGATGGTAAAAAAAGCAATTGACCGAAGGCGGTCTGTTAGTCACTCTGGCTCGGAACTACTCATATGAAGATCAGTTGATGTTACTACGAGTATTTATCAAGTTCTTGTGTATTTTTCAACCTGAGGCCAAAACAGCAATGTTTAAAGGTACAAATGTAATTTTTTCTATCTTTCATTTGAACAGAAGAATTAAGTACCTTAATTTCGAATATACTGTATAGTGGAATCCTTAAACATATATTTTCCCTTTCAGATATTTTTTTTTGGGGGGAATTAATCGAAATGAGGGAAGCAAGACCGAACAGGAATGAAGTAAAAGACATCTTGTTCTTCACCCTATAAAGTACTGATTGTGATTAACACTTGCCAGACTTTGAGTTCAGAGAATGAAAACATTTTGTTTTGACATTTATTTTCAGTCATATATGATAATTTCTTATTTTTTACTAAAGTTTTGTATGAATATTTTTTTACTGGTTAAAATTAGGAATAATTATTTTAAGAATGGATGATTCAGAAAAAGTTAACATTTATATGGGTTTTTCTGTTACAAGGATTTGAAGATTAAAGAGTACTGAATAAGCCTTAGGGCTCTGGGAGCAACGTTTGACCGCTTTCATACACGCATAGATATCCGTGAACAGCAAGTAGAGACTATATGAAGCACTGTTTGCATCACAGAAAAATGTTTACAAATAAATTAGAAATAAAAAATAAAACCCCATATAAGTGTTAAAAATTTTTTTTAATCACCCTGTACATCAACATCTAATTTTATTCATTAATAATTCTTCAAAGATATTTTAAGGTGATGATATACAACTCTCATATGAGGCTGGATATAAAAAGATTCATTCAAGGTTCGAACCCTGCTTCCTTCATTGAGACTGACTGAGGTTCCTAGACACAATGGTAAATCTCGGACGCAATTGAATTTTGAGCTTGCTTTAACTTCCTACTGAAGGAAGTATAAAAAAGTATAAAGTATAAAAAAGTATTTAAAGTATAAAAGTATAAAATTATAAAAAAGTATAAAAAGTATAAAAAAGAAGTATAAAAACGCACAAAAACTTCACCATCAACGGATTACTACTATCTCAAGTGCTCAGAAAGTGGTAGTAGAGTGTTTGTTTCGTAATCTTACTCTTCCTTACCATGTTTTCCTAATGATTACGAAAGATCATTTCTTTGAGTTAGTTAAGCTATGTCTGTTTATTGTAATCAGTAAATTAAAATGAATTATTTTACCCAGTGACCAAATCGACAGAACCGACTGCTACACATGTTAAATAAAACACTTCTGCGTCGAGTTAAGTAGATGGCTGGGTTGCAATATGGGTGTGGGTGCGTGAGTTTGAATAGATTTGAGTAGATGGTGGTGGCAATGAAAGTTTCGGGGATGAATTTGAGTGGATCGGGGTAGACTTTGGGTGGCAGCAAATTTTACTGTAAAAAGACTGGTAGCAAAGTTCCACCAAAAAACAGTAAAAAATACGGTCGAAATTTCGGGCAGCGTAAATAATAATTAAGAGATATTTGTACAAATTTACTGTAGAAATTAAGTTTTTTTAATGGCAACCGTAAATTTAACAGTTGTTGTTAAATGTTAAATGCTGTTAAATGTTGTTAAATGCTGTTAAATAATTTACGGTATCTGAAATTTTGGCAATTTTTCTGCGTCTTTTTATCGTAAATTTTACAAAAAAAAATTTACAGTGTACGAAGACGAATTCTGAAAATCTATCAATCCTGCCACTAAAGCTTCGCGTCTGGAATCTGAACTCATAAGTTATTGCATTTCTGTCAGGACACTCATTAAAATAATAATAATAATAATAATAATAATCTTCTATACTATAATAAGAGAGCTGTCCGTCTGTCCGTCCGTCCGTCCGTCCGTCACACTTTCAGAAATTGTGAGAAAAAAATTCAGAAATTGTATTACGGGCGGCAATGTGAAGCTCAAGATTTTCATGACTGTGTTCTTTTCTGTAGTTTAGCCTGTCTGTTTGTGAAATTTATCCCGGGCAGTAATGGGGGAAGGGTGGGGGTGGGGGTAATGGGGAGGGGTGGGGGTAATGGGGGGGGGGTTAGCCCCCAAGTTGCATGAATGGGGGTGAGGAGGTTTTGGGAGATACCAGATTCAGAAATGTTGACACAATGTGAAGCTCAAAATTTTCACGGCTGCGTTCTTTTCTGTAGTTTAGCCTGTCTAACCGTCAGCGAAGCGACGGGAACTGTACTACAGTACTAGTAATAATAATAATAATATTGTCGTTATTACTATCAATAATAATAATAATAATAATAGAAAGGATTTACATTTAATTTCCAATATTCTGAATATTTTTTTTTATTTTCAGTACTGAGTTTCTTAATAATAATTCTAGATAAGAATTTGCAGTATGCTAAGAATACTGTCTTCACTTTTGCTTCTGCTGACGCGTTTCGTTCATATACTTTGAACATCTTCAGAGCTTTATACGTAATTTTAAAGTAAAATGGGTTATACAGGGTGGCCAAAAAAAAAGGCACCAATTTTGAGAAGTGATATCTCAATAACCATTGCAGCTAGGGACTTAAAAAAACAACCAAATGAAAGATATATCTTTTCTCTTTAAATACTTATTCTATGGCTTGATGGTTATAAGCCCATATAATGCCCAAAATTGGCTTCCAAAAAAATATATACAAAAAAAAGTTGCGCATTTATATTTATTCCTTGATCCTAATTTTAAATGAAATTTTTCTATTCCAGACCCCTCAAGATGGGATTGAGAGAATCTGATAAGAACATTATGCAAGCACTACGTGAAGAAAAAGGATATTCATTAAACAGAATCCTTTACGAATTTCCAAATAGAAATTGGAAAAAAAGAACTGTGGCACATTTTTTACAAAAACTTAAAGAAACCGGCAGCAGTCAACGGCGTCCGGGAAGTGGTCGATCAAATAGTATTACAACGCCAGAAAACATTGAAAAAGTAAATGAAATCGTTTTAAGTCAAGAGGAACAACCGGGACCAAGTAAAAGTGAACGTGAAGTTGCGAAAGAAACCGGGATTTCACGTTCATCAGTACAGCGAATAATTCGAAAAGATCTTGGGTTGAAAACATTTAAGAGGGTGAAGGTTACTGCTTTATCGGAGCCTGTGAAAGAAAGACGTTTCCATTTTCCATCGATGTAAAAATCTATTGCGAAGATTTCGGTCAAATGAGTCTGTGAAAAAAATTTGGTTTTCTTATGAGAAACGATTTACGGTCGAAACACCACGAAATACCCAAAATGATCGGGTTCGTGCAGCAGTGGCGACAAAAACTCATGTTGACCCAAAACGACTTTTGCGTGAAAAAAAACACTTTTCAGATTCGATAATGGTTTCCCTTGCAGCGTCATCTGAGAACAAAACATCCATCATTTTTATTCAGCGAGGCGTTAAAATTAACTCAATTTACTACTGTATGACATTTTGTCTCCAATGTTGTCAGAGATCAAGGACGAGCACTGATTTTGTGTTCATGCAAGATGGAGCCCCATCTCATACAGCCAAGGAAACAATAACATTTCTCAATAATAATTGTCCTGGTTTTATCGAACCAAATAATTGGCCACCATGCAGCCCAGATCTAAACCCCATTGACTACTTTGTGTGGTCTGCCTTAGAGAGAGAAGTCTACCATGGTCAGAAAATCCGTGATGTGAACCATCTTCGTGAACGAATTCAGGCTGCATGGGAAAATCTCTTACAAGTGACGATCTCAAAGGCAATTTCAAAATGGAGGGCGAGATTACAGGCTGTGGTTGACCATAATGGAGGGCAGATTGAGCCATTTATTGAAAATTAGGTTTAACTTTTAAAAGGAATAAATATAAATGCGCAACTTTTTTTTGTATATTTTTCTTATAAGCCAATTTTTGGCATTACATGGGTTTATAACCATCAAGCCATAGAATAAGTATTTAAAGAGAAAAGAATTATCTTTCCTTTGGATGTTTTTTTAAGTCCCTAGATGTAATGGTTATTGAGATATCACTTCTCAAAATTGGTGCCATTTGTTTTGGGCCACCCTGTATATATATTTCTTGATTGTAAGTTTGATACAATTTCAAATTAATTTAAGACTATTCGAAAGTTCATTAAATTTTATATTAATTTTCGGTTTTTCATTAAAATGAAAAAACCGAAAATTAATATAAAATTTAATGAACTTTCGAATAGTCAAATTAATTTGAAATTGTATCAAACTTACAATCAAGAAATATATATATAACCCATTTTACTTTAAAATTACGTATAAAGCTCTGAAGATGTTCAAAGTATATGAACGAAACGCGTCAGCAGAAGCAAAAGTGAAGACAGTATTCTTAGCATACTGCAAATTCTTATCTAGAATTATTATTAAGAAACTCAGTACTGAAAATAAAAAAAAATATTCAGAATATTGGAAATTAAATGTAAATCCTTTCTAAAGACATAGGCTGATATCGACTTTCTAAAATAATAATAATAATAATAGGGATGAAATTAAGATTTCCAGCGTGTCTGAGCATGGCGCCCAGTTACAGCATGAGAAAGATTGTCATGCGAGGCGGAGAGTCATGTGCAATTGCGGTTGAGGAACAGACATTTCTACTGGAAAGTCCCTAACGGAGGAAGGAAATAAAGAAGAAAAAGAATAGACAACAGTAAACAGGAAGAAGAGACAGTCTGAGAAAGCAAGAAGATCTAATAATTCCATTAAAGGATCAGAAAGGCTTTTGTCAATAGCCCATTTAAGACTGCGGAGCGTACGATGAATATCATCGTAAGATGTGGATAAAGACTCCATTGAAAGTGACCTAAACGAGTTTATAAAGACAAAGTTATAGAACGATTTTCAAAATACAGTAAGAGCAAATGAGAAATTATTGGCATCGTAACTATGAGGAGAAAATATGATATATTGTAGGCCGACTGTATATACAAATTCTATACAAACCTATGACGGAGAATCATTTTATGGGATAAAGATGATAGAGGATGATAGAGATGATAGAGATGAGAGAGATGATAGAGAATTCGTATGCTTCTTGTTCATTAACGAATAAAAATGTGGGTTATTATTTTGTATGTCATTGATGAAAAGCATGGGCGTATATTGATGTATCTAACATTAATATCAAATGAAAATAGATATATAGAAGGAGGTTTAGCATGTTAATGGAAAATTAAACCTGAGTTTGAAATAAAAAATTTTATCTTAGAAGAAAGATTTATAGTTTTAATCGTAAATTTTAGTATGTTGATTGTAATTAACAATATAAATAAATATATAAATAAATAAATAATATATATATATATATATAATATTTATATATATATATATATATATATATAATATTAATGAAAAGAACCACGAAGAAAAAGGAAACACAGAGTGGTGCTCAAGCGCTTTCGTCTAATGACATCCTCAGGAACACACTCGTGTGTTCCTGAGGATATCATTAGACGAAAGCGCTTGAGCACCACTCTGTGTTTCCTTTTCCTTCGTGGTTCTTTTTATTATAAATATTATTCACGTGTTACATTTGTGAAATAATTTTCATACACACACACACACACACACACCACAGTATATATATACAGGGTGATTAAAAAAAATGTTAACATTTATATGGGGATTTTATTTTTTATTTCCAATTTATTTGTAAGAAATTTTTGTGATGCAAACAGTGCTTCATACAGTCTCTACTTGCTGTCCACGGATATTTATGCATGTATGAAAGCGGTCAAACGCTGCTTCCAGAGCCCTAAGGCACATTTCTGGTGATACTGATTGGATGACATCTGTAATTCTTTCTCATATAAATGTTAACATTTTTTAAATCACCCTGTATATATATATATATAATTTGTCCTGCTGTTCTTGATTCTCATCTTTCTCTATAGAATATTTACTTTTGGATGTCCTTGGGTTGGAAGTATATGTATTTCCACACATAATTCTTTTATTATATCGCCATTGTCATTCATTCCAGGAATACCAACCACGCTTTCAAAATACTCCAGACTCGGAGCTAACAACTACTTTCCCATTCAGATCACACCGTAAGAAAGTTGGTGTAAATTTTCATCATTATACAGACTGACACTTTTCAGCATTATAAATAAATGAACTTCATCAAATCCATCTCATTAATTAGAAGTACTTTCTTGTCAAAATATTATTTTTCAAAACGTGCTCTTAAGATGCACTTGATATTCGAGTTTTTTCTTTTTTGGGGGGGAGGGGGGTGTTTCGTAAATTGCAAACTAATGAATAATGCTTTTGTTTGCGCATGCGCAATCTCCGCTTTTAAAAGTTAATAATAATAATAATAATAATAATAATATGTTATGATGTTGTAAGTATTGTCCACCAATTTAATTATATAAACTTCAACAATATGCATTGATATTTTTATTTAATATTTTGATTTCATTTCAGTTTATTCAGTTAGAAAAATCATGAACGTTATATAAGAATAAATGTTTTTGCTCACACAGGCAATTTGGTGCTACTTTTGCATTCATTGCAAGGTTCCGAACTGTTGAATCGAAAAGACATTTGTTTAAGTCTGCAAGAGCTATACTGTACATACTTGAGTCACACAAGAGCTATACCTACTTGGGTCATACAAGAGCTATACCTACTTGGGTCATACCACAGACTACAACTTGAATAACGCAAAGGACACACAACTGAGGTTCAATTTTTTTTCAATGACACTGCTAGTCCACCGAGAGAAATTTCTGTGGGATAACGGATGGTACCTTATTTTTATTGAAATATTATTGTCAAGCTAATTACAGCTCATCTTTTTAACATTCTGATATGGAATTTTAACTCGTAATATGTTACAATATGCACTCCTATCAACGTATATTCATTAGTAACCAAACTTAAGTTGTGTTTATCATTTCACACCTAATCTATGTGATTCCATCAAACCTTTTTTTACATAAAACGTAAAACACTTTGTAGTATTAGTTAACTAAGTATAAAATAAGCGTAATTAACTTGCTTTGAACCTAGAAGCTGTCGTGGCTTATTACAATAAAAATTTATTGCTTTTTCTGGAAATTATATTTTTTATTGTACGTAAGTTCATTTTTATTACTGTTTAGTAACAATATTTGTTTTAAATTTAACCTATTGTAGTGAATACTCTTATTTTAGTTTCAAGATAAATGTTAATTTTACCGTCTTGAATTTCGGAATAGTATAAATTCATTTTAAATTAGTTACCCCATTATAATTCAATTGTGAACCACATTAATACTAATTTTATGTATACTATATTATTTTATTGTATGTAAACATAATTAATTATATATCACAATTGTCAGTTAATTATTTATATTCAAATATTTATTTTAATCTAATACCATGTCCATTTTACAAATAAATAATAGAAAACCAAAGGTTATATTTTCCACCTTTGGTACTGTCGCAGTTTCGCCTAACGGACTCAATACGGCTAGTGAGATAATCACTGGTTGGCACTTAACTAGCGGCAGTGCTTATGGCTACATCATCCAGGTTAACCTATACCGGATAGATGCGCTACGGTCCCAAGCCGTAGCTTGCCTAGGCCGACGACGACGACGACGTAAACCAACAATTGGTGACCCCGGAGCTGGATTACCCCTTTTACCCGAACGACTAGGATTAGACTGTAACGTCGTTCGTGCCCATCACCCCCTTCACCCGAACGACTAGGACTAGACTGTAATGTCGTTCGTGCCCATCACCCCCTTCACCCGAGCGACTAGGACTAGACTGTAACGTCGTTCGTGCCCATCACCCCCCTTCACCCGAGCGACTAGGACCAGACTGTAATGTCGCTCGTGCCCTCACCCCTGCCCGTGCGCTCTGTGCCTGCGCTCGTCTCAACCTCCACTCCTTCGTTGGGAACTTGTCGTCTTGCTTGTACGTTAGCAAGCATAGGAGAAGATGCCTGACGACGCTGGTGCCATCTCCCACTTGAGCGTAAAGCTCCCCGTCTTCTGGCCGGGTGATCCATTTATTTGGTTCCACCAAGTGGAATCACAATTCAACTTGGGAAGGATCACCACTAGCAGGACGAAATACGATCATGTTTTGTCCTCTCTACCAGCGAGCATCATCTCTGAAGTCCGTGACGTCATCGTATCTACTTCCACGAGTGAGGACCCGTACAACGATCTGAAGTCTGCCATCCTGTGCCGCACCACTGTCTCCGAGCGTGAGAAACTACATCAGTTAATCTCAAAAGAAGAACTTGGAGACCGTAAGCCCACTCAAATGCTGAGGGCTATGCAGTGCGCTCTAGGCGAACGCGCACAAACCTTCGATAAGGACATCTTTAGACAGTTGTTCTTGCAGAAACTTCCTCCATCAGCTCAGCGTGTCTTGGCCACTATGGATCCTGCTACTCCAGTTGATAAACTAGCAGAAACTGCCGACAAAGTAGTGGAGATTGACACAGCTCCGGTCAACAACGTGAACACACAATCGGAACTGGAGTTGAAAGTGAAAGAGTTAAGTCAACAACTCAACCACGTTTGTTCTCTGCTACAAAATCAACGGCAAAGAAGCCATTCTCGGTCAAGATTTACGAAGAGGCATCGTTCGAGTTCCGGGAAGATCTGCTTCTACCACTCGAAATTTGGAAAGAAGGCTAGGAAGTGCATCTCCCCTTGCAATTTTTCGTCGGAAAACCCCAGCAGCGAGTCCTAATGGCGTCTAGTACTCGCACTGCCAACCTGTTATTCATAAAGGACAGGAACTCTGGTGTCAATTTCTTGGTTGATACCGGAGCGTCAGTCAGTGTATTCCCTCAAAATCTGGTCATACGCACTCGGAATCTCCGCCTCTATACGCTGCTAACGGTTCACGCATACCCACGTACGGTACTCAGTCGCGTGAACTAACTTGGGCCTTCACCGATCCTTCAAGTGGATTTTCATCTGTGCTCAAGTGCGGCATCCCATAATCGGCGCTGACTTCCTCCAGCATTTCAAACTCCTGGTGGATCTTGACAAGCGACGCTTATGCGACCAGGCCACACTGCTTTCTGTTCTTGCCAAAGGTTGCCCTTCCGGACGCCTCGAACTCTGCACTTTCCCTCGTTCCCCCTAATTCCATGTACCAGTGCCTTTTCCAGCGATATCCAGGAATTCTTCAACCGATGCAGATGGGTGATACCATTAAGCACACCATTACCCATCACATTACAACAAAAGGTCCCCCTGTGTTTGCAAAACCCAGACGTCTTGCCCCGGACAAACTGAAAGCTGCCAAATCGGAATTCCAGCTTATGATGGATCTTGGATAATAAGACCTTCCAAAAGCAGTTGGTCCTCTCCCCTACACCTGGTCCAGAAGAAGTCAGGAGACTGGAGACCATGTGGCGATTACCGGTTTTTGAATTCGACAACCATCCCGGACCGATATCCGGTACCAAATGTCCAAGACTTTACTTCTCTTCTCCACGGCAAATCTATCTTCAGTAAAATAGATCTCGTTAAGGCTTTCCACCACATTCCCGTAGAGCCTTCGGATATTCCCAAGACTGCAGTTTGTACACCATTTGGGTTATTCGAATTTGTGAAGATGCCGTTCGGGCTACGGAATGCTGCGCAAACCTTTCAGAGGTTTATAGATGAGGTCACCAGAGGCTTAGACTTTGTTTATGCCTACATCGATGATTTGCTTGTGGCCAGCTCAACGGAAGAGGAACATAAGGAACATCTTTCACTCCTTTTTCAACGCTTAGAACAATACGGTGTTACTATTAATGCATCTAAGTGTGTGTTTGCACAGCCAACCTTGGAATTTCTTGGTCACACGATTTCGCAGCACGGAATTACCCCCCTTCAGGACAAGTGTGAAGTGATAAAAATTACCCAATGCCAAATAATCAGCGTGAGTTACGTCGGTTTCTAGGTTTGGTAAATTATTACCACAAGTTCATTAAAAACTGTGCTAGTGTTCTTGCTCCTCTACACGCTATGATCACACACAAACGCAAGGTAACGAAATTGTTATGGTGTAGCGATAGTTTACAGGCGTTCGACAATGCCAAAAATGCTATCAATAGTGCATTGTCTCTGTCATTTCCTATCAGTGATGCCCCCCTAACTCTGACGGTCGATGCATCAGATGTTGCGATCGGTGGAGTGTTGGAACAAACCATTAACGGTCAACAAGCACCCATCGCGTTTTACTCGAAAAAGCTGCAGCCAGCCCAAACGCGTTATAGTGCTTTCGGACGTGAACTTCTTGCTATTTACTTAAACGTGAAGCATTTTCAACATTTCCTTGAAGGCCGAGAGTTTTGTGTTTTTACCGACCACAAACCTTTGGTCACTGTCTTCAATAAAAACTGCTGTAACCACTCTCCCAGAGTCATCAGGCAACTCGATTATATCTCGCAATTTACCACAGATATCCGCCACATCAAAGGTGTCTTGAACACTCCAGCGGATGCACTCTCAAGAATGAGATTACTTCTGTTACCCTCAGCTCTACACTGTGGAATGCTATTGCACAGGATCAAGATAAGGATACGGAACTACAAGACCTGCTCAGAGAAGACTCCACTCACTCACTTTCCCTCAAGAAAATGAGTATGCCAGGATTGTCTGTGCCCTCTATTGCGACGTATCAACAGCTGCTATTCGCCCTTATGTCCCTCCATGTCACAGACAAGCAGTCTTCACGGATCTTCATAAGCCCTCCCATCCTGGTATCCGTGCTTCGCAACACCTGGTTACCCTCGCTTTGTTTGGCCCTCGATGCGGAAGGATGTCAAACATTGGACCAAAACGTGCCTTGCCTGCCAGCGTGCCAAAGTCCAAAGGCACACCAGGTCCCCCTTTGACGCATTTCCGCCCCCATCCCAGCGATTTGAAATAATTCATGTAGACATTGTTGGCCCTCTTCCAGTGATTCAAGGCCAACGTTATCTGCTCACCTGTCTCGACCGCTTTTCCAGATGGCCTGAAGCCATCCCACTTCCTGATATCCAAGCGGACACTGTTGCAAGAGCCTTTCTTCATGGATGGGTATCAAGATTTGGATTGCCGACAAAAGTCATCACTGACCAAGGTCGCCAATTTGAGTCTTCGCTTTGGAAGAAGTTTACCAGCTTGTTGGGTACAGTACATGCGCATACCTGTGCGTATCATCCGCAAGCTAACGGCCTCGTCGAACGCTTCCATCGCCAGCTGAAGTCATCCCTTATGTGTCACGAAGACTCCCATTGGATGGATAAGCTTCCACTCGTGTTGCTTGGTATTCGCTCTGCATTTAAGAGTGATCTGAAGACTACAGCGGCTGAACTAGTCTATGGAACAACACTGCGGCTACCAGGTGGCTACTTCACTGCAGGGGATAAGTCATGTGATCCTACGGAATTCGCTCAAACACTTTCCTCTCACATGCAGTCCCTTCAGCCTGTTCCCCCTCGATTGACTAGCCAGCAGAACATCTTTGTTTCCCCAGCCCTCCAGTCTTGCACCCACGTTTTCGTTCGTGTACCTGTCCCAAAACGGCCTCTCCAATGTCCATATGACGGACCCTATGAAGTTCTCCGACGTACGCGCAAATCATTTCTCATCCAGCGCGGTTCCAAGGTCGACAAGGTTTCTATCGATCGTCTTAAGCCTGCGTTTTTGGAATCAACCTTAAGTGAGGTACATGTAGCTACCAAAAAGGTTCAGCGGAAATCTGTGTCGTTCGGAACTCTTTGAACTTCCTCTCTGGTGGGGGAGTGTGTAGTGAATACTCTTATTTTAGTTTCAAGATAAATGTTAATTTTACCGTCTTGAATTTCGGAATAGTATAAATTCATTTTAAATTAGTTACCCCATTATAATTCAATTGTGAACCACATTAATACTAATTTTATGTATACTATATTATTTTATTGTATGTAAACATAATTAATTATATCACAATTGTCAGTTAATTATTTATATTCAAATATTTATTTTAATCTAATACCATGTCCATTTACAAATAAATAATAGAAAACCAAAGGTTATATTTTCCACCTTTGGTACTGTCGCAGTTTCGCCTAACGGACTCAATACGGCTAGTGAGATAATCACTGGTTGGCACTTAACTAGCGGCAGTGCTTATGGCTACATCATCCAGGTTAACCTATACCGGATAGATGCGCTACGGTCCCAAGCCGTAGCTTGCCTAGGCCGACGACGACGACGACGTAAACCAACACTATAAATGTAATTTTCATTATGGGGTTACGTAGAACTCGCACTAGTCGCTATGTGTGCGGTCCCACACTGGCCTTCTAGGTTTAAATGAATTACTACGGAGCCACTTTTTCCACGATTCTACCTTTAAACAATAAATTTCGACTCACAAACAGGACAAAGCGCATGCGCTAACAAAGCAATAACGATATACATATATATATATATATATATATATAATTTCTAAATGGCTGTGTATCAAATTTATCATCATTAATTAAATATGAACACGTCATTTTCTTAAACAGGGGCTACGTCGTAGCCAATGTCGTAACACCACTTCCCGCTGATTAGCGAAGTTAAGCTATATTGGGTTGGATGGATAGTAGTTGGGTGGAAGACCGTCCTTTGCGTCCAGACTACGTAGCGACCCGTGGTTCGTAAAGTTGAGGTCCCCTCTATCATATAACCTTAGATGTTGCGAAAGAGGTTAAACAGCCACATCATTACATTTTCCTAAACACAATTTAACTGAGAAAAAACAGACTTGGTGCACTGATATTTAAAAACCTCAACATTGCTTGAAAATAATGTGTTTAGAGTTTAGATGATTTTGATTAGGCTTTGAATGATGGCGTTTAGGAGACTGATGCTTCTAATTTTGTTTTAGAGTAAAACGCGCGTGCGTTTTAATTTTACACGCGTTTAGATTGTTGGATTTTTACAGTGTACGGTCAGATTTGTATCAAAAAATGAGAGCGAAGTAGTTTTGTGTTGTCTAATTGACACACACACCACACATATATATATATATATATATATGTGTGTGTGGTGTGTGTGTGTGTGTGTTTGTGGAAATTATTTGGTATTTGGTATTTTCCATATTTCGAGGGTCGACCTGAAACACCTATATTAGATATATATATATATTATATATATAATATTATATATATATAATATTATATATATTATTTATATATATTATATAATATATATATATATATATATATATATATATATATATATGATGGTACATAGCTACCTTTAAACTGGATTGTTTATTGATCTCAAATATAAATAATTGTTCCTAATTTATTGACTCTATTGCGTATTTATATATTATCACTTATATATATATATATATATATATATATATATATATAAAACATCTTTTCATAGATCAGAATATACCATAAAATATCATATTTTTTATTAAATCAAATGTTTTTTCAAAACTGTTATACACTTCTAAGCCCTTTATTTTTATTAAAAGATTAAACAGAACATTTTTACACCGGTGAAATTAATCTGAGCTGAAGGACGAATCCAATAACACTAAAGTTTCGTCTCGTTTGTTTGTTTCTGTCAACTTTAAGGTACAGTCACGGACAGAATTCCGTGTGCCTTATTTTCGCCCGTGCTGATCTATCTGGCACATGGAATTTGTCCGTGACTGTACATTCGAGCGAGGCACTTTCATAACACTGCATTTTTGTGGGGTTCATTGCTAATATGTGCATTGTGCGTGTAAGATGAAATGATATTAGCGAAGAGGCTTACTTGTGTTAATAATAATAATAATAATAATAATAATAATAATAATTGTTATTCTTTTTAATTAACGTACAGTTACATTTTAAAAACCACGTGACGAGATTAATCTCGCTATTTAATAAGACCCACGAGGCGAAAATCTTTTTATATAATATTGCCGTCCGCAGTTTTCGCATAATTAAATCACCCTCTTACACGGTCTTTTAAATTTTCTATATTTGATGAAGTTGGTTTGGGACAGTGAACGATAACGTACATGGAATATTTACGTTTATCATGCGACATAAAAATCATGAACTAATGAATAGATATATATATATATATATAATCGTTCGCCGTAAACCTTGAAAAAGGGCACAAAACCACTTTCACAATTAAGAAGAATAAGAACGAAGATACAGATAGATAATTTAAATCATACTTCCACTTCTATATGCATTATGAATGTACAAGGTGCGGTAAAAGTCTAGCACCCATACGCGTTTCAAATATTATACATAGGCTATAAATTGCGTATCAGTTACACATTTGAACATATTTTTATGTAACCCTGAAATCAATGTTTAACATTAGGGTACCTTTTTCACCTTAAGCAAAAGTAAGACATTTATCCGCTATTTTGTTCTATAACTTTTTTGCTGTTTGTATTTTCTTCCTCTCAAATGCGTAACTTAGACGTAACGTTTTTAAAACATGATGAAAACTATTTAGGTTCTTCTACACAATTATATAAAGTCTCTTAACTTGCATATAACTTGCATATGCATATCTTAAAACTGAGATTCTAATTAAAATAGAGGGATCACCTGAGATCAGGGCCTCCATGTATTCTTCTTTTTTGCTTTACAGTACCAAATATAATAATAAATTAAATTGAATGCCCGGTTAGGTCAACTGTACGCCCTTGACGATTGGTTAGGTTAAGTCGTGATATTTTCGTTAGTTTTAACGAATAATTGAGGCTGGGGGCACTGATCTTCACGTGATCCAAATAGAGTAACTGTAAACAAGTTTTCATGGTTAGATTTTACAGTTAAATGTATATAACTTGCATATGCATATCTTAAAACTGAGATTCTAATTAAAATAGAGTAACTGTAAACAAGTTCTCATGGTTAGATTTTACAGTTAAATGTAATTATAAACATACATTGGCTGCATAAGTGCCTGGCGTAAGACAAAAATAATGAAGGTGCTTAAAAGAATGTATAAAAAGTATTTTGGAAAAATTAATTTCATGAAAGAACAATTTGTATTAACTCTAATATTGCGAATTAAATTTAGTTTGAAATTACTTTTGAAATTTATTTTATGTGCGCATGCTCGCTGGTCTCATTTAGGTCGATTCACAGTTTATACGAGGATGTACAAGGACGATTACTCTTTAATAACTAACTTAAATCGTAGTTAATTAAAGCCTACATTATCTTATATTACAAACTATTATCAGTGTTATATAATATAATTTAATAATTATTAACAAATCAAAATGATTAAGTATGAAGAGAAAAATACATACTGAAATTTGGTTACTTACAAAGTTGAGTCTGAATTAATATACAAACTTACCCAAGTTTGTTCCAAGTTTCCCTGAATTAAATTGGAAAATGTGTGTAATGTGTTACAATTAAATTCAGTAATGTAAGTTTTTCGATAGTTTTAAAGGTTTCTTCGTAAAATACAGGGTGATTCACTCGCTGGTAGCCCCAGCAGATATATGAGCGATACTCTGGGGCAACTAGCGATTGAATCACTCTGTATAGCTCCTTTTTATAAATAAGGTTCTGAATTTTACTTTTTTATGTGTCTATATATATATATATATATATATATATATATATATATATATATATATATATATATATAATTACCTCCACCAGGATTCGAACCCAGCACCTCTTCAGTAGAAGGTGAAAGTACTGATTACTACGCTACGACAAAGTAAAAGTTGAAATATGCGTCAAGTTGTACTAACCTTTACATTACTGTATCCCTCACCTTCTACTCAGGAGGTGCTGGGTTCGAATCCCGCTGGGGATAATGTATTACAGTATTAAGCTATTATGAACTCTGTCTCTGAGCTGCGTCTGGATTCTGGAATTTCGCGGACATTACTTTATTTGATTAACTTTAAAACACATAATCAAGGAGGAAATCTAGCGAGCTACATTTAATCTAATTTAATTCTCTCACAGATGTAGATGTGTCTGTGTGTGTGTGTGTGTGTGAGAGAGAGAGAGAGAGAGAGAGAAAGAGAGAGAGAGAGAGAGAGAGAGAGAAAGACACTATACAATGTATAACTTATAACTACATTCTGTTTCCAAAACTTAACGAAGAACACTTCATTCTATTCTTAACCAGCGGAATAACTGAGTGTATTGGGTATTCTATGCCTGTATCTTTCTTTAAAAGCCATTGTTTGAGAATACTTATCGCTGATTGGTCGATTCTCTCTCTCTCTGTTTACGTCCAACTTAGCCGTTTTATAGTTTACAAAAAAAAACAAAAAAAGATTTGTTTTCACAAGTACAAAAAGGGAATTTTCTTTTATGTGAAACACAATAATGTTTGAGGGTTGTTTAATATCCGACATGGAAAAGGTCGTGTGAGTGACGGAGAGGATCTACAACTTTATGTGGAATCCAAACCATCTACGAGTCACTACATCATCTGAACGTAAAGGACGGTCACTCATCGAACAACTACTGAACAGACCCGAGGTCAATTACTTTCATTGATCAAACGGGAAGGGGTGCTCCAACGTGGCCATGACGCAACTCTTACGTAACGTACATTATAACAAAAGATCAGACCATTAAAATTTCGACAACTGTGCTTTTAATTTATTTATTTATTACTAAGTGCAAAATGGCTCACCCCGGCCCCCATTTTTAACTCTTAACCTCATTACTCGTTCCATTAAGACAATCAAGGGGTGTGAGCGAAAACAAATAATTGAATTTTTGAAAGTCCTTGGGATTCGATCCCGGCCTCTTCCAATGACAAATGACGTTTTACCATGGTGAAATTTTGTTCCAAAACTTTTTAATGATTTCTCAGAAGTGATGAATTATTATATTTCCAAGAATTTGTTGTGGCAGGCTATTAATAATAATAATAATAATATTATTATTATTATCACTGAGGAGGAGACTGTAGACACCAATCGACCAGGGAAGTACTCCTTGGGGCGGGGGGGGGACGTTAGGCAGGAGACAAGGAGTGCTTGAACTCCGTTTTTCCTATCACTACCCTCTTTAGCTGATCATTTTCTGTCTCTCATCTACCCTGTGAGCAGTCGAGCATGCTCTCAAACACACACTTCTCCCTCTATTCCTTATTATACAATCTTTTCAAAGTTAAAAAAAAATACAGGGTGTTCAAAAAGAAACGCAACCCAAAATAGAAAAGAAAAGGGTAGGTTACATTCTCCAATGGGTTTATTTATTACTTATTATTTACCTATTACTTATTACTTATTTATTTATTACTTAATACTTATTATTTATTACTTATTTATTTATTATTTATTACTCCAATGGGTTGCGTTTCTTTTGGAACACCCTGTATTAAGAATAATATTTATATTTTGGTTCTCTTCTCTATGGGGGACGTTTTTCCGGGTGTTCGCTCTTGGCCCCCTTCAGTCCTACATAAAAATAAATTTAGCAGTTGCTTCATATGAAATGAATATATTTAATACATTACTGTATTTATAACTCTCTCTCTCTCTCTCTCTCTCTCTCTCTCTCTCTCTCTCTCTCTCTCTCTGTTTATATAAGCACGTTCCATTCAAGAGAAACTAACATAGGAAGTGTAAATCAATAGTGTTATGCTTTACTTCTCGCAATATTCTAGGCGTAAATGGCAAATTCTTTGCTCATCAATGGTTTGCGTGTTCTATCGTGTGGGTGAACGATAGAATGTCACGCTTCTGCACAGAGTTGGGGAACGCTGCGAGACGTACACACCCGCACACCCACACACTCTTAAAAAATTGTACATACATTATAAATAACATTTTAATGTAACATTTAACGTAACCTTTATGTGTCACGGAAATGAATGTGGAACATTAGCATAATTTTTCAGCTTTAATAAAAGTAAGACCTTTATCCACAATTTGTTACGTGGCTTTTCATTTGGTTTAATTCTTCTTAATTGCGTAACTTACGATTAACGTTTTAAACACAATGCAAACTGCGGGTTCTTCCCTATATAATCATATGTATCTTATAAAAATGAGAATAAACTTAAAATAAAGTAGCTACGGATGTTTTCATGCTTATGTTTTGTTTTTAAGTGTAATTGTAAACATGTGTTACTATTGTGTTAGCTTTGATTTTTTTAATTATGAAAGTTTGAACTGCCAGACGTAAGAAAAAATAATGATGGCACTTAAAAGAATGTATCACATAGCCAGGCACTCTCTGTTCATCTGGAATTGTTCTGATCCAGGTAAGGTATGATTTTTTTTTTTTTTATAAATGAAGACTCTGGATTACATTTTTAATGTGAATTAAGATATCTTAGTTTTTGAAATCTGCTCGGTAATGCGCATGCGCGATGTTTACGTCATATGACGTATTTCTCTTTTCATAAATAAAGTTCTGAAGTGTAATTTTTTTACCGTCAGTCATCCATTGGCCATATTGCAAAATTATATAAAATAGTTAATTCTCCAAAAATCTTTAGAGGTAAATTATATTGCAGGGGGAAACCCAAGTTAATAATTAATAATAATAATGTTTGTCGTTATTTAACCTTCTTCGTAGCGGTAAAGGTTATGTAACGGAGGGGCCCTACAACTTTACGTTTGTTCCGAACCACTGGTCGATACATCATATGAACGCGGAGGATAATCATCCATCCAACGATTGAACAGACCCAATGTCGCTTAACCTCGCTGGTCGAACGAGGAAGCAGTATTGCGACGTGACCACGACGTAGCTCTTTTAAACGTGTTTGAATAAGTGGAAACAAAATGTGTCTGAAGAAGTTTGATCTCAGAGCGCTATTACTACAGCTTATTATTATTATTATTATTATTATTATTATTATTTATTTTTAAGTATTGTTTAGTCTGTAAAAATTACTAATTATCTTATTGATCGCTTTGTACGTCAGTGTTCCTTCGAAAATATTGCTTATTTCAAGTATTGTTTATGGTTGTTATAACAACATGTTATAATAACATTGTTATAACATTATGGTTGAAATGTTATACAGAAGTTAAGTGTAACACTAATTACAATACACACACACACACACACACACACACACACACACACACACAAAAGAGATATATATTTACTGTATATATATATATAGTGCGTGTGTGCGTGTGTGTGTGTGTGTTATATATATATATATATATGTGTGTATGTGTGTGTGTGTGTGTGTGTGTGTGTGTGTGTGTGTGTGTGTGTGTGTGTGTGTGTGTTTGAAGAACAATTGATAAATACAATTATTTGGCTCTCCACAAAGAAATTCAGAGTTACACAACCAACTCCAAGTATTTTTTATTTTTTAAACTAAATTTCGAAGTATCCATCTACCTCTACTTATCTAACCATCTCTTTATCTACCTACTTTTTTTTATCTATCTAAACTGTAAATAGGGTCGTGCAGAACTATTTTAAGTTAATACATATGTATCAGTTTTATCAAATCGTACTCAACCCCCGAAGGACATCTAATATTGTATTTCCAGTATTTAAGGTATATGCATATATAAATATTAAGTTTATCGACATATTTTCTTGAGATATATATATATATATATATATATATATATATATATATAATAAGTTTATCGACATTCATTATTATATAGTGTATATAATAATGAATGTACTGTACTTTAGGTGCCAAGTGTACAATTTTACCAAAGTACTAAAGTACTAAATTTACAGTGTAGTTATTATTATTATTATTATTATTATTAAAGAATGTAACAGTTGAGTATTTCACACCAAAAACTAATTAAATTTTTAGTGAAGACCACCTGCAACGTTTTCCACTTTCTCAGACTTGTAAATCCTCGACCAAAGTCTCTCTCTCTCTCTCTCTCTCTCTCTCTCTCTCTCTCTCTCTCTCTCTCTATACAAGCATACACACGCACACACACACACACACACACACACACACACACACACATATATATATATATATATGAAAATTAAATTAAAATGAAAAGGTTTATTGGCAGAGTATATATAGTCCATATGACAAATATTACACTGGGAAACAAAAAAAAAATTTTTTCTTGGTGCCTGAGATTTTAGACCTTATTCTGGATATTTTCATGCCACTGATTCAGAAAATATCAGCCATTTTGTTCTAGCAGCTCTAGTTTTTGAGATATTGCATACGTCATTACCTACTTTATTACCCTTCTGGAACGGTATTATGAGTTGCTCGTAAATCTAAATGCATCTGTATAATTAAATTGTAGCTATGATTTTGCTGATATTGCTGTTTTGCATATGTATTGTACATGTACTAACGTGAATTCTTTCCTGTTACAGGTGTTGACATGGCTTCATCACGAAGAAAGTGTTTAAATCATCCAGATGTGTTTTGTTTTATCTGCGGAGAGTACACGTTCATTGAACAGAGAAAAACTATTACTGATTTTGTGAAAAAAGCTTATTTTGCCTATTTCAAAGTACAACTAGGGGACCAAGATAAGCCATGGGCTCCTCATGTTGTGTGTAAAACGTGTACGGAGCATCTGCGGCAATGGACCAACGGAAAGAGGAGGTGCCTGAAATTTGGTATACCAATGGTATGGAGAGAACAGAGAAACCACAGTGATGACTGTTACTTTGTTTGGTGAATATAAAGGGCATCAATGGACGTAACCGGAGTAAATGGACGTATCCTGACATAGACTCAGCTAGACGGCCTGTTTCACATTCAGATGAGATACCTGTCCCATCATTCAGCCATCTTCCAGAGCTCCCTCAAGAAGATGATGAATCTGCTACTGACAAAGAAAGCATATGTGGGCAAAATGACAGTGATTTCGAAGGACCGTCATCAGTTGCAGAAGGTTTTAGTCAACACGAATTAAACGACCTCATAAGGGACTTAAGTCGTTCGAAGAAATCGTCTGAATTGTTAGCTTCCAGGCTGGGAGAAAAAAATTTACTGCTGCCGGGAACCAAAATCACGTTATATCGCGACAGAGAAAAGGATTTACTGCCCTTCTTCTCAAAAGAGAACGATTTAGTTTTCTGCAACAATGTGCGCGGATTGCTGATGAAAATGGGCATATCGGAATACACACCATGGCGGTTATTCATAGATAGCTCCAAACGGAGCCTAAAATGTGTTCTTCTACACAACGGCAACAGATACAGATCAATCTCAATTGGTCACTCAGTCGGTATGAGAGAAGAGCACGGGACAGTCGCCCTAGTCCTAGAAAAGATATCATACCGAGACCACCAATGGGTGATCTGTGTGGATCTGAAGATGGTGAATTTTCTCCTGGGCCAGCAGAGCGGGTACACCAAGTACCCGTGCTTTATATGTCTCTGGGACAGTAGAGCTAAAGATGAACACTGGGTGAGAAGACAGTGGCCTCTGAGAGAAAACATGGTGGTTGGAGAAAAAAATATCATCAAAGAAGCTTTGGTTGACAGAGAAAGGATCATATTGCCACCACTGCACATCAAACTAGGTTTGATGAAACAATTTATAAAGGCTTTGAACAGAGATGGGACGTGTTTTGGCTACATATGTAGAAAATTTCCTGCGCTGAGCATGGAAAAGCTGAAGGCAGGTATTTTCGATGGACCGCAAATCCGGGAACTCATGAAAGACCCGCGTTTCCAAGATTCAATGGACAACATTGAGGCACGTGCGTGGTCATCGTTTAGTATGGTTGTGAAGAATTTCCTTGGGAACTATAAGGCCGATAACTACGGTGAACTAGTGGAGAATATGCTCTCTTCTTTTTGTAAACTTGGCTGTAAAATGAGCATCAAACTGCATTACCTCCACAGTCATTTGGATCGTTTCCCAGATAACCTCGGTGATTTAAGCGAGGAACAGGGTGAACGATTTCACCAAGAACTAAGGACCATGGAAGAACGGTACCGCGGACGATGGGATACTCACATGATGGCAGATTACTGCTGGAGCATCCAACGCGAATGTCCTGGCACATCTCATCGCAAGAAATCTCAGAAACGCGGTTTATGTGAGATGTCTCAATGAAAGAACTTTTTTTGCCGTTCGTGTCTCAAGCTTGTTTGAATTTAAGAAATATTTTTCGTACCTTATGCTTGTTTGATGTTAATACACTATTTTTGCTGACATTCATCATACTTTTGTATTCAATTGACAACAACAGTGATTGCCAGTCAGCAATTATATAATATTATATACATTATATAGAAATATATATAGATATATATCATATCTTGATAAGCAGAGCTGATGGAGAAAAACTAATGTCATTTTTAGAATCAGCGACCTCAATATACCCAGAAACAGGTCTAACATCTAAGTCACCAAAAGTTGTGTTCCCCAGTGAATTATTAATACAATGACAGTTCATATACTAAGGATAGAAATATATACAGTTGATTAGAACTAATACAATAATGTCGGAGTTAAATTCAGCTACAGACAGACGTTTTCGTACCAAGAATACTATAGCTTAGAGCAGTGGTTCCCAACCTTTTCACCACAAAGGACCCCTTTTATTTTTATTTTTTCCCACAGACCCCATGTTTTTGAAAGATTCCGTCTACCAAACAAACTGTTTTTATTAACTAATAATTAACTCGTTTTCTCATTTTTCACTATCAAATAAAGGACATATAAGAGAGTATGCAATTAAAATACAGCCTATTAAAAAAAGTATTAATAATTCCAGCCAAGAGCAAGGAAACTTGAAATTTTAGCCTAAGCGCCCTTATCGTGGGTAAATGTACGATTTCCATTGGAGCCTGTGGAAATATTGAAAGCTCACGGACCCCCAGTACTACCTTCGCGGACCCCCAGGGGTCCGGGGACCCCAGGTTGGGAACCACTGGCTTAGAGGGTAAACGGCAGGACTCATGGATAGCATGGATAATCGGGTTGGTTGATTTTTTAATTCTTTGCATTAGACTGTATTGAGCACGTCTTGTTACCTCCGGAAAGCTCGGGACATTGCGGGTAGCAAACATTTGCGAAGCTGAGCATCTCGGGGGTAATTTATGTAAGAGTCTAAAAGACCTGTTGTACGGCAAATTTACGGTTCTGCCAGAACCTTTTTTATAATTCGCCCAGAGTTGCTGTCTTTATACAGGGTGTACATAAAGTCAGGATCTATTTTTGTGAAATAATTATTTTTTTCTATTTTTCTTTTCAGAAGCCCTTAGAATGAATACAGAAGAGCGTGTGGCAATAGTAATTTGGCGAATCGAGGGAAAGAAATACAATGACATCAGAGAGAAGTTTAGAAGGAGATTTCATAAGCCGGGGCCAATAGACAAGACAATACGAAAATTGGTGAACAAATTTAAACGAACGGGATCTGTAAATGATGAAGCAAGATCAGGACGACCGTGTATGTCAGACCATACCGTGAATGCAGTACGCGGAATTATCACTGAGGAGCCACGTACGTCCGTTCGTGCTGCATCACACAGACTCGGCCTCCCGACGTCATCTGTGCACAAAATTCTGAAAGTTAATTTGCAGAAGAAAAGCTATAATTTGCAGGTTTTACATGATTTACATGAGGAAGATTTCCCTCGACGAAGTGCTGTGTGTGCTGATCTCGTAGAACAAGTCTGGAGTGATAATTTAATGGACAACATTCTCTTTAGTGATGAAGCCACTTTCCATACGTGTGGAAAAGTAAATCGCCATAACTGTCGAATTTGGGCAGATGAAAGACCGAATGATTTCGTCCAAAATTGGGAAAGAGACTCACCTAAAGTTAATGTCTGGATGGGTTTAACAAAATCTAAGGTTTATGGTCCTTTTTTCTTTGCTGAAGCTACAGTTACGGGGCTTATTTATCTGGACATGTTGCAGCAATTCCTTGAACCTCAGCTGATTGGGGATAGGATTGTTAGTACCGTCGTCTATCAACATGATGGTGCTCCTTGTCACTATGCCAAAATTGTTCAGGATTATCTAAATGGACGTTTTCCAAATCGCTGGATCGGACGCGGAAGCAACAGACCTTGGCCAGCGAGATGACCAGATTTAACCCCTTTAGATTTCTTTGCATGGGGCTTTATCGAGTCGCACGTCTATCAGACGAAGATTACGAGTCTTGAAAACTTACGTACACGTATACGAACTGCTGCAGATAACATAACCCCGCAAATGCTCCAGAATGTGTTTAGAAATGCTGCGGAACGATTTGAGCTGTGCAGGGATACTGATGGGCGTCACGTCGAATCCTACTCTTAATTATTTAATAAATGTTACCACTTTATCATTTCATGATTGAATTCCATATAATTTCCAAGTGCTTCACAAAAATAGATCCTGACTTTATGTACACCCTGTATATTACTGCAGAAAGTACGAAAGAGAGTGTCTTTAGCTTCACTTGTACAAAATCGAAAGTTCCTTATGGTTATATTCGCTTTAGCACAAAGGCTTCGAGATTGTTTTCTTATATTCGAGTCATCACTCAAGGAGCTGATAATAGTTTGACCCAAATACTTAAACTTTTGTACTTCCTCAATTACTTCACCTTTCATTTTACACCTAATGTCAACTGGCTGATTACAGCTTTTAGGATGAAATTGCCTAACCTTAGTTTTTGTAACATTAAAAAGAATATCATGTTTCTGCGAATACACTTCGCAAACCTTTAGTAGCCGATCCAGACCTTTAACAGAGGGACTTATTAACACCATATCATCGGCATAAACTAAGTTATTTATCCTTGTGTTATCTATACAACATCCCACTGTTGTCTCATTAAGTGAAGCAATTAATCCGTCAATATACACATTAAACAGCATAGGAGAGAGCAAGGAGCCTTGTCTCACCCAACAAGAGGAGCCAAAACATTCAGATAGTACATTGCCCAACCTAACGGTAAAAGATTGGTGGGAATACCAAAATTTCAATAAATTTAATATGTACATGGGAACCTTCCTGTCTTCTAGTTTTTTAAATAAAATATTGTGTTTCACCCTATCATATGCCTTACTTATATCTTGGAAACAGCTATAAATAGATGAATTACTGCCAATTATTTAGATGTTGTTTCCTTAAGTACATAGATACACAGATCAGTTGAGTGGGACCTTTTAAAACCAAATTGATTAGATGTCCATAGGTAATCATTTAATCGGAGTAACAAGCGTTTTCTAGTAGTTTCTAGTAGTTTTCTAGTAGTATATATTATATATATATATATATATATATATATATTATATATATATATATATATATATATATATATATATATATACACAAATGTAATATTTAAAAACAGTTAAATACAGTTTAAATTCTAAACATACGGTACCCAAAACACGGAAGGTTTTCTTTTCAATTAAAACAGTAAATTATGCAAACCGAAACTCGAGTAAATTTTTCTTTCCTAATTACGAATCCTCTGAAGATTCTTTCGGGTCCACTTGTGTAGAGAAATACCTTACTTTTTGCCACACATTTAGTTTTACTTTTACGCCGTATCTTCTCCGCGTTTATGAATGACAGACACGATTTTGATCTTGACACGTTAAAAAACACGTTCGTTCCCCCATTTCTTGTTCGTAATAAGTGCTATATAAAGTGCATGTACTGAATTCTAGAGTACAGGGTGTCCCGTAAGTCTGGACCCATAGGGATTTATAATATATTTTTTTATTATGTTATTTTTATTATTTTATTATTATTATTTTTTTATTATTTTTTATTATGATTTTTATTTGTGGGGCCACTTGAAAGCCAAAGTGTACGAGGTCAAACTTCAGAACATTTTCCACCTTAAAGCACGCATTGTGGAGGCGTGTCAAGAAATTTCTGCGACTGTGATTCAGAAAGTGCTGTCGCAGTGGAGATTGCGTCTTCAACTATGTGTGCGACACAACGGCGGACACTTTGAACAGATTATGTAATAAATTTTTGGACTATTTTGTAATTTTATTATTTTTCCCTATGGGTCCAGACTTACGGGACACCCTGTATATTGATTTTGCCTGCTGGAACCAACGACTGTTTCTTACGAATGGAAATTTCACTCATATATACTCGTATGTAAATATATCGTTGGCATGATGTATCGAGTGATTTTTTTTAACCATGTTACACTTTAAAAGTATTGTATTTTGTTTACTAACTGAAATAAAAGCCTAAAATTTTTACTGTACCTTCTCTAAGGAGTTCCAAAAAACCTTAGTCCCCCCATTTGCAGCTTACATGTTTACTTATATCGAAATAGTTTTTAGTGATTATAAAAATATATAAAATTCTTTAT
The DNA here is from genome assembly GCA_023014485.1 of Bathynomus jamesi. Taxonomy (NCBI): domain Eukaryota; kingdom Metazoa; phylum Arthropoda; class Malacostraca; order Isopoda; family Cirolanidae; genus Bathynomus; species Bathynomus jamesi. The sequence continues at coordinate 118,450 of JAJOZX010002183.1, forward strand.
TTATTGCAGGTATTAAAATTACTCTAGCTGATAAAGTGATAATATAATGGCTTTTCAATTAATTGGTGATTCGGAGAGGCAACGTGTGATAGATCGCATACGAGCAATAACATTTCGGGAAGCTCGTGATGCTGGAGCCACCTTTATAACACGTTCATGGGTTGCCAAAAAGTTGCGAAGAAGTGAGGACTTCGTCAAAAGAAATTGGAATAAAACTTTGGATGAATGTGAAATGGATACAACCAAATCTGGGCGCCCAAATTTGCCACTCTCTCAAGAAACAAAGGACATCATTGAAAGCGGTACGCGTAAGCGGAAAAACAGCTGTGCTAAACTTTCTAGAGAGATCGAAGTGTTGAGAGGAAAGATCGTTAGTGGTGAGATCATTCGACTGTACCATCATAGGCAAGGTTTAAAACCTTGGCATGAACTTCCAAAGCCAAGAAAAACTCAACTTAACATCGATGACAGAATGTGGCTTGCCCATTATCTTGAAGATTGGGATGTAGATGATTTCATGCATTTAGCTGTCTCTGATGAATTTTTTGTTTCCGTAACACGTCGGCCTAACTACCAAAATGATCGAGTGTGGGCCACAACACCAGATGAAATCGATGACAATGAACATTATCGCGAATTATTAAAAAGTCCAGACTGTGTTGGTGTGTTTGTTTTGTTCACTGAAAAGAAGCTTATGTGGGTGCTGATGCCAAATGGTCAGAGTTGGGATGGACAGTATTTTCGTGATATTATTCTATCCCAGCATGTCATTCCTTTTCTAAGAAACCCAAACAATGTTATCGGTCAGGTCACACTTCTGCACGATAAGGCCCCCTGCTTTAAGGCATTAGCCATTCAACAGTTTGCGGAACGATGAGATCGATTTCTTTGGAAATGAAGAATGGCCAGGAAATTCTCCTGACCTGAACGTCTGTGAACACATTGGATCAGTTATAAAGGACAAGGTTGAATATCTCTTGTTTCAAGAACCTGCAGCAAATCGATTTTAAGGATACAATGACGCAACACATTGAAACTGTTTTAGCAAATTTGCGTAACGATCAAGATCTATTCACGTCACTTTTGGCAAGCTACCCAAAGCGAATTCAGGCTGTCTTGGAAGCCAATGGCGGGAACACCAAGTTTTAATTGTTTCTTATTAAATGCAGGATTAAATTCTCTTTTGTAAGGTATGTTTAGTTTTACTGTACCTCTAATGGTTTAGGCCATGGGCGGGGGGTCTAAGGTTTATTGGAGCCCCGTACACATGGGGGATTAGTTCCCTTATGCAAAACATATTCTATGTGATGTACTTTCAATTCATTAACTTCTTGCACACGAAGAACAAAATTTTGCGATACTCTGGACAGAATATTTGTTGAAATCTAAGAAATTTCTTGTTCAGTTGACGCTTTCAGTTCTTCTGTTGTGTGTAGATTTTGTTTAAACACTATAGCTCTTAAATAACCCCACAGATAAACTCCACAGGGGTTTAGATCTGGTGATGTTGGTGGCCATGATATTCCTTTATTATAAACCGAAGAAAATCTGTTAGACAGGATTCTTCCGTCGAAAGTATAGTATAAATATAGCGAGCACGGTTTTAGGCGAAACAAATCTTGCTTAACTAATCTTTTAGAATTTTTCCAAAGCGTGGTTAACGTTTACGATAGACATCGGGCGGTTGATGTAGTGTATTTAGATTTCAAAAAGCGTTTGACACCGTGCCGCACAAAAGACTCATTGAAAAAACTAAGGCTCATGGAATCAGGGGTGTAGTAATAAATTGGCTAGAAGAATGGTTGCGAGGCAGGAAACAGAGGGTGGTCGTTGATGGAGCGGAGTCGTGTTGGGCTAATGTAGCGAGTGGCGTTCCTCAGGGTTCTGTATTGGGCCCCTTGCTTTTTCTTATATATATTAACGATTTAGATGTCGGCCTAGTCAGTACAGTTTCAAAGTTTGCGGATGACACGAAGCTGGGTGGTAGGGCGATTAATGACGAAGATAGAGGTAAAATTCAGGAAGATCTGAATAAAATCGTTGATTGGTCAGTCACATGGCAAATGAGATTTAACGTGGATAAGTGCAAAATTATGCATATAGGTTCGCGTAACGGTAATTTTGCGTAAGTATGTCAGGGAAAGATTTAACAAGCGTAGAGCAGGAAAAAGATTTAGGAGTTATAGTCACTGTGATTTAAAAGTAGCGAAACAAAGTACAGCGGCGGTCAATAAGGCGAACAAAGTGTTAGGTTTTATAGCTCGAAATTTTGAGTACAAATCGCGCGATATTATAGTTCCTCTTTATAAATCATTAGTTAGACCCCATTTGGAGTACGCGGTCCAATTTTGGAATCCGCATATGCGCAAAGATATAGACAAAATCGAAAGAGTTCAAAGACGAGCAACTAAGATGATTCCGTCTCTTAGGTCAAAGTCGTACGAGGATAGGCTTAAAGAGTTAAAATTGACTACACTCGAGACTAGCAGGTTAAGGGGTGATCTAATCCAGGTTTTCAAAATTATGAATGGGTTTGATAACGTAGATAGAGATAGCTTTTTCGAAATATCTCAATATAATAGGACTAGAAATAACGGGTGTAAGTTGACAAGTAGAAGGTTCGAGACAGCAGTTGCGAAAACTTTTTTACGCATAGAATAGTAAATAGCTGGAATAGTTTGCCGGTAGAAGTAATTAGTAGCACGTCTATAAACATGTTTAAGAATCGATTGGACGCGCATGTTGATAGAAAGGGTATAGTTTAAGGTAGTAAAATTAAGGCTTTGTGGGGATAGATCCCACAGCTCAACACAACTGTTGTGGGATATAGGGAGGCAGCGTCTTGGGTTAGGGGATACTCTCTGTCCTTACACACCCCATTTAAAGAGATTCCTCTGCCGAGCGGTGCCCCCATAGTACTGTGAGGTATTGAAAAACTCATGATCTTGACTTGCCCCACAAACACCTTTAAATGGGAGACTCATAATGGGTGCACACACATTTCTACATTACTGTACAGTCTTTACAGCCACACCTACACTTTTCCTCGTAAGTGTATATATTGTAATGTATATGGTTGTAAATTTGACTTGGTCCGCAATCGATATGAACAGTGACTTGATGGATACCGTAATGAAATTGACTGGATTCTTTGGATCTGATATATTTGCATGTCCGTTATATAATAGATATAGAGTGTAACATATTTGTGGATAGTAGTCTATTATGACTTGATCCTCTGGATCGAGAGATTCTATCTTTAGTTTTAAATCGATAATTAATTATTTTAAATTGATAATGTATATGGTTGTAAATTTTGACTTGGTCCCAATCGATATGGACCGTGACTTGATGGATACCGTAATGAAATTGACTGGATTCTTTGGATCTGATATATTTGCATGTCCGTTATAAATAGATATAGAATGTAACATATTTGTGGATAGTAGTCTATTATGACTTGCTCCTCTGGACCGAGAGATTCTATCTTTAGTTTTAAACCGATAATTAATTATTTTTAAATTGATAATTATTTAGTTTCGTAAAAATTGGTCGTTGCCAATTTACCGGCAGTTTTTAAATAAGTTTCTTATGTTCTTGTGGTTCGGAACCCACGTAAAATTGTAGGTCCCCTCCGCCACCACGGAGGACATACACAATACACGATTACGAACACAGTTAGGTAGACCAGCCATGAGTGGATCCTAGGGTCTTTGTTGGTCTGAAACATTATAACATTATAACATATATATATATATATATATATATAATATATATATATATATATATATATATATATATAGTTATAACTAGATGGTTCTTTAACTTTAATTATTTGGTTTTTAGTGTCAAAATTACTTTTATTTTTACCACTATTAAGAACCATTTTTCATTAGTAATAAAAATCAGAAAGAAAACAATTTTTTAGCTGTTGGGGTCATTGTGCTTCGCCATATCCATTGCGTCGCAATAATGGAATCAACCCATCTTCCCGCTCATTACAACTTCTGGCAATGAGTGATTTGGGTGGAAATTCAACCTTGGGAAATTT